>CAJQZJ010032232.1:2668589-2681684 GCA_907164525.1 Lophiomys imhausi
GATATCCTGAGTGTCGGGTGAGGAACTTCCCTCCCCCGGGTCTTTCACTATCATCTATCTATCTATCTATCTATCTATCTATCACTATCTTTCTCATACTCACTCTTTTAAAAAATGACTTATTTATGTTTATTTTATGTTACGGGTGTTTGCCTGTGTGCATATCCGTGCCTTGTGTGCATTTCTGGTACCCTTGGAAGCCTGAAGAGGGCATTGGCGCCCCTGGACCTGGGGTCATAGACACTTCTGAGTCACCATGTGGGGTGCTGGGAACTGAACCTGGGTCTGTTAGAAGAGCAGGCAGTGTATTTCCCCACGGAGCCATCTCTCCAGCCCCTCAGTCTCACTCGTGACTGAAGCTCCTCTCCAGGCGTTAAATCTCTTTAAGGCCCCATCATGCTCTGATCACCACACAGTCTATTACTTCTGTCTAATGCTCTCCGTCATGGCCAGACCTCATGATGGCCTCGAGGCTCTTTAATGAACTGTGTCTTCTGGAGGGAGTTAGGTGTCAGTTTCCTTTCTAAACAAACTAATGACAACTCTCTTCTTTTATCGTATTTAACAAGAAATACTTAATAATTATACCAAGATGACTACGAATTATCAAAAAGCCGTGATGAGGACACTGGTGGGAAACAGACTTTCAGCTCCCAAAGAGCCTTGGCACTGTTTTTCCGTGAGTCTCAAACAGAGTTGGGAATCTGTCCACACCCAACCCTGCTGTAACCTGAGATTTTCCAAAGCCAAGTTCAAGGTCAGAAAAGGCATTGGCTATGGATGCTCAGAGAGGTCAAACCAAGCACAGATAGATCAAGGGCAGGTTGGATGCATTTCTGCCAAGAGACGAGAGCCTGTGACCCCCCATCTTCCTTTCCAAGTTCAAGGACAGAGAAAAGAATGTGGATCAACAAGACATGGCTGGTTATGTTCTCTTCCTGTTTCTGGTTATCAGCTATAAGACAGTAGAGTCTCGGTCTCCATTCCTCTCTCCACTCCCTGATCCTCCCTTCCCTTCCCCTTCCCTCTCCTCCTTTCCCTTTACCTACCCGATCCCTGCTTACACCCTACCCTTGCACTGTCCTGCTGTAGATTATGGGGTGTTGTGATTGCCTGGAGAGATGTTGCTGCATCCAGTGAAAACTGGTATTTTTCTGCAAAACTTTGTGTTTCTTCCAATTAACCTTTATCTTATTTGTTGCAGTAATTTGCACAGCCCCGAGTCATGACAAGAAAGAAGTTCCCTTTACCTCAGTCAGCCCAGTCGGTCACTCTCTCAACAATTATGACAGACCTCCCTCCCTTACTACCCGGCAAGTAAGGACCTCCCTGACACCCCCCCCCCCCCATGCACCGGCCCCCACACCAGCTCATTTTAAACTCAGTCAGCTGGGTGGGGGTTGCCGAGAAGTCTCCAGTGGAACCCCCAGGGACATGGAGAGACATGCATAGATGAGGAACCCTGGAGTGTTTCAAAACTTTTCAGGGCCTGAGCTGTCCCAGACCATGCTCATCAGACCCTGGCTCTCGTTCTGGAGTGAGCTATGCAGGATGCTTCCCTGACCAGACTGCTGTGGTGAAGTTGGCAAGAGCTGCTGTCTAAACTCACCAGCCTGGCAAAAACACAGCAATGCAGCAGGCTGCATGGTGATTTCTAGATCCCCTTCTGCCTCTCCCGCCTTCCCCTCTCTTTTTCACTCTCTGGCCCCCTTCCTCTTCTCTCTCTCTCTCTCTCTCTCTCTCTCTCTCTCTCTCTCTCTCTCTGTAATCCTGGAACCCTAGAGGTGGCACAGACTAGATACTGTGTATCTTAAGATTCTCCCTCAAACTCCCAGCTCTGTACACAGCTCTTCAAACCCTCCTGAACTTCTCTTTGCCTAGAACCTGATCCTGGCTTCTATAATATCTAGTGATATTCAATTTAAGGGAGGCGTCTTTCAGAAAATCAAACCATATTATAGCTACAAACCTGCCGAACCATGTTATGGCTTCCTTAGGTTCATGTGCATGACCTGCTGCCCCCCAAGGGGGCTTGTCTAGGCTTCTAACCATGACCAAGGCCACAGCAGACTCACTCAATTTGTGTTTGTAGTGTTAGGACCAAGAATGGTTGCGAACCTTTCTGTCACTGTTAGGAGCTACTCTCAACCCCGCCTCTGCACAGGCTTGAAAGAAATCTCTTCCCCGAGCAGGGGAAAGCTCTGGAGATAAGGTCATTTATCCCCAGAGGACGCACCCAGCTTGGCAAGCAGCATCAGCCCTAATGTATGGAATGCATTTGGCCAGGACCGTGACAGTCATTAGAAACAGGCCCTGGGTGTCATTACCCCAGAGTCCGCCTGTGAAGTATGTGTCCTCTGAGGAAGGGAAGCGTTAGGACGCCTGAGCTGAACTGGTCAGCTGAAAATACTGGAGTGCTTTATCCTTGGAAGGAAATGAAGCCATTTACTGGAGGACAGAAGTTCAGGATAATAGTTAAAGCAACGTGACATTTCCATAAATTAATCGAATGTGTGTGGTTGGCGTAATTCAGTGTGAAGACATTGATCTCTCCTCCCCAGGCCCAGAGGGAGACTTCGGGCTGGAGGCAGAAGTGGGAACCGGGGACCAATGTCATCAGACCCATGTCAAAGAGCTGACGATAGGAGTCCCCATGTGCCTACACGTGATCATATGTTTGCCCACTCACATGCTAACCCACTCACATGCTCACACACATGTTCACACATTCACATGCTCACAGACATGATCACACGTTCACTAGCTCCTTCATTCACACAGATTAGCAGAAAAGACCAGTGTGACATGTCCCATGTTCTGTGTCCTTCTCCCGATTGGATCCCAAGCACCCACTCCCTGCTGCAAATACCTGGAAGTGAAGTATGGCCACACTGCAGACTCCTCTCTACTGTGAGCAGCAAAGGACCACACTCACCAAACCCTCGTAATGATCAATGTGCAAAGATGATACTGACAGGTAGCAAGGCATCTCCATTTGTTTTTCTTAGGGGTAGGCTGGCAGGCGGGGGTTGAATTAGGTCAAGGGCCTATGCTGGCAGGGCAGGGAGCATCGAGTGCACCATCCATGCCATTCTCTAAGACTTTCAGGGTTTGTTGTCATCCTTGAGCCCTCAAGGGCTATGTCCTGGGCTCGGTTCAGTCCTCTGATGCTTAGGTGACTTCAGGTGACAAACCTGTGCCTGGCGAGGTTGTGTCTTGAAGTTCCCCAGTGCCAGGAGAGGAATTCAAACATCATACAGTGGTAAAGTTAATGGTTTCCAACCCCGAAATCCTGTGACCCACAACTGGACTCCATCATGAAGAGACCTGACTAGTGGCTTAAATGGGGATTCCCTACACGGTTTTGAGGAGCACAGGGTGGACAGCACAGCCCTTCAGTCTCAACTCACAGATGCAATGGGACTTTGGACACCCAGATACCCAGGCTGTGTCCAAAATAATGCCATCTGCCTTCTCTCAATGTCCCCAGCACCAAAAGCTTTTCCCAGGCTGTCTTATACCTGGGACATCACCCATGGTACTATCTAGGAGATGCTGGGGGGTCATAGAGGTGCTCTGGGGGAGCGCGCACGGACTATAAAGCACAGCTCTGTGTCAGAGAAAGCTGGCTGCTTGCTCTCTACCTCCCCAAACCATCAGTGGGGACACGGTTCTGCCCCTACAGCACACTGCTGAACCTGGGTTTGAGCCTCCTGCAACTCATAAGACAGGCATCGTAGCACATCCCTGTGATCCACTGTCTTAACCAAGCCTTCGAGAGGCGGTAAGAAGCACCAAGATACGATAGCATGTTATCTGTTCATTTCGTGGTTATTTCATAGTTCATTTTACTTAAGATTGAAAAGAGTGACTTGGTTTAAATAAAACATAAACAACCTGAGAGCCCAGGGTGTCTGGAAGAGACCAAGACCTTGAAGGTCACAGTCCAGGGTAAAAGCCCTTGGCTTGCAGCTGGGCATCATCTTGGGCAGTCAGAGGACCTGGAGGACTATAGAAGGCCAGTGGGTGAGGATACCTATCATGATCCTTGATTTCCATCAGTTTTGGCTCAGGTTCATATAGCATCCATATTGATGCTAAGTAGCTATTCCAACTCATCCAGACAGAGCTGCTGAGCTAGGCACAAAGAGGGGTGCTCGTTGTAGCTTTTAGGTCACAAGTGTCTCCTGAATAACGGTGGCTTCAGGCCGGATACATTGAGAACTTGGGGCAAATGTCCCCAGAAAGCTGGCTTACTCTGCGCCCTCCAGGGAGTCCAGACACCAAAAGAAAGCAAGGTTGGAGTTAGGTTCTGGAGTTCTCACAGCCCCTGGCTAAGTGACCTTGGATTTGGGCAGTCAGGTTTGACTGTCTTTTCTTTGCTTTTTATTCTTTTTGTTTTTGTTTTGTTTTGTTTTTGTTTGGGGTGTCATGAATCCAGAGTTGATTTGAACTTACTCTGTAGCCAAGGACGATCTTAAATTTCTGGTCCTCCTGCCTCCACCTCCTGAGACAGAGGATCACAGGGGTACACTAGCATGCCCATCGTATGCATTGCTGGGGCTCAAACCCAAGGCATCTGTGTCCTAGGCATGTCCTCTAATAACTGAGCTGCACCCTTAGCCTGCATTCTATTTCCATGTCTGAGACATGGCAGCTCATCCTGCAGAACCACAAAGGGAAGGAACAGCATCAGAGTCTGATAGGGGCTGCTCTGTCCCATGAGCCCAAGGACTCGGAGATTGCTCTCACAGTCCCAGGGCAGGAGGTGCTCTGACTCTGACCTCTCCTGATGGGCATCAGCTCCTAGAGTGGACTGCCACTGGGCTGGAGTAAGGCTTCTTGACTAAACTGTGTCCCTCCAAAATAAAGGAACCCAGCAGTGCCAGCTCCTCAGAGTCCCATTTAGCATCTCCAGCCACCAAGTTCCCGCCTCTGCTTCCTCTCTCATTGTGTGTTTAGCAGAACACATGTCGTCATCACCTGCCTTTGAAGCTGACTCAACCATTAGCAGCTTCTCTGTGTTTCTATAAATATTTAATCCACCAGCGCTCAGTAATCACCACCGTATGAAATTAGGGTGGATCAGAGGGTGCTGGCTCACCAGAGTCCTTAAGCGAGGAGCTAATCCTTTCTCAAGGAAGTCTTCCTTCCCACTGCTGAGAGGAAACATGAGGGAGCCAATGACTTGAAGGAGTGGAGTTTTAATTTGGCTCTGTCTTCAGCCAGCTGAGTCATCCTAGCACTTCAAGAATAGCCCTCTGCACTGTCCCCTCTGCAGCGGACTTCCAGCCACCAGCGGAGTACATCTGTGGGAATCCCATTTCTCGAAGGCACTCTCTTCCTCAGCACTCATGCTTCCAAGCCCTTGGGAAGGAGGGACATCCCAGTGGACAAGCTGACCACTTCTCCTCAGGCTTGGGCAGCCAGATCATGGAGCTTTCTCAGGGGGGTACAGTGGGATTTTTATGCTTGACTTGTTTGAAATGATGGTGACCTCTTTCTGAATGACTCGGGATGGTTTTAGCTAATCAGAAGCACAGGCATGGGTTCTCATCACAAAATCCACTCTGTGGCCAGGGAGCTATCTCAGCCGCTAAACTGTCAGCTAGTCCTGCAAACCCGAGTCTGATTCCCAAAGCCCACGCTTAAATAAATGGAAGTGTGACATGGTACTCACACTTGTAATCCCTGAGCTGGGAAGTACAGAGAGGTAGATCCCTGGGGCTCCTTGGCAAGCTCTGGGTCAGTGGTCAGTGGGAGATCCTGCCTCAAGAACCAAGGTGAACAGCATCCCGAGGAACAGCAGCTATAGCTGGCCTTCAGCATCCACTGCACATGCCTGTGAGCACGCACACAAATCCAGTCCAGATCCCGGGTTCAGCACAGCCACCGTCCTGTGGACCAGTGTCTCCTGGACCCTGGCTCGGAGCAGCCATCACTGACAGACCCCAGCACTGCATCCCAGGGATGAGGGCTTAGGCCTTCATCTTCCTCAGTGCCTTGTCCAGGTAGTGAGTGACCAGGGTCTCAGGATTTCTGGTGATATCCCAGTGTGTGTGTGTGTGTGTGTGTGTGTGTGTGTGTGTGTGTGTGTGTGTGTGTGTGTGTGTGTGTGTGTTGGGGAGGGGTGGGGGAAGTTGTACCCTAGTCACACAGTTTGCTTCTCTCGTTGCTGTGACAATGTACCTGGCCAGAGTAACGTAAGGGAGAAAGGACCTATTTGGGCTCAGAGTCTGGCAATATCATCTGCCATGGTGGCAAGACCTCGATGCAGCTAACTACACTGCATTTTCAGTCAGGAAGCAGAAAGATTTTTTTTTTTTTGGTTTTGTCTTGTTTTGTTTTTTTCTGCTATCTAGTCCAGGACTGAATACAGGTGCTCCCTATTTAAGTTAGGTTTTCCTGCCTCAGCTGAGCCTCTCCTCACAGACAAGCCCAGGGTACCAGAGTACCAGGGTCAGGGCCTCACGATAAGGGTGGGGGGGCCCAGACTTAGCCCTAACCCCAGAACTCATGGCTTCCGGGGTGGAGGGAAGGAGGGGCTGTGACATCACAGTTGTTCTGAATTTCAGTGGTACCTGGTACCTTAGAAACTGTGACACCGTGGTTGGGTAGCATCTGGCTGTGGCCTGGGAGTCGGGGAGTTCTAAAACCACCCCAGGTGACCCCAAACGTGCAGCCAGGGTGACTGAGCCCAGAACTGTACATTTGTATAACTTGTCCTGTGATCTCTGGTCCTCCCGAGGCTATAAAAGAATAATGGCTTTGACTGACAGGCTTGAGATTTCTCTGTGCCAGGCAGGAAACAAAGGGCTTTGGTACCCACCAGTACTGATCCTTGCAGCAGTGATGAGAGATGGGTCATTTGCTTATTTTCAAGATGAGGTGATGGAGGTTTGGAAGCCCCGTGTTGGGAGCCTGGGGCTAGCTTAACCTCCGCTTTGACTTCTCAATACCTGACCATGCTTCTGCCGTGACTGTGTTTAAGGGAGAGATTTGCTTCTTGTCTTTGGCTAAGGAGGAGAATGATGATTACCTGGTAGAAGCCCTGTAACTTTTTGACCGGCTTCTTAGGAGACACACAGAGATTTGGCATCACAGGGGCTTGCTGGGATATCCACACAGTCTCCAAATCATCTCTGATTCCCTTACCCAGACTGCATGATGCCCTGACTGGGGTTGGTGCATGGGACAGGTCTGCATCAGTAATCCTCGTCAGCAACAGCCACCCTCAGAAATAGACTTCTGGTAGTAGCTGCTATCAGAAGAAGAAAGCCCTCCATCCACTGGCTACTGGGGTCGACTGTACTCTGGAACTGAGCAGCCTTCCTTCCTGCGCATCACATCTGTCAGTGAAACATGAAGTCAGCTCTAGTGAGTACACTGCTGAGTTGGGTACACAGGAAGCTTTCAGTTCATTTCCCCGCATTATCCCGGGTCTGTGGATAAACACAAAAACAATAATAGCTGTTGGCAGTGTTTTAATTGGTATCCACTGTGTTTTAATTAGTCAAAGAAAGAGGAGGAGGCAGGTGGGAGGAACCCTGTCTGCCACCTGTCCCCAGAGTGTGACCACCCTTGGGGGCTGAGGTGGCAGCCTGGGCTCTCTTCACCAAGTGTCCATGTGGATAACTCCTTCCCAGAAAAGCATTTATCCAGGACACTGGGCCCAGGCACAGGTCTGCATTCTCCTTCCAAGGGTGTTGGGGGGTGGGGGTGGGGAATTGCTAATTAAATGAACACCGAGTCACCACTGCTTAGCACTATCCAACAGTCCAGGGAAAGGTAATTCTCAGAGTTAAAAGCGGGCTCAGTTACAGATGAAGAGATGGACAGATGAGGGCAGATGAGAAGACACGGTTTTCTCTCAAGATGGAAGAGAGTAGCTCAGATCCCAGGTCAGCCTCTGGTCAGGAGTGAAATCAAGACGAAACCAAGCTTTTAGCCCGGGCCCTGTTGCTGTGTCAAAATGTCAGAGGCCAGGCAACTGAAAAGTAAGAGGGGTTTGTTGAACTCCTGGCCCTGCTGGCTGGGAAGTCCACAAGCAAGGTTCTGTCTTCTGCCTGGCATCTAACTCCTCCTTGCAACATCCTATCTTGCCAGTGCAGGCAGAGTTCCAGAGATAACCCTAGTTTATAACAATGGCTGCCCCTGTGACTCACTAGCCAACCCACTTGTAGACCAACCGAGTCACAAGGGCAGAGACCTCACAGCCCAGAAACCCACTTCCAAACATCGTTAACAGTTGACTTAGGGGACTGAGTTTCTAACCCATGAATGTTGTTGGCAGAAACAACACAGACCACACAGAGCTCCGTGCTGAGGGGTGCTCTAACCCAGGCTAGTAGGCTGGAATTCACAGTGCTAGAAGTGGCTGAGCCACTGTTAGAGTCTGTGTTGTTCACTCACTCATGTGCTGATCTTGCAGGCTGCAGGCCGCAGCTCCTTCGCTATGCCAATTACAAAGTGAAAACTGGAGCGGGTCCTTCCCTAGGGGTGATGGGGGGGCTGTGCAGGGCAGAGGTCCTTGGGCCTGCGCTCTGCCATTGAACTCAGCCCACTGCCTTGCCACCCTGCCCTGCTCTTCAGAAAAGAGACCAGGGAACTCCAACTCTCTCCTTTGCTGGCCACACCCCAAAGCAAGACAAGAGAGTACCTCTTCTCCGGTGAAGCCCCTTTCTCAAACTGCCCAAGCGTCCTTTGCTTTGCAGTGTCCTGAGGCATAGCTCTGCCCTCTCCTTCATCCCTAACAGACTAAGAATGATAAAGGAAGGAAGGATTCTCTCAGACCCCATGTCTGACTAGAAGAAGAGCACTGGACTTGGGAGTCTGGGGACTGCCTGGCCTACCCTGCCCCCAACCAGATGGGTGACCTGGGACCCACCAAACTATCTATCCACTTACCAGCTTGGGGGACAGCTTCCCCCACCCTGCTGACCCCTGACCATCACTGGCTGGTGAGGTGCTATTTCTCAGGACCTCTCTCTAGGGTGTGCCTTCCATCTGGAGTTAAATAGGTGATTGGATTTTATTTGTGCCTGTCTCTCTTGCTAGATCATTGGTCCTAAGGTGCATGCAGGGTCCACCCACACATCCCCCCACCACCCAGAATGCATTAGGCACTTGTTAAACACACAGTAAATACTGCCGAAAAGATCAACAAATATATAATTAATCAAATGGGTGTGTTAGCACATGCCTATAATCCCAGAACTAAGGAAGCTGACACAGGAGGATCGTGAGTTCAAGACCAGCCTGGGTTAGATATAAGATCCTGTCTTGCTTTTAAAATAAACAAACAAATAAATAAATAGAGGCTGGTAGAATTACATAATCTAATGAAAATGATTTGTTGGTTTGTTAATTTTCAAGAGATACTATTTAAACCAGATGCTGAATCACAAACCAGAGGCCCAGAGAGCACTGTCCCTGCCTGTGGCAGGCAGCCCACCAGCCTCACAGCCCCCAGAAGCACAAAGCCACATGCATGAGGCTTCCTTCCACAGCTCAACCGACCGAACTCAGACCAAAACCTAGCAGAGGGTGAAGAACCTGGGGGTAAAACAGCAGAGGGTGTTAAAGAAAGGGTCAGGATGGTGTGCCTAGGGACACAGCTGTCTTGTCAAATTGCCTTCAAGCCCTTTCTGCAGTGTGGGCCATGAACCTGGGAATGCCCAGGTCAAATCTAAGAAACTGAAAAAATGAACCTATCCCAGGAATTTTTTAAAACACCAGAGCAGAAATGGTGCCTTCCCAATGGCTTCCAGATAGAGGAAGAGTTCTCCAAGAGCTCTCAGTGTCCTCCGACGGCCTTTCTGATAGGCAACAAAACATTTGATTTTCTTCTAATAGATTTGTCATTTTACGTCAAGTATCCACTCCTATTGACCCATGGAACCTCAATTTCAAAGCCATTAAAATCTAATTTTCCACACTGTGCCCCTAAGAGATAGGCTAACTTTCAAAGAATAATTCATTTTCTTTAAGAAAAAAATTGCATATCTCTCTATATTTTTTTCTTTTATTCTTTAAAGTAAGTCAAGAAACGCAGCTGCCAGCATGGCTGCTGTTGCTCCTCTGGTCTCTCTCCGGCTAAAGAACTTAAACATCCCCCTGCCAGAAGAACCACTGCTCGCTGTGCAGTATAGGCTATATTTATGTAGGGAACCATAATTACAGGGGGATTACAAAACTCTACCCAGAAAGCAGGACAGGAGGCTCAAGGTTATTTGCTTCAAAAACAACAGACATGTCAAAGACAACCCAGACATTCAGGGAGTGTAACACCTCTACAGTTCATTTACTTTTTCTCAAGTGTTAAACTAAACCTCTCATTTGAAATTCTGAGATCAGAACACCTAATGAGAGATGCCCAGGCAAGTGGTTCACTTACGGCAGCCTCAATCAGCTAATGGAACCATGTGGGTACCATGGCACGGGGCTGCTGAGCCTGTGTCTTCATGAGAATGTACTTCTGTGAGGGGACAGGAAGCCACGTGCACACGTGTGAGAAGCCAGAGGGTAACCTCAAGTGTCAATCCTAAGATATTGTCCACCTAATTGTGGAGACAGGGTCTCGTATTGGCCTGGAGCTCACCGAGTAGACTAAGTTGGCCAGCAAATGAGCCAGGGACCAGTTCTGAATCTGCATTACAAGCGCATTGCACTCCAGTGTGCCTGGCTCTTTTATGTGAGAGCTGGAACTGAACTCAGGTCCCCATGCTTATGCGATGAGCGTTTTACTGACCAAGCTGCTCCTTTGTGAATTTCCTGGCTCAGGTCATTGTGCTGTGAATTTGATAAAATAGAAGGAGTCAGTGGCCCAGAGAAGGGCCCACAAGATGCTATTTGTGGTCTTCACAGCTTTTTCAAAAGGCTTAAAGTATTTTAAAGTGAACACTTACACAAACAGAATGCATATTTCAGATAGGCTGACGGTTGGACGGCCTGCCAGACATGAGCGCATCACATAGACAGGCACATGTGGGGACCAGGGGGTACCTCTTCTAAAGAGATTTTGGCAAGATATCCTCAAGCACTGGGCCAGAAGACTGCCTCCTCTGAAGTTCCTGTCCACCTGGCATTTGCTACTGGTGCCTGGCTGGGTTGTGACAAACTGTCTTTTGATTGTCTCCTGCAGGTCAGATGGCATCCAATGGTTCACTGTACCTGTGATTCCTAGAACCCAAATACAAAAGATAAAGCTGATCTGGACACCCGAGGTGGTGCAGAGCACCCATGTTCCAAGGCGCTATTTGAGTAAGTCACATGATCAGAAAGACACAGAAAGGAAGAAGCCAGGTTCAGACTTGACATCCAATGGGAAGGCGACATGATCAGCAAAGGCTTGAGAGCTGTTGGAATAAGGCTGTGTGTGTGCATGTGTGTGCATGTGTGTGCATGCACATGTGTGTGAATAGGCACAGATGTAATAGAGGCCAGAAGACAATCTCAGGTCCCATCCCTCATGTACTGTCCACCCTGTTATATTGCAACAGGGTCGTTCACAATCTTCCGCATAGCTAGGCTGCCTGGCCGTGGGTCCCCAGCCTCCATTTCCTGGCACTAGGATCATAAGCCCAGCCAACCGCTGGCTTTTTCTTTAAAAACATGGATTTCCAAGAGATCAAATTCGCCATGCTTGCAAGGCCAACACTTTATTGACTGAGTCATCTTCCCAGCTTAAGGCTGTTATTTTCAAAGGGCAGCACATTTCACAAAATTTTTGTACCTCTAGGTGATTTAAAACAGAAATCATGTTCCAAAGAACCGTGCATGGCTCCAGAGAGCCCATGAACTCTCACATCTCCTTAGACATGAGCTTCTCCTCTGACATGAGCTTCTCCTCTGGCTCCCCTGTTCTTCGTGAAATCAAGAAACCTGATCTCTCTGAGCTCTGCAGTTCCACATCAGAAGTCCTTCCTGGGGCCTCAGCAACTCAGGAAGAAAAAGCCAGAAGGAGGCTCAACAGGGTGGAGGAGGCTTCAAAGGAGGGTGGAGGAGGCTGTCAGTCCTGGCCCCACTGTGCACAGACAGACAACCAATTAGTTGGCTCCTCCAGATACAGGATGGTGGAAAAGAACATGATTATGTGTGGAGACTACAGGGATGGAGGGAGATTGTGCTCTGTGAGTCTCCCCCAAGTTCAAGGGCCACATTATTCTTTGTCATCTTGGTTTAGCCAGCAGCAATCTGGCTGAGGTCACCAGGCAGGTGATTCTTGCAAAGCCAAGGTCTTGCTGTACAGCCAGGTAGGGACCCTGTGACAAAAAAGTCAACTCTAGAATCAGACAGGAGCCTGGAGCTGCTGCAATAAGGAGCCAGCAGAGGAAGGGAGGGCCAGAGTGTCAAAGGGACCCAGAGGGCCTGCAGAGGTGAGTCTGAGAGGAGGCCTTCTGGGGCCACAACCACATACCAGATGAGAGCACTTCTGTCCTCTACCCTCTCCCACTCTCTCTCCTCTCTCCACTCACAGGTACCCCTCAGGCCTCTGGGAGCACAGTGTTCATGCTGTGGAGGGCAGCCATGACTTGAGAGCTGTATAAATCTCTTCTTCAAGAGGCTTTGAGGAGTTTTGACCTAAACACACAAAACCACAACTCCAAGAAAAAATTGGAAAAGTACTCTGAAATTTCTTAGGAATGCTTGCAGAGCAGCACAAGGGCAGATTGTATGTCTGCACTCCTCTGCTTGGGCCCTCATGCTAGCAGTGTGGGGACAAGCTCCTTGGAGCCATGTGGAACTGCAGTTAAGTGCCTGCCGTGTACACAGGGGTCCTGGGACTTGTGGGGACAAGCTCCTTGGAGCCATGTGGAACTGCAGTTAAGTGCCTGCTGTGTACACAGGGGTCCTGGGACTTGAGTCCCCCCTAAGAGACTCAGGAAAATACCACTGATCTTCTCAAGGTAAGAAGCTACACAAGGTCACCTCACTCCTTCCTCAGTAGTGACACAGCCAAGGGTCAAGCCAGTTAACTCAAGCCTCCAGCCCTCTTGTGCTCCCCTGTCCCCTGTGAGTCCCTGAAATTGGACCCTCACCTTCTATCCTATCTATCTATCTATCTATCTATCTATCTATCTATCTATCTATCTA
>CAJQZJ010032232.1:2690463-2726733 GCA_907164525.1 Lophiomys imhausi
GGCACTGTCAGGGCATGCAAAGGCTCTGCCTCAGCTCTCATCACACTCCTGACTGACTTCAGTGTTTCCTGCACAGAATGGTGCTGACGAGAACAGGAGGTAGAAAGAAACTGGTCAGGTAGGCAGGGACCCCAAAGTAGTACTTCTGAGAATGCCCTTGCTGGAGGCCAGGAGTGCAGACCACAGCCCTGGTTCTGGTTTCTTTGCTATTTCCCAAAGGAGGTCCTCTGCCCAGAGGCTAAGACCCTGAGAGGAGGCACCTGAATGCCTCACCTCCTGGTTGGACGAACACGATTTGACCAAGCTCATTTCACCCCCACGCGTAAGTCCTTTAAAAAAAAAAAACCGAGGCTAGCTTGACAGTGCCCTGGGACCTCTCACTATCTATACAGGAGTATCCCGCTTTCTCCCACTCTCCCTTCCTCATTCCATCCCCCCTTTTCCTTCCCCCCTCCCTCCTGTCCTATTCTCTTCCTCTACTGCTCTCTCTTCTTAAGCTCCCACCAATGAATCTACCTATAATAAACTTTTCTCTAAAAGCTTACTTACCCTTCTCAGTCTGATGAATTTCACACTTCAAATCCTACAGACAATAACACAAAAGCCACTGGCTCAGGGCATCTTGGGGGTCATTCATCTTTGCTATCTTATCAGAGACCCTGGAACCTTGGAAAATGTCTGCCATTCTCAAAGACATTAAAGAATCCCCGTGTCATTCCACCCCTGTATGGCATGATACGTCCCCATGTGCTGGACCTCTGGATGGCATGACCTCGCTCTGCACGGCCCTGGGTGCTCCTTCTCTCAAGAAACTTGAGGAATAAGTTTCTCGGTGGTTTCAGACTCCTCCGCTTTTGCTCAACCACCTCCACAGATAGAAGCCCCACAAACACAAATGAAATGAAGGCCAGTGGGTCTCTTGTAAAATTTTGGATCCATCATGTTACAAGGATGCTCCAGATTTTTACTCCTCCTTAAGTCCCGTCACACCTAGAGATTGTCACACACATGTACTTGCTGTTCTCTGAAATCCAGCTCTTCAACACTGTGTTCACACCAGCCATACTGAAGTGACATGGCCGACCAGTCCTCTCTGACTCCATAAAAAAATGCAGACATGATGTTTGGGTCTGGCACCAGTGAGCCATGAAGAGAGAACAGGATGCTGGAATTAGTGAACCCAGAAATACCTCCTGCACCTGCAGAGCTCTGCTTTAGCTTCTGGGGGTGGGGGGTCTCAGAAGGGCACCCCCTCTCCCATGAACCCGCAGAGCAAGCACTGCCTTTGCCGGCTGACTTTGGGGGACTGGGGTGTGAACCACTTGCCCAAGGACACACAGCTGCTCAGCAGCCCTGCCAGGATCCACATCTGCAGCTCCTTCAGCCCAGTAATACTTCCTTTATTTTCCATTTGCAGTCTTTAATTTGTTTTTTTTTCTTCAAATTTTCATATACAAATCTAAGCAAGAAGGGTGACGAGGGCTGAAAAATACCCCATTATCCTCTGTCAAGCTAGACACAGGAGAGCTTCGCTGGCACTGCCGTCAGCCACAGGGATTCTTCCATGGCCTGGTGGAGGCACAGGCAGATGTTGGGCTGTGCAGGCAGTACTGGGAGAAGTTCATGTGATCTCACCACAGCTAACCAAATGCTTGGTCCAAGCGAGGGGGCGCTGCTGCCTGGGGGAGTAGAGATCACTACAGTCTGAGAGGGCCCTAGACTTCGCCTGCACTGGGTGTCCAGGGAGGCATCAGGGAATCCACTCTGCCAGACTGAAGAAAGATGGGAGAGGACAAGCACAGGGACGGTTGTGGGATCAGGAGAAAGTATCTGAAGCTGGAGGCTAGCGTTCTCAGGCACAGAGAGGTCAGAAAGGAACGCCGCCAAAGACAGAAGGGCTGCAATTATGACGCCAACACATGCCACCAGGAAGGGGTCCTAAAGCAGAAAGAGGAAAAAGGCAGGCATGGGACAGGCATGGTCCAGGCCAGGGGAGTCAACACTTCATTTCGGATAGCACAAGCACTTTGAGGGAAGTGTCTGGTATCCCAGCACAGTCACGGTTTCCCGGAGGGTCCCAGGAGTCTCCTACAGATGGGCAGTGCAGAGTGACTGCCCCCAGCTGTGCAGACACATCTGCAGGGACCCTCATCTGCCCTCTCTCTGTGTGGGTGATGAATGGCTCTGGAAAGACACCAGTGCTCCAGATGGGAACAGCCAGTTTAATCTGCCGCTTCTAAATCTGGGGGATACAGTGTTCCATCATTAAAAATTCATTTAGACTTATCTTAATAGGAAACGATATAACTCAGCTGGACTTGTACATGACAAATGGCCTTCCCTCAAGAGAAATCTTAAGGCAAGAGACTAGGCTCTCCATCACTGCATTCCACAGTTAATTTCCATGGGGCTGACAGCACCTCGTGTTGTTCTGAGCGATGAGCGCTCACACGCTGTCCTTCTGTCCAAGGCACCACAGACACGAGTCTGAGCTTCTCAGACACGGGGTCATGTGGTAGGAGCTGAGAAGACCTAGTCAGACAGAGTCTTGTAGCACCCCTTGGTTCCAAGAATGGGAAAGCCTGGAAGCAAAGAAAGGCAGGTAGAGAGAGATTCTGAAATGGAAAAAAGACCTCTACCAAGAGAAAATCCTAACTTTGAAGGTTGTGAGCATACTGGGTCCCTGTGTTCTCAGATCCAACAACAGCAACGAGCTGATTTTGTGTAAAATACATAAGATTTTGGGGTCAGAAAGACTAGACTTCAACCTGTTGACCCCCCATTTATAAAAGTATTAGGACAGCATGCTTAGAGTCGGCCTTGACCTTGAATGCCCTCGGAAAGTGGGGACACTCTGAGGCCCCAGTTTCATTCTCTATAAAAAGGATAAAGACATCTCTCTAGCTCCACGGGCTTGTTGTTAATGTCGCAGTAAAATAATACATAGAGAACATGTGTGTAGTGCCCAGTGCCT
Source organism: Lophiomys imhausi (assembly GCA_907164525.1). Taxonomy (NCBI): domain Eukaryota; kingdom Metazoa; phylum Chordata; class Mammalia; order Rodentia; family Muridae; genus Lophiomys; species Lophiomys imhausi. The sequence continues at coordinate 2,693,438 of CAJQZJ010032232.1, forward strand.
AACACCCTGCACCAACAGCAGTGCTGATGAGAACTTGGTCAGTCATGGGGGTGTGGCACACAGATCCCAGCTGAATATGGCCTAGTTCAGGCCAAATTCAAAGGAAGTTCAATTCGTGGACACAATGTCACACCTGCAAAGTGAGTTTCATCCCATATTTAAAAGCTGGTTCCTTATCAGCCTGGACTCTGACCCAAATAGCTGAATGCCTGGAGAGGTTTTCAACCACATAGAGAGTGTAATGGATGGTTTTATGTTAACTTGACCTAAACTAGAGGATTTTAGGAAGAGTGAAGCCCAATTAAGGAAATTCGGCCACCAGATGGACTTGTGGGCAAACCTGTAGTGCATTTTCCTGATGATTGATTGTTTGATTGATTGATCGATTGATCCATCGATCGATCGATTGATTGATTGATGTGGGAGGTCCCAGCCCATTGTGGGTGGTGCCACCCCTGGGCTGGAGGTCCTGAATGCAATAAGAAAATCTGAACAAAACTTATGGGAATAAAGTCAGTAAGGAACTTCCTCCACGGCCTCTGCTTCAGTTCCTGCCCCCTGGTTCCTGCCTTGAGTTCCTGCTCTGATCTTCCTGGATGATAGACACAAGCTGTCAAGGGAGATAAGTCATTTTGTTTCTGTCCATGGTGTTTATCACAGTGCATAAACCAAGTAAGACAGAGAAGGAGCACACCGCTCACCAGCTGAATATGTACAGGTTCTACTTCTCTGAACCTTCCTGTCTTTCAGAGCAACACTGGGGTTCAGAATAAGGCAGCAGGAGCCCGCAGTGGATGAGAAGAACAAAGACGTCATTCTTCTTAGGTTCACTGCTCACCAGTCTCACTGGGCTCAGGAGAGCTCTCCACCTCCAGGCACTGGGAACATTATCAAAGAGGACAACTTGAACAAAAACCATATCAACCTCAAGTATGGATGTATAGTGTCAGATGTAACCCTCAAGCCACATAGGAATGCTTCCTTCCAAGAGACCAATGAGATATACAGGAGTGTCACAGCATGTTCCAGGGAGGAAAGGAAAGAAATTTGACAGGTCTGGGTGTTTTAGTTTTGACTCCTGAAAAAGTAACTTTTATTTTCCTGAAGTAATTGTCATGGAGAATTACTGCCTCCATCTGCTAACATAGGTCTAGTTCTGGAAGCCTCTAGCCTCTGTACAATCTTATCTAGGCCTAGAATGTTTTCCACCTCTAAGATTTACTGCTGAATAAGCTCACCCTTTCTTGTTCTTTCTGAACTCTGTCTGGTTGGTTCAGCTCAGCTGTTCTGGTTCAAACTTCTCTCCAAGATGAATGATTCGATCTGACTTCTCTCTCTGCCTCTGATTGAGTTACTCAGCTTGGCTCAAACTAACTCTAGTCAGTCTGTTCTAATCTTCTGGCTTCTCATTCTGTCTTTACCTGTGTCTAATGTGTTCTCTTTTCAACTTGTCTCTGTAAAACTCTCCTGGTAAAAATGCCTTTGGATTCCACAAACTGAACTTTCACTAATTCAACTCCACTTCATTGATTCTCAGCACATTGACTCAACTGAACTGACTGAACAGAACTGACTGGAACTCGGAGATCTGCATGCCTCCGTCTCCTGAGTGCTGGGATTCAAGATCCATACTACCATGCCTGGACTTAAGCTTTTCTTTACTTGCTCTGTACCAGGCTGGCCTTCAACTCAGCAATCTGCTTGTCTCTGTCTCTTGGGATTAAAGGCATGTCTGTATTCCAACCAGATCACATAGATCACTGTGGGCAGTGCCACCCCTGGGCAGGTTCAGATGTGATCCCTTGCCTTGCAACAGCAACCATTTTTCTGGATTAAAATTCCTCTACAAATTGCGCTGCTGTGATAAAACATCATGACCATACGCAGCTTGGGAAGGACAGAGTTTATTTCTTCTTACAACTCTCAGGTCGAGCTCCATCACTAAAGGAAGTTAGAGCAGGAACTCAAGGCAGGAACCTGATGGCAGGAATTGAAGCAGTGGCCATGGAGGAATGCTTGTTCCCATGGCTTGCTCAATCTGCTTTCTTATACTTCTCAGGACCACCTGCCCAGGGGTGGGCACTGCCCACAGTGGGCTGATACTTCCTACCTCAATCATTAATAAGGAAAATTCCCCACAGACCTGCCAAAAGGGCAAGATGATGGAGGTGTTTTCTCAATGTTCCCTCTTCCCAGATGACTCGAAGTTGTGTCAAGTTGACAAAACAAGAGCAAAAGACAAACCACCACACAAGGACTACTGACATTTTTCATAGGGTCACTCACAAACATGGAGGACATGAACAGTGAACGGGTATGAACCTGGAGAGAACCTGGCAGACAGAGGAAACATCAAATGCAAAACTCCCTAATGATCTGACATCATCAAGATATAGCAAATGGATTAGTGTATTGAGCAGAAGAAAAATGAGACACGAGTAATAATGGGAGAGACCAGAGAGGTGGAGGAGACAGGACTCCAGAGAGCAGTGGAGGGAGGGCCTCATGACATCTGGCTGCTAACAGGAGGGAGCAGTCATGTGGGTTTTTCAACCACAGAAGCCAAATCTTAAGGGTCCCGAGAGATGAGGGCCTTGTTGATGGTCTCCTTGTTGTGATAAAATGCCCCAAGAACAGTTTAATAGGGAAAGGGTTTATTTCGGCTCTCATAGCTCAAAGAGAACAGAGTTCATCAAGGTGAGGAAGGCGTGGCGGCAGGAACGGGAGGCTGGCTGGTCACATTGCACCTTACTCAGGAAACAGACCCTGAGTGTGTGTGGCTGGGTTATGAAGACTCAAACCCCGGTGACTCACTTTTTCCTTATTGAGGTTCTACTTCCTCAAGGTTCTTTAAAGGTGGCACTTTCTCAAACAGTGCCACCACAGGACACAAAGTGTTCGAACCTGAGTCAATGGGGGCTTTTCACATTCAAATCACAGCAGCAGGCATGTGAATCCAGCAAAACTGACAGACAAGTCCAGTTGGTCTGACAGGGCAGAGGGACCTTCATATCCCATCAGGTCTGAGGAAAAAGAGAATAAAAGAAATCCTCTGAGTCTGATAGAAAACACGATTTCCCACACAGAGGCCTTGGACCTGACAGTGATGTACCAGAGCAGAGAACCTGTGTCTGGCCAGGACTCATGAAGGCGCCTCTGGACACAGACTGAGACAGGATAGAAGAAGGCAGTCTCACTTTCAGGTGCAGATAGACCCTAGGACTACTGTTGGGGTCTCTGTCAGGGACTTAGAAGCACATCAGAAGGTGACTTGATGCTTACACAGCAGAAGGAACCTCCCCTGACCTCCATCTCTCTCCTAAAATCTGCCCCACTTTCTCCTCCATAAACCACAATGTTTTTACCACTCCTCCCAGAAGCAGCAGCAGACCTGCTGTTACACACACTTATGTTTTCAGCCTAATTGAGGCAGTGGTTAGGAATTGAAGACGCTTACAGCACTCATTAATTCATTGTCAGTCTTTAATTTTATAGACAGAAACCAGTTAAAAGCCAAGTTATAAAAGTTCTTTAGGGATTTCAGGCCCAAGATACACCACACTATCATGGCTCATATGCAGGAGGCAGGAAGATGAGAGCAGGGGGCAAAGTTCAGCTCTAGGAAAGAGGTGTTTTGAGTCACTATACTGTTTAAATGTATCATTGCACATAGGCATATTATGTGTATACATACACGTGTGTGTGTATGTGTGTGTATGTGTGTGTGTGTGTGTGTGTGTGTGTGTGTGTGTGTGTGTTGTGCACACATCTGGAGATCATGGGAGAACCATAGATGGTGTTCCTTAGATTCTTTCTATCATTTGTTTGAGAGCAAGTCTCCCATTAACCTGCAACTCAGTCAAGTAGACAAGACTCATTGGTCAGTGAGTCTGTGGTGGTTTGAATGAGATGTCCCTCATAGTCTCAAGTATTTTAATACTTGGTCACCAGTTTGTGACCCTTTTTGGAGGGTCTAGGAGGCTTGGTCTTGTTGGAAGATGTCATTGGGGTCGGGCATTGATGTTTCAAAGCTGTGTGCCATTCCCAGTATGTTCTCTGCTTCTTACTTGAGGTTGAAGATGTGAACTGTCAACTTGTTGTGCCACTTACCCACCTTACCTATTGTCACACTTCCATGTCATGATGATGATTCTAACCCTCTAGAACCATAAGCCCAAATAAACCCTTCTTCTATAAGTAGCCTTGGTCATGGTGTTTTATCACAGCAGTAGAGAGAAGCAATACAGAGCCCTAGGAATCTGTCTGCTTCCACTTCCCATCTCTCCATCCTGAGATTACAGGCATGGCTCACCACGACTGGCATTTTGTGTGGGTTCAGGAGATCAAACTCAGACCCTACCTACTGAAAGGCGGGTGCTTTACAAAGTCATCTCCCTAGCCTAGGCCTTTCCTTCTTAAATCACATCTCTGTCAAGAAAGCTCTGCAGAGAGCTCTGAGCCCATAGAGCATCAAGGATGAGCACCCTTCAGTTCCACTCAACAGCTCCTCGTGGCCACCCAGGAAGAAATCAGAATGTATCTGGAGGTGCAGCAGGGATTTCATTGCCTGTCAATCTCAGAAGAGCTCCACTGCACAAGTGAGTCTGTCCTGTTGCTTGGGGGCTGCATCTGCAACAGTCTGGGTAGGGTCAAATGCTACCTGATGAGGTGTGGTAAGGCTGCCAATACATCACAATGGCAATAGATGCTGGGTGAATCCTGCTTTCAAAATCCATCTGGTCCATCATGGTTCCTTAGGAAAAGCCTGACAGACTCAGCTAGCTGTCCATCAGGGCAAGACATGAGGTTAGAACAATGTCCCCAACATCTTCCTTCAGGTGTTTACTATTTCCTGACGTGGAGTCTAAAATGGTAGACATTAAATTTGTCCTCCAAGAGGCAATAGATATGTGAAAAATCTAAAATACAAGGTGGTTGGGTATCCAGGAGCCTGTATACATGTTGCTCTACATAAAGACTCAGGAGAACAAGGACTCCTACTACCTAAAGGGAGACAGGATTCGAGCCAAGTATGGTCTCCCTGAGGATAGTACCTTGAGGGTAAGAACATAACAAATAAAAATACAGCATGCCTAACATTCTTTAGGGATTCCATCTTGAGGCTGGGTCCCCACTGGCTGCTGCCACAGCACTCAGCTAGCAAAGCCAGTAGTTTATGCCAAGGCTAGTGTCCCAGGCTGTCCATTGACATAGCCTAAGGGAGCCACTCCCTTCTGCTTTAGGTCCCTAATTGTCAACACATTACAATTTGTCCTTGATCAAGTCTCAAGGTCAGAATCAGATACCATCATCATCATCTATTATGGTTTGCAAAACTATAATTAGAGAGATCAGGTTCTACTGGTGTGTCCTCACTTACCCAGGGACGCCTATGCCAAGCTTCCCACCCTGGGCTGTTTCCTACCCCTCCCACCCTGGGCTGTTTCCTGCTACTCACATCATGGGTTGTTTCCTGCCCCTCCAACCATGGGCTATTTCATGTACCTCCCACCATGGCTAGTTCCTGCTCTTCCCACCATGGGCAATTCCTGCTCCTCCTGCCATGGGTTGTTTCCTGCCTCTCCCACCATAGTCTATTTCCTGCTCCTCCCTCTATGGGTCTTTTTTTTTCTTTTCTGCCTCTCCCACCATGGGCTGTTTCTTCATAAAAGGAAATTTAGAACTAAGCTTTATGCTTTGTCAAAACAGGTTCCAGCTTAAGAACTTTATAGACACAATTAACTTTCCATCTTTCTCTCACCTGCCCCCAAATCAGTCACTCAGATTTTGTCATTCAGCAATTCTCCCTTTTCTCCTTTAATTCACCTCTAATCTTTTCTTGAAGCATTCGGGGCACTTAGGGAATTAATTCAATGGAGCCTTATCTGTGAACTCACGGTGACCACTGCCCCACGGTGAAAATCACTCTCAGTGCAGACACAGCTCAACTGAGACATGAAAACTCCTGTAAAGCCGCGCGCCCATCAAGGCGTGCTAGCGAGGCCATTGCTGTGGAATATTGATAGCATAAGGAGAGATGTGACAGGAATTCATGACTGAAAGAGAAGTAACAATGTGCAGGCAATCCAATGTAAACCTCATTTTGTAAGATAAATATACATTTTGTCAATACATCGGAAAGCAGATGGAAGGCTGATGTTGCTATCCCTGGGACATAGGAAGTTCCTGAGGTGTTTTTTTCTGGCACAATTCTTGCTTTTCTTCTCCATGAATGTGAGATCTTGCCTCTTAAGAGCATTGTTCCCATATTCCTTCATGCTGGATTTTTGTATCTGAACCATCTGCGTCAACTGCCATGTGACACAATCCAGCTTGTGGGTGTGTCACAGCCAACGTACCCATGTCTTCACTGTCAGACACATTCTCATCTCTGAGATATAGTACCAGACAAAAGCAGTTTGAGAAGAAAGGTCTGCTTTGGCTCACAGTTTGAGGACATAGTCCGTTCATAGCAGGGAGGGCACAGTGGCAGGAGCATGAGGCAGCTGCTCATACCAAATCTGCAGTCAGGAAGTGGGTTCTGCTGCTCAGCTGTCTCCTTTCTATGCAGGAGCTGAGCCCATGGGATGGTGCCTGCCACCCACAGTCAGGCCAAGTCTCTGAGCTGATTACTTTTCTCTTGCTGTAATAAAATACTGTGACTAAAAGCAAGGTTAAAAAAAAAGCTTATTTTAGCTGACACTTTCAGAGCAAGATTCCATAACAGAAGCAGGAGTAGCAAACTGGCTGCTCACATTTTATCTGTACACAGGAAGCAGAGAGACAGAACAGGATGTAGGACCTGCCGATAAACTCTTAAGGCCCACCCCCAGTGATATACTTTCTCCTATAAGGTTCTATCTCTGAAAGGATTCATAACCTTCCTGAACTGCTCCACCACCTGGGGACCAAGAGTTCAAATACCTGGGGCCATAGAGGGCATCTCTCATCAAACCATTACAATCTTCCCACTTAAATCATTAAGCAAAGCCTGGAAATTCCCTCCTAGACATGTCTACGGGTTTGTCCCCCAATTGCTCCCATATCCCACCAAGGGACAACAGAGATGAATAATCAATCATAGGTGGCTTCCATTGAAGCAATCCTGCTGTAACTGTGGGGTGTTCAGGATCAAATGCTTCTTCAGGGTCTATCTGGAAGAACAAAGCTGCAGGGTCTCTGGGTAGACCCCCCATCCCAAGTGATTGTAGAGACGATGGATCATAATGACCATTAATCTTCATCATAGTCCCGCATCATGCATCTGTTTGGCTTCTCTTTTAGAAGGTTCTAGAAGGATATAAACTGTAGCTGATCCCCTCTGTGGGAGGAACATCTGTGATCGAACAGTAATGTCTGAAAGTGTAGGCTCCTGACTGCAGAAAGGCTAAGGCTCTGCTACATGGTCTGAATGTCTCTGACCCCCAAATCACACATGATGGCATTGGGAGGTGGGGACTATAGGAAGTGATGAGGCACAGAGGTGGGGCATCAGGAACAGGGAACCTGACTATATAAGGGAGACTCAGGGAAACAGCTTGTGCCCTGAGAAGACTGTGGGGAAGGCTCATCAGTGGGCCAAGAAATAGACCCTCACTAGATACTGGATCTGCTGGAGACTTGATCTTGAACTGCAGCTTCTAGAACTGTAAGAAATAAATTCCTACCTACGTTATAATCTACTCGTCTTCCTTTCTTTCTTTCTTCCTTCCTTCCTTCTTTATTTCTAGTATGTGTGTATATATATATACATGGTTGTCTATGTGTAATATATATGCATGTTTACACATGTGTGGGCCTGTGTGTGTGTGTGTGAGTGAGAGAGAAAAAGAGTACATATACATGTGTATGAGAGAGAATATATGTGTGTGAGAGACAGTACATATGTGTGTGTATGTGTGGTTGTGTGTGTGCATGCATGTGTATGCCCATGTGTGTAGAGTCCAGAAGCTGACACTGGCATCTTTCTCAATCACTCTTCACTTTGGATATTGAGGCAGGTTTTCTCACCTAAGCCTAGAGCACACCAGTCTGGCTTGTCTAGCTCACCAGCTTGCTCCAGGGATCCTGTGTCTCTGCCTCCCATATAAAGGGATTGCAGGAGGGCTGATATGCCCACCCCAAATGTACTTGGGCGCAGGGGATCTGCATTACAGTACCACTTTGCCTGCTAAGCACTTCCACAGACCCTAAAGGTATTTTTTAACAGTAGTTGAAATAACTAAGATGAACCTTCACCACTTGGCTCAGCTCTTATGAACTATTATACTTTTTGCTCATCCACCTGTTGAACGAGTTGCATGACTTTCATTGATTTCAAGAAATCATTTATTTAAAATTACAGCTTATTGGCATGAGATGAATTCATCTTGCCCATTCATATTTTTGACTGGTTAATATATAATTCCCATAAGACCACACAGTTAGCTCTATGAATCCCAACACAGTGGCTAGAACCTCTGTTGAACGCCCATTCTTCCCCTCAAACACAACCCTGGATGGGTTCCCAGGGAAGCAGGACTTAGGGACCTCCATCTTGGTACATAACTCGCAAAGTTATGTCCTGATTCCCTAAAGAGAGGCCGGCTTTGAAGTCGCCTCTACAGGCACCAGGCAGATGTTCATCACAGGCATTGTGCTTACGTTGGTGGAGACCTCTGATTGGAATCAAATCGCTGCTCTGAGGGCATTGTTGGGGGGAGGAAGGCACATTCCCTGCATGAAAAGAATTCTTGGCTGCTTCAAGATGGTAACTGTGGAGCTGCCCCTTAGCTGAGGTCTTTGGGGAGCATGTCCTTTGAAGGCTGGACTCTTTATGAATATTGCATCTTCTTTGTCACAGAAATCTGGCCTCTGGACAATTGTACAAGACAAGTGACTTGACACAGCTCACAGCCTGTGGTCCCTGCTTGCGGCCACAGCTTCCTGGGATGACTGTGGCTCTGTCTCTGATCCTACTGGGCAGACCTTTCTCTCATTTCTTTTCTCATCCTCTTTTACTTCACTAAGCTAATGATGAAAATGGGAGTTGAATACCGAGGAAATGGCTCCACCAGCATAGTGTCTTCAATGTGAGCACAAGGGCATGGGTTCAGATCCCCAGCACCCATGGGAAAAGACGGGGGTGGCAGCGTACCTCTGTAACCCCAGCACTGGAAGGGTGCTGAGCAGAGGCAGGTAGATCCTTGAAGTTTACTGATCAGTTATCCTAATTGAACCTATGAGATTTGGATTCAGACCTTATCTAAAAAATAAATGTGAATATCTCCATTCCTTGCAGAGGACCAGTTTTAGACGCTGGCATCCATACAGGGTAGCTCACAGCCACCTGAAGTCCAGATCCAGATGATCCAGTGGACTCTTCTAGCTTCCTCTGGCTCCTGTGCACAGGGTACACACACATACACACATGTAGGGGTTGATAGATTAATCTAAGTTAGATTTAGTGAATATCTAGGTTTCTGATACAGTCTCTTAATTCGGGGCATGAAGATCAACTTCTTCGCTGTGAGCAATTAGCTTATCAGTTTATGGATGAAGTCACATGAAACGAGGGGAGTCTCTTTGGACTGAAAAACAAGGTTGAAGCCAGGTGAAACAAGGAGAGACTTTATGACTTGGCATTGTTTTCAACTGTTAAAGGGGCAGAGCCCCAATTAAGCCGAAGCAGGTGGAACAAGGAGCGATCCTATTTAAGGACAAGTGGATGAGCCCAGAAAGCTGCATGCTAAGGGCCCCAATAATAGAGAGCTCCGAGAGTACTGCTGGAGAAAGTGCTGGTGGACTGATGGCCAGATCTCCCTGAGGCAGAAGGAAGCTGGTGAGCAGATAAAGCCTCAGCAAGACATCAAAAGGTCAAGGACTAAACCCTGTGGCTCAGCTTTTGCCAAGAGGGGTTTGACCTGTCTGAACAGTGTCCTGAACGGAACTGTGGCCAGCTTTAAAGACTGAGGCAGAGCGGCAGAGTTGCTGATACAAAGCAAATAAGTTGGCCTACAGACGGCTGAGGTCTCCCAGAGAGAAGAAAGGCTCAAGCTTTATTTAAGGTGAGACTGCCATAGCCAATTTACCCTGACGAATCTACGTCTGAGATATTCCAGAAAAAGGACTGCTAATTGCATTAAAGAGTCTACCCCAGAGACTGTGTCCCTGACAACCGAGGACCTGCCCCAGAGACTGTATCCTTAGAAAAATAGTTGTAATAGTTATCAATAGGTTTAGTGGTTAGGTCTTAGGAGTTGTAGGCATTTATAGGGGTTGTAGGCATTCATAGCGGTTGTAGGAATTTATAGGAATAGTAGTAAGTAAGTGTATTTGTTATAAGTAAGTGAATATAGTTATTAGTAAATAAGTGTTAAATAATTAAAAAGTACGGTATCACAAACACAAATTAAAAATAAATGCAAACCATTAAAATATATTAAGATGGAGAGTAATTTTAAAAAGTTGAAATTGAAAAACGTACAGTGTTGACCTCAGGCTTTCACATACATGAGCACTTGCACACATACATATACATACCACACTAACATGGCATACCACACACACACACACATATACATACACACACCACCTCCACTACCACCACCAAACAAAACACACAAGAGGGGGAGGGGGTGGGTAGGTTAGTATAGGTTCTGTGCCACACCTGAGGTCTTTTGTCAAGGATCGTACTGATGAGGGCCTCTAGTTCTCTGTACCTACAGGTTCCATATCTGTGGGTTGAACTGACCATGGATCAAAAGTGTCCCTACCCAGTGGACACATACTGAACACGTAGACATTTTGTCCTGTCATTATTCCATAAGCAATACAGTCTGAAAGCAATTTGCATACCGTTCCAGTTTTCCTACTAGTTGCTGTAATAAACACTGACTAAAAGCAACTTATTGGGGGAGAGGGTTTATTTCCTCTTAAAGTTCTCAGGTCACGCTCCATCACTGAAGGAAGTCGGGACAGGAGCTCAAGGCAGAAACCTGGAGGCAGGAACTGAAGCAGAGGCCATGGAAGAATGTTGCTTGCTGGCTTGCTGTCCATGGCTTGCTCAGCTTGCTTGCTTATACAAACCAAGACCAACTTTCTGAGGTCTGGCACCGCCCATGGAGAAGAGGCAGGAAGTGGGAGCCAGCTGGCTGAGTGGCAGGCTGGGGGAAGGTTGGTGTGCAGGTAGTGACAGGTAGAAAGCCAATGCTAGGGGACACAGGGGAATGGTGAGTCCAAAGCTGGGCCCTCGGGGTTCTTCGATCACTGTGAAGTGTTTGGCTCTTATTCAAACTGCACAGATTGACAGAAAGCCCACAATAGCAACTGCAGAAAGAATGAATGGGAGGGAAAGCTAAAGAGAAGCCCGGAGTCTGACTTTCCCTGAGCAACAGGGAGATGATGGTGCAGGGCTGTGCCTGGGCTCTAGGAGGATGAACCCGGCAGCAGGTACAGTGGGGGCAGGGAGCCCCCAGGGAACAGCCTGGATGCCCGGTGTCTTGGCAGCTGCAGGCCCTCCCCTTGTGCGGAGATAAGTAAGAAATTATAAAGCCCGTTTTCTGTAGAGAATGAGTCGCTCCCATCACAATGAAGGCTGAAGGCTGGATGGTGTTATTCTCCAAGAGGACTTTTGTTTCTGTCAGTGGTTTTTTTTTTACTAATTACCATAAGTACCGTCCATTTAAGATTTTGCCGTAATTCCAGTCCCTATTAGTGTGTAAGCAGTGCCTTATCTTTGCCGCAAGCTACTGTTTATTCATGGGACGAGACAGTACATCATGGGCATTGTCACATCAAATAAATGTTTTTTGTATTACATTGTATGCGGTAAGAATGGGCCAGAAGTGATTTGCCAAATAGGAAGTGCATTTGAAAGTGAGTTTTGCATTTTAAAGAAAACTCACTTGCCCCCGCTTGGTGTGTATGACAGGCTGCCTTGTGTTCCAACTTTTATCTTTTGAGATTTTGCCTTCAGGAAATATGAGCTTACTGGTGGGCTGAGATGTCAGACCGGGAGGGGTTCCTTCACAGCATTTCCAGGTCGCCAAGGGGCAGGGATGTTCAATTCCTTCTGCACTGAGTGGGCATCCTGGCTGTCAGAGCCAGAAGGCCTCCATTTCTCCACATTTCATCAACAAAGATGTCAGCTACCCAGCAAGTCAAGTTGGAGTCATACGGAAATCAAACTGACTCGCTCTGCAGAACTTCATGCCCAGGTGCCATTAGGATTCAGAGTGGGGCTTTTAGGAGCTACCAAATGGAGCACACATCTGCAGGGACTCCGGGAAGGATCACCTCTCTCCATCTAGGAGAGACACATATGGAAACAGACAGATGTTCTGATGGGGATGGCCAGACTAATGTGCAGTTCCTAAATCTGCAGAGACACAATGTTCTGTCATTAAACATTCATTTAGGACCATCTCCATTGGGAACATTGTAACAGAACCTTGAACCTAGATGACAAATGCTGCTTTCTGGACATAAAATATTAAAATGGCAGCCTCTAGCTCTTCTCCATCTGACCCTTTGTGGGAGTACTCGGCTGGGTTAAAAAATTGACATCTCAAAGCTCACTCCTGTAGAGTTTTACCAAGTGCTTGCTTTGTGTTGGACAACATGCCACAGGCAAAATGGTACTGATGACCCACCGACAAGACATGGTGTAGCCAGTGGAGATGCCCTCAGGAAGATATTGTGAACATTTAAGAATAAATTCAGTAGGGGCTGGAGAGATGGCTCAGCAGTTAAGAGAACTGGCTGTTCTTTCAGAGCACACAGTTCAATTCCTAGCATCCATGCCAGGAAGGCCATAGCTGTCTGTAGCTCCTGCTCCAGAAGATCTGACATCTATGGTCTCCATGAACACCTGCAGTCATGTGCACATACCTGCACTGGCACACACACACACACACACGCCCCCCACATATCCACATGTGTATATACACACAAACACATACACACACATGCATGCACACACACTTAAAAATAATAAAAAAATAAAAAGAATAAATTCAGTTAATCAGGACATGTCTCAATAAACCATGACTCTCTTGCTTAGATTTGGTTTAAAATGAATTGTATTTTTAAACTACCCCTGAATGTTGGGACTGTGCCATTTTAAAAGCTTTGTACATGCACTGCACTCCATGAAATTCTTTCTTATTCAAAGACTGTATTGTGTGACACTATGCCCAGGGAGAAGTGAATAAATGTCTGTTCAGATAAGGAACTGACCTCCGATCAAAGTAATGACTCCACCTAAATCCAACTTGGTGAAGCAATTTGAGTTTGCTGGTGCTGGTTACAGGAATATGGGAGAGGGGTGAATTGAATGGCAGCAATTATTCAAAAGCATCTGAAGATGGAAAGCCCACCCCAGCATTGGTGTCGGCTCAAAAAACCAGAAACCTGGATCTTTCTGTATGACTTGCAGACAGATCAAAAGGTTTACTCAAAAGTGTCTCCTTTCTCCAACAATACTGCTTATATAAACTAGAGGGTATCTTATGAATCTGCTGTTTCAGGGGCTTCCTGAGACTTGTAACTTGTGGACTTTTGAATTGCATCTAGCCTCCCTATAGGATGAAATGTTTCAATTCAGGAAATTGTCATGTAACATACCTAATTAAAAACAGTTCAACGACATCCAAATTCTTATTCTTGGCTTACAGGCTCAGAATGAACCTGCCTTTCTATGCTGCAACTTGAGTTCTTTGCAATAATTTTGGAAACTTGCTTGTCTTCAGAATAGTTCAGAGGTTTTTGGGTAAGTTACTTGTTGGTATTTTTATAAGCAAAACTCTTAAGTAGGAAATTCAAGTGTTTTCTATAATTCAGCCACCTTAGTGAGGTCAGGTATCTGCACTGTAGCAGGATCTGGACTTTGAACATCAAGAGGATCTGCCTCCCATCAGGCCATATCATATATATGTGGTGTGTGTGTGTGTGTGTGTGTGTGTGTGTGTGTGTGTGTGTGTGTGTCCACTACAAATATCTTCCCACCTGGCACAGTATGAGTTCCATATTTATTGAGCTGAATGAAAGCAAAAAGTTCTTTTTTGACAAATAACTTGATTAAATGGTTGCTGCAGAGTTTCCTGGATACAGAGCAAAAAACCTACAGAGAACTGATCAAGCCTCCACAGGACGGTCAGAGTGAGCATCTGTCAACCATCGGCCGGGCACTGCCCTGGCACCCTGTGCCACAGTCGTGGCTACCTTTGAGAGCATCAGTCAAATGCCACTGACCACAGTCCCTTGAAAGAGTCTGCTCAGCTGCATCAGGAATGTCACAAGCAGGTGGCTTCAAGGACATGGCCACCTCTTCTCAGGGCTCTTGAGGGAGAAGCCCTCAATCAGACTTTGAGCAGCTTGGTTCCTGGTGACGCTAGTCTCCTCATTTTCTGGGTGTGCCTTCTTACTACACCCACCTGGCTCTTTCTCCATGTAAACACACCTCTGGGGCAGAGTCTTATTGTACCAGGACCCCACTCTACTACTTAACCAACCTTACTGACCTTCCAAAACATCCACAGGATTTCTCACTGTGTCCAGCAGTCTCATTGCTTCTCATGGCAACCAATGACATCTGTGTGGCTTGTGTAGGTTCCTAGCCTCACCCCTTCAACAGGGCAGTTCACAGAACTATGGTCTCAACTGTGCTCTGTCCATTTCAGCAAACCAAAGGGACGCCAAGCTTTCCTTAGGCGCTGCCAGATGCCAAGGTGAACTGCACACCAACTCACTAAAAAGGCCTAACTTCTACCACAGTGGGCCAAGTCAAAGCTCTGGATCTTGGCCTGGGTGGTAGCTGATCTGGTCAGCCCACCAGCTCTCCCACACCCACAGAATCAGAGCAGGCTCTCCAGCACTGCCCTGGCTAGCACAGCTGACAAGGGGCAGAGCCTGCTTTCTCACTCTCATGTCCTTGAAACTGGTTCACCCTCACCCATACCAGCTCTATTGTGCTGGCCAGGCAAGATACCAGGCCACTCTCCTTAGTGTTGCAGCCAGTGAAGGACAGGACCAGCTCTCCTGCTCTCGATATCTTGGGGCCAGTTCTCCCACCTGCCACAAGTTGTAAGGGGGAAGAGGGTAAGGAGCAGGCATCTATCCCTTTCCCACACCACCACACAGCAGACAAATTGTGAGGCCGGCTCCCACACTCATGCCTTCAGGGCCAGCTCGTTCACACCCCTGCCACCAGTGTCAGCTCAACTGTGTTGCCTAGGCAAAGTGCAAGGCCCACTCTCCTGAACGCTGCAGCCTGCAAGGAGCAGGGCCAACTCTCCTGCTCTCATGATCCTGGGGCCAGCTCTCCTGCCTGCCACAGGTGGCAATGGGTATAGGGGCAGGCATCTCTTTCTTGCCCATGCCACTACACGGCAGGTGAGTGGCAGGGCCAGCTCTACTGTGCTTCCTGAGCAAGCTTGGGGGGGGGGGTGAGGAAAGATGTGCTCTCCGGAGTACTGTGGCTGGTGAGGGGCAGGGACAGCTCTCCTGCTCTCATGCTTTCAAGGCCAGCTCTCCCACAATGCCCAAGTGAGGGGTGGGGCCAGTTCTGCGCAGCCCTCAGACATAAACATGGCCCCAGGCAGCAGCCCAGACCAGTGATGTCTACCTAGACTTTGGCCGTAAAAGGACACCCCCCCACCCCGCTGCTTCAGGGCCATGGACCCACCCACGTCCCTTGGTAGCAGCACAGGCCAGGACCTCACCTTAAGGGACATCACCAGCTCTTCTCATTAGGCTGTTCCTTACTAGCCTTGAGTCTCCAGTTCTGATTCTCTTCACTGTGCATCCTTCTACTCCTCTTTCTCTTCCATCTTACCACCACTTACTTGTTGTATGTGACACTTTATTTCTGTTTTATTACACACTCCAATTTATTTTACTGTACTTAAGCTTCTACCTCCTTTCTAACCCTTATTCCTTCCAACTCCCCAAACCCTAGGTAGGAGAGAAAGAAGGTTAAAGGGAAAATGAATGTAGGTCTCTTGAGCTACTTCCTGCTGATTAGGGTTGTTGGGTTCTTTGGGAGCAATACCAATCTCAGAAGTCAAGATATCCAGCAGTCTAGTAATCCAGCAACAGCTAACACAGCAAACCAGCAAGCCCAGCAGCAGGATGAAGCAGCAGCAGTGCGTGGGGAGCATCAGAAGCAGGGAGAGCAACAATAGCTTCCTCCCTCAGAGCGCCCCCATCCCTTTCAGGGCTCTGGCATTTATACCCCTCTCTAAGAGTCCTCAGAATTCAACTTTCTGCAGCTGACTAAGCCAAGTCCCTTCTAGCGCACAAGGAAATTATAGTTAACACCTATGAACAAACTGAAACAGCTCTACACCTGGGATCAATGAAAGCATTCTCATACCATAACTGGATTTTTTAAGAAACAAAATCTCTTACCACACATATCTTAGTGGTACCCTGGGTCTCTGGGTGTCTGAGGTAATTTCTGGAGTGTTCTCAGGAGTTCTATGCCCTGCCTATGCCGTGGTGATAGCAGGTAAGGGTGGTCTCAGGCATGGTCTGCCTGCCTGGCCCTGAGTGGCACCAGAAATGGGTTGTCTCAGACTTGATTCGCACCCATGGCACTGGGATGGGCATTGTCTTGGGTATGGTCTGTCAACCCGGACCACACAGCACCAAACTGGTGGTCATTTCAGTGAAATGAGTAAAATCTTTGCCCTTTTTATTTGTGTGCTTAGGCCATTTACATTTAATGTGATTATTGATAAGCTTAAGTTTGAGTCCATCAACTTGCTACTTGTGTTTTATTTGTCACAACTTTATTGTAAAGAGATATAAATAATAAAAGATGCTGATGGAGTTCAGTGCTTTCCATCCTTTGTATTCCTTTCCTTCTTCCTAAAGCAATTTCTTTAACACATTTTTTGTGATCAGTTTGTTTTGTTTTTTTGTTTTGTTTTTTGTCCCTCCTTGTCCTGTTGATTGTGTGTGAGTATAAATCCACTTCACCCTTAACTTGTTCTCTCTGTACCTAGGTCTTTTCATCTTCTCTTTTTGCTGTTGGAAGTTTTGTTTTTTTTTTTTTGGGGGGGGGTGAGGTTCTGAACATCAGTGCTTTATGTGTTAAATAAATTCATACTTACGTATAAACTTTATAAATATTTATAACCAAACTAACTAGTTTGGTTAACATGAATTTCTTGTGTTTCATTTTTCACTTATTTGCCTGAACCTTATCCATCTGAGGGTTTATAATTCTGACCAATGAGAACATGTCTTGTCCATTATTTCTTACTGACCCTGCCCCTTCTCATCTTCGTGGTCTCCCATTATACAACCATGAGGCAACTTAAAACTCACAGATTGTCTTTTGATGGTTTATTTTTCCCCTGGGTATTTAATTTTGAATGTTTGATGGTTAGTTTCACCTGGAAGCATGTCTCCATGAGGGATTATCTAGATTGGGAAGGCCTGTGAACATGTATGTGAAAAACTGTCTTGATTGCATTGGTTGATATGGGGAGCCTCAGCCCATCATGGGCAGCACCATTCCCTAGGTGTGTGTGTGCAGGCTTTTATAAGAGTGAAGAATGTAAGCTGAGTAGTAGGCAAGCAAGCATTCAAGTCTCTCTGCTCTTGGATGTAGACATGATGTGACTAGCTGCCTCAAGTTCCTGTCTCGAGTTTCCTGATTTAGTGTACTCTAACCTGGAATTGTAAGTTAGCATAAACCCTTTCTCCCCTAAGTTGCTTTTTGTCTAAGTATTTTTATCACAGCAACAGAAATAAGACTAAACCATAAATCCTGTATTAAAATTTCAAATTCCCCAATTGTATCATCTGCAAATTCTAATGGACTCTAAATTATAAGGTGCATTGTAGCTCCATTCTACCTTAGAAATTAAGTCTTTTAAAATGCATCTTCTCTGTCTTGATGTTTTGATCCTAGAAAATAATATGGTTATTTTAAGTTCCTTATTCAGTAACTTTATCATCTCTATAAGCTCTGGGTCAGTTTTAATTATGGTTTTCTTTCCTAACATGTCATATTTTTTGCCCTTATTACTTTTCAGTGATATTGAATTTTGCACATTGGGAGATGGATGTTTAGATAGAAACAGCTCAGACTTTCCTAGTTTTTCTTTCAAGCTTCTTAGACCAGGCATAGCAGCATGCAGGTTTGCACTAATGATCTCCCACAATTGTGAGAAGCCCTTAAGAATGGTGTGCTTAGATACTTTGGATAAGTTTTCCAGTCAGTCTCCTGGTGAGAAGTTTTGTCTAGCCCTGTGTAAATACTGAGACCCTCCTTACTCTCTTACAGCTCCCCCAAGAGTTTAATACAGACAGACTGGCCTGGTTGATAGGAAATGAAGTTTCTCACTGAAGAATCACCTCCCATGTGGATGTACATCGCTGCCCTTCTGATACACTCAGCCTACACCCCAAGCTCCGGTCTCCTGGATTTCCATGAGGTCTGAATGAGCTCTTCTGCAAACTTTAAGCTACTCCTTGAGTCAAATAAAACAAGCGGGTAGGTTTCTGGGCACCCCCATCTGTCCTATGTTATTTTCCTTGTTGCTGCTGAGACTTGCCTGAGCAAGTCTGAAAGGATTTGTTGGGATCACTGTTTGAGGATCCAGTTTATCATGACAGGGAAGGCATGCTGCTGGGAGTATGAAGCAGCTGGTCACATTTTACACACAGTCAGGAAGCAGAGAGAGATTTTTTTCCAGGGTACTTATGCTGCAATACCTTCAACAGAGTTAAGACCTGACATCCAAAGACAGGACACACAAGCCTAAGTTACCTGGTGCTTTGGGACACTCATAACAGCCAAGCTTCCTGACACCCCCTCACAGATCAGAGGTGCCTTTGTAGCAAACAACTTTAATCTACAGATTGCCTGTTCTCTCAAGGTGCTCGAAGCAGCTGCCTTTGGTTAATGGAAAGTGGGAACCCTTGGCATCTTAAGAGAGCAGCACTCGCTTCTCTGAGGCTCATTACAGGAATCATTTGTCAGCGGCCTTTCTAAAGGATGTGGGATTGATTTCTTTGCCAATCAAAGTGTACCAAGTCCCTATAGAGTGTACTAGGTGTTTTGCAATACCAGAGTTGGAGCAACAACAGTCTTTTTCCAAAATAAACTTCCAGTCTCTCGGGTGGCAGGAGGCAGGGTTGTCCTTTCAGTGGGAAGGGGAGCCACAGTGGCTGGGGCATCTGTGAGGAAGATCCAGCATCATATACCAGCTGCACTGGTCCCTAGCCAGCCTCTGCTTCATGTCAGTCCCTGGTGTACAAGGCTGGGCTCAGTATCCACAAAAGTGACTTCCAGGCCCCACCCTGTTCTTGGCCTTCATTCTAATAATCCAGTTTGCTCAGCAGTATCTGGAATTCCTTTTCCGCTCCTGGGAAGTTTATGCTCACAGCACAGGATATGGAGTCAACGTGACAAGGACTGAAATGGGCACCTTGACCCAGCATTGATAAGGAGCGTCCTCCAGTCCTCCAAAGACATCAGCTGTAGGATGGAAATGCACAGATGAAGTCCGACTCAGCCTTGTGTGAAATATTCAAATGCTTCGCATTTATAACCACAGAGAAGAGGCCGGACCAGCATGCTAAATATTCGTCTGCATCAGAGTCTTTGCTCCTAATCATGTCAGATAATGAATGGAGGGAAGTGGGACTATCGGAATAGTTGACCTTTCATGGCAAACAGTGACTTGAGGAACAGCAGAGAGCTGTGTAGGAACCACTGACCGCTCATACCACCCCTCTGATTACTTTAATTGTAGGAAATAATGACAGCTAATTTAGCTGATGGATTTTCACAGGCTTAATTGACTTCAGAATTATTTTGTCTGTTTTGTTACATTGTATCAACTGTCTAGTATACAGAGGACAGAGTAGACATAGCATGTATGTGCTTCCCTTAAAATGTTTTTTTAAGCCGGGCATGGTGGCACACGCCTTTAATCCCAGCACTTGGGATCTCTGTGAGTTCGAGGCCAGCCTGGTCTACAAAGCGAGTCCAGGACAGCCAGGGCTGTTACACAGAGAAACCCTGTCTCGAAAAACAAAAAAAAAAACAAAAAAAAAAGTTTTTTTTAGCAACTAGGTATTTGTGGCCAACTCCTGTAATCCCTCTACCCCAGAGGCTGAGTCTGGGAGGATTCTGAGTTCCAGGCTTGATCTACATAAAGAGACCCTGTCTGAAAAAACAATAAATGCTTTTAAACAATCAGAATGTAAAACCAAAGTGCACACAGGGCCAATCACTCTGCAAGTGCTTGCTAAGCACATCAGTTTGCTAAGGATGGTGTGAAAAACTCTGGGAATTCCTAACCACTCCTGTGGGGGACAATCCGACTTATGGAAGATGCACAATATGTACCTGTTATATGAATGAACAAATTCATATAACAAGTGAGGGAGGGACCATGTAAATGTGTTTGGAGCCAGAAGAACCACTGTGGAGGTTTTTTACTAACAATAGAAGGGTGTTTCCAAGAGTCAAGAGGTGTTGAGAAGTGAAGACTTGATACCAGGTAAGTGAAGGAGGGAGATTACCCTGGAGTGTGAGTACGTGCCTGAATGTGTAAACCTAAGGATGGGTTGAGGTGAAGGTGTCTCACAAAAGAGGGGGGTGGGGGGATCCCATGAAAGTTGGGCATTTCCTGACAGAGGACAGTGTAGGCACTTCCTGAAACAACGAAATGTGGGCACTTTTCCTAAATATAAGAGTTTGGGCATTTTCTGACATGGGAGTAAGGGTATTTTCTGACACATGCTTGCTGGTTCCTGAGAATGTGGTTCATTTAGAGAAAAATTGAGTCACTTCAAAGCTTGTTTTCTCTCTGTAGTTGAAGCTTTCATCCATGTTCAGCACACAGTGTTCCAAGAGATGGACCCAGCACCCTGCCGTGGTGACCTCATCTCCCACTCTAAGAGGAAGCTGCTATTGGCTCTGGTAGACTTCAGAGGGTTTGACCTAAGTAGCTGTGAGGTCCTTCTCTACTATTCTGGCCCCTCTCTTCAGTTTAGAAGGAGTCTTTTGGCTCTTGTCCAAGCAAAATCCAATTCTATGAACAGAATTCCTCTCTAACAAGACAGTGTGGCCACAGAGTGTAATCATCCTTTTCAGGCAAGAAAAGCCAGTCTCACTTAAGTAACATGGTCTAGGCTGCGGATAGGGAATGGAGATAAATGGCCAATGCATAGACTCCCAATGAAGCTGCCTGTGGCAGGTACAGGAATGTTGATAGTGTCTCGCACCCTCATGATGTAGTATTATCTTTCTCTGGTAACTTCCGCCATCCTGTCCCCTGTGCCTATAATTTCTTTATAGATTGTGACTCTACCATCTTAGATTGATCTTTACTTGGCTTCCTCATCACAGCTCAGGAAGCCCTGTCTTCTAAGATATTTTTCCCCTTGATAGCCTTCTAGGGAAAAGCTTGGAGAAAAAAAAGAGACACATCCTTCACCCACTAATTGTGTGGAGGTCGGAGCACACTCTTCAGACAGCTGAAGGGCCTATGACTCCAGTGAAGTAGATGGGTGATTTGCACTATTGGGCTGTTAGCTGGAGAGAGCCGGTCAGAGCCCAGCCAAGCATGGGGCTTGCGCTGTTGTTTTCCTAGGCTGAGAAAGAAACACTTGGTGGCATCTGTACCCTCACTGAGCCGGGATAACTGGACGATGTTGCCCGGATGAACACAGAATGCTTCTTCAACTCCCAGGTCCCTGGCTCAGGGACAGAACACAGGGCTTGCAAATAACATCTCTTGGGAACTAGAGTGCAATCACAACTCAACCCAGAGCTTCCCTGGTGAGCATGCACACAGGCTCCCTAGACCACAGTTGGGGGTAAAGAGACACCTGAGAAGTGACTGAGACCGCAGGGAAGCCCGCCAAGCTTTGCCCCAACAAGGCCACTCTCCAGCATGGCTTCTGCTCACTGAGAGCTCCTGGGTCCATTCTGTCTCCCAGCTTCGAGTTTTGCTACCTGTTGTGCCAGGCTCCCCCTCCCTCCCCTCTGGCAACTTCTATTTCCTGTGTCTTCTCTTCTTGTTTCTCCAGACAAAACCTACTGTGGGAGAATGACTCAGCCTTCATTCTCCTTCAGGATCTTGACAAAGAGACAGAAAAGGAGGGAGGGAGAAGAAGTGGAGGAGGTGGGGGATAATGTGAGAGATAGAAACTGAGAGAGAAAGAAAAGGGGGGCTAGAGAGAAGGCACAGGTTCCATTAGACTCACAGGAACTGGAGGTGGGGGATGGTTCATTGACTCAGCCTCTGCTGTATTTCCTTTTGGCTTCCTTCCTTCCCTCTTTCCTTCCTTCTTTCCTTTTCCTTCCCCTTCCCTGTCCTCTGTTAGCTCCTTCACCCATACTGTGGCTCTGCTCATGGCTCAAAAGTGGTGTTTTGGCCTCACCAGAGCCTCCAGACAGTGTCTCCTGCATCCAGATTAGCCAAGTAGAACTTCCATGCCTCCTGTCTTTATGTGGGGCAGAATGCCCCACTGCAAGAGGATGTCTGCTCAGGTACCCTCTCTGGGCTGTATCTGCAGTCTCTGCTTTCCCATTTTTCCTAGAAAATGAGCTCTCCTAAGCCAATCCCTTAACAACAGAACCCTAGTCTCACAGGCCTGTGGGCTCCCTTCCCACCTCAGCTTGGCAGAGCAGCACCTGCTGACCTCCTCCAGCCTCTCATGCAATCCCTCCCTTGGGCATTTCCAACAGGCTCCTGCCCAGGCTCTCTTCCCAGTGAGTGTCAATAAAGCCCTTGGAAGCACTGGAAAACTCTCGCTGTCTCCTCTAATCCCAGAGCTGAGTGCATCCCAGGTACCTTCTCCTCCTGATCTGCCAAAGCCCTTCCTTGGGTGCAAATACCACTTGTTTCCTCTGCTGTGCAGATCCACAGTCACTGTCACTGTCATGAAAGCCCTGCTGCAATGACAGCTTCCACTCCTTGAAAGATTGTCCTTCCGGGTATAGATTTCCTAGAAGAGTTGTTAACATCATGGACAGACAGCAGTATAGCAGGGCTCTGAGCACAGTCTAGACACATGAGGCAGAATGGGGATCCCTGTGGTTGGGGAGTAGTTCACACACAGCACAGGAAGCCTGACTTTGATTCCTAAGCAGCATGGGAAGGGCAGGGAATGGTGGGATCTGAGGGTGTGGGGAAACTGAGGGAAGAGGCACACAGATTGAGGAGTACTCATTAAACTGGTGGCCCTCTGATGTGTCAGGAACTAGCAACATGATAATGGATTTGGCATCCTTCTTCGAGGATCATCCCTTTGTCCTTGTCTCCAATGTGGCCATATTAAATAAGTCTTTTTTGTTTGCTTTTCTCTATTAATTTCACTCTTTCAATTGGCTGATAAAGACAAGTGGTCCAGTTTGGCTTGTTGAGGCTGCCACAACCCAGGCTCCAACCCCAATAACTTCAGTAACACATCTACCTGGTAAGGGTAAAAACTAGAGGGCCACTCACTGAAGTCAGGTGCAGTACTGGGAGAGATCAGGTCTACTCACTGGGGGAAACTGTGTCTACTAAGTGGGGAAGACCATGTCCTTTCATTGGGTAGGACATGTCCACTTCTTGGATGATATATCCATCCCTTGGGTAAAGGTCATTTCCACCATTGGGGAAATCATGTCTACATATTGAGAGAGCATAATATCCACTTATTTGGTGGTGAGAGACCATGTCCACTCATCGTATGGAAAGAGACTGTGTTTACTTGCTGATGATGTAATGTCTACTCATTGGGAAAGGATCACATCCTTCATTGTTTCTATTTACTAATCTAGGATGGTGCTATCACTGTGTGTCCAGTCTCCTCATTGATGACATAATGTCTACTCACTGATGACATAATATCTGTTCACTGATGACGTAATGTCTATTCACTGATGATGTAATGTCTACTCACTGGGAAAGGATCACATCCCTCATGTGTTATCTGAATCTGCTGCACCCCCTCCTCTCATCTCAGTGTCCCTCGTGCATTGCTATCAGTGTTTTTCATTGCCCTAGGTCTCCCAGCTCCACCAGCAACTCCTTCAACTCACCCAATGCTAAATGACATCCACTGAAGGCTCAGCCAGACACACCTCCTCCAGGCTGAGTGAATGCTTACCTGCCCATATGTGTGTGCACCACATGCATGCAGTACCCGGGCAAATCAGAAGACAACACCAGGTCCTTAGGAACTGGAGTGATAGATGGCTGTAAGCCACCGTGCAGATCCTGGGAACCTACTTGCTCTCAGCCACTGAGCCATCTCTCCACTCCCGGGTAATGTTCTTGATCTCTGAAAGTCACTAAGTCCCTCTGAGGAATGCTGGAGCTCTGTCATGTTCTGTGATGAGGTCATTCACCCCGGGCACCCCAAAACCCCTTGGCCCTATCTCTGGCCCTATTAATTACTCTAAGGTCTGTAGAGAGAGATTATTTTCTATTTCTTTCTTTCCTAGTAGAACACAACAGAATAGTATGTTTTGAACAAGATAACCCCTGTGGTCTCTCAGATAAAGGCTCTGTCTTATCTCCTTCAACTTAAATTAATATTAGGCTTTAGCAGGTCTGGGGCTTATCTTGCATCTTTCCCACTGCCCCATATTTACAGAGGTCCTTGGAGTGCATGGACTGGGCACAGAACGAACTTCAGCCCCATGAGTTCATTACTGAATACTAGACCAGAACCTGCCTTTGGCAGAAGCTAGACACTGAGCGGGAAGTTGGAAATGAAAGATTAATAGAACATGGTCCATGTCCCTGAAGGACAGGCTAGGAAACACGAAGAAGCCAAAGTGTGCAAGCAAGTGATTCCCCACAGACAAGAGCTGTACCTGCAGCCACAGGCCTCAGCGCTTACAAACTTAGGACTGCTACCAGCTGATGGTGGTGCTCCAATGTTATCAAAGGTGCTTTTCTCTCTTCCCTTCCCCTCCTTCCTTCTCTCTGTTCCTGCCTCTCTTGTGTGTGTGTGTGTGTGTGTGTGTGTGTGTGTGTGTGTGTGTGTGTGTGTGTACATGCATGTGGAGGCCAGAAGTCAAGATCTGGTGTCTTCTTCAATCACTTTCCACCCTATGTTTTGAGACAGGTTCTGTCATTGAGCCTGAAGCTCATTGATTCGGCCAGACTGGTGCACCTGTTAGTTCCGGGGTCTAGCTCTCTTTGCCACCCAGCACTGAGATGACAGGTGCATGCCACCAGGTCAGACTCATTTTTTAGATGCTGCGGATCCAAACTCAGGCCCTCATGGTTACATGACAAGCTATCAACTAGCTGAGCCACATCTCCTGCCCACTCTCTGTCTTTCAGGGGCTGTACTAGATTAAATGTTAGGAAACACTTATTTTCCTCAGCTGAGCAGGTTTATCCTGTGGGTAAAGATACATGAGGCTGATTGAAAAGTCAGCTCCTCCCACATCTGTAGTCTCAGTCTCATCACCCCTCGGTGAGTCTCCTGGGACAACACATGCCCAGTTCTGAAGGACACATACAGAGAAATGAGGAAATGATGTCTTGGGGACAGGTCAAGGTGAGAGGGATGGAGACTTCACACAAGATAATGATTAATAACCTCCACTTGCATGTGTAAAAATAATGTGTTTTCCCATTCCTCCTTCCTGTGACATTTCTTCAATATGCCTGGGGGAAATTTGTATACATGTACGTGCGCATATATGTATATGAATCTAAACCCATGAAGTCTGTTCCAGTGTCCACCCCAGACCCTGCAAGCTCTCATTTTCTGACTGCTCACGAAGAGCTTCTCCTGGGACTGTGCCCTGCTGGCTCACGGCTCCCTTGTCAGTCTGGGCAACGCATGGCATCCTGCATTGTGAGCCCGACCTTGAACACTCTGGAGATGGGAGCGACTGTGAGCCAGGGCTGCCACCGTGTCAGAGATGCGTCTGCTTCCAGAAAAGTTGCTTCGGCTTAAGCTGCAAGCTTTCCCTTTTTCTGACTTAAAAACAGTTTACCAGGAGGCACAATGATTGAAAGTGACAACTGGGTGCCCCACTGGCATATGTGTGGTAATTCTCTTCGTTCCATCCTATAATTAAATCAATTAGATTGCTAAGGCTTTCATGACGGGATTTCCAGGAATCCTTTCTCAGCAGCCCACAAGCCACTCACCAACTATCATCTGTCCCTATCTTTTACTCTCCTGGCATCTCCTAGCAGAGCAGAGTGCAAAATACAACTGACAGCTACTGGACGGTTGAGGAAAGAGGAGCAGCAGGGTAGTCTCAGCTCTGGAAGGAGAGTCTGGACTCCAGCTAAGGCCAGCTTATCTTTCAGTTCTGCCCAGTCAGGGAAAGTAGTTTCCTAGGTGACATTTATTAACTGGCATCTTGGCTGATTTGGCTTAATACTTTGACAAAGGCTGGGTTTGGGGGCTAGTACCCCCTCAAAATATCAGAGGATGTGTACATTCAGTGACACTCATCCTTGGCATATAGGTATATATTCTAAAGCAAAGAACAGCATGGCTTAATGATGTCTGTAGGAACACTAGAAAGCGGAGGCAGGAGAACAACCACAAGTTCCAGGCCAGTCTGAGCTACATTGTAAGTCTCTATCATCACTCCTAATTCGGAGCTGGGAGGGCTTGTGAAGTCACATCCTCACCGAGGAGCTGTTGGAAATTGATGGCTGAGTGGTTGTGGGTCAGTTTTCCTCAGGAACGAAGCCCCTGAGAGACTGCCCCTGCTCAGTGGATGGTCCTACACCCACGCCCATACAGTTAACACTAAATGACTCAGTTAGGATTTAATGAGAGAAATAGAGAAAGGGGGGAAGGAGAGGGGAGAGAGAACATGAAGTTGAGGGAAGAAAGCAGTAGTAAGAGACATAGGGAAGGAATTTTTTAACAGAGGAGTCCGGGAATGGGATTGATCATGATGCATTATATACATGTATACAATTCTCAATAAAATCTAAAAAATGAATAATTGAAAATAGATGAGTAATGTTTGTCTCGTTTATACTCTGCAGATAATAATCAAAGCTGAATCCTCGGTACAGAAAGAACCAACACATTCAACAAGCTTCTTCAGTTATACATTTTTTTTAAAGTGTGTTTTGGGGGATGAGAAGATGGCTCAATGGGTAAAAAGCTTACTGTGCAAACTTGAGGATCTGAGTTCAAACCCCACAACTCATATAAAAGCTAATATGGCGGCTCACATTTGTAACCCCAGTGCTGCCAGAGGGAGGTGGGAAGTGTAGACTGAGAATGCCTAGAAGCCTGTAGGCCAGCCAGTTTGACTTACACAGCAGTGAAACCATGGGCCTTTCTCAAACATGCTGGAAGGTGGGGACTTACACAGGAGACTGTCCTCTGACCTGTGCAATCCTGTCACAACAGGCCCACACTCACACCACACACATGCGTCAACGTCTTTCTCCACAGACCCTGCTTGTCTCATGAACATGAGGATGTAAGTTCCTGCCCCAGAATGCACACAAGTGAGTCATAGCGGCACACACCTGTAATTTGGGGGTTGGGAGAGACAAAGAGAGGACTCTGACCAGCCAGTCTAGCCAATTGATGAACTCCAGTTCCAGTGGGAGACCCTGTCTCAAAACATACAGTGGAGGGCAACTAAGGAGGACCCTAAGGTCAACCTCTGGCGTACACAAACACACACACACACACACCTGCACACATATACACATACACACACTCACACACACACAGGAACAGGATACATACACTACACAGACACAAAGAGCATGTTCAATTCCTGAGACTTTTGGAATAAATACCACAAACTCGGTGGCCTGAAAGAGCATAGATAATCACCCCACATACCTGGAAGTCAGGGATCCCAAATAAGATGCTCACAGGGGCAGCTTGAAAACTTCAGGTCTCTTCTGGAGAGTCTCCATTTTTGTACCTTTTCCAGCTGCTGGGAGCTGCCGCCTTCCTTGGCGTTGGGCCTCTCCCTCCCTCTCATCATCTGTCTCCTCTATCCATTTCCAATGCAGCATCCGTCCTTACATTCTGCAGCCATAGCTCCCTCCGCTTCCCTCTTACATGGTCCAGTGGCCACGAGGAGACCATTGGATCATTTGAGGTTATTGTTCCATCTCAACTCAAAGCTTTGAAGTCCCTTTTGCTCTTTCAAGCCCCATAGTCGTCAGTTTCAGGCACCTTTGACTGCCATCATTCAAGCCCACTGTGAGAGGCACCAGTCCTTAGTCAGGGGGCCTTAAACTATATGAAAAATGGAAAAAGCTAAATTCAAGCAAACTAGCAATCAAACAAGGACATGTACATCTTCTCTTTGCTCTTGACTGTAAGTATAGTGTGACTGACTACTGACTCACTTCCTGTCTTGAGTACCTCTCTGTGATGGATTGTGACTAGAAGCTAAATAAACCTTTTCCTCCCCTAAGTTGTTTTTGGACAGGGTATTTTTATGACGGCAACAGAAATGACCCTAAGACATGGGGCAGGATAGAAACTGTGTGTGACAGGTCTGGGAAAAAAGTCGAGCAGTTTCCTCTTGATCCCAGCCCTGATGGTACTTAGGAGGCACTAAGGCACTCTAGGTTCTGTGCAAAGAATCTTAGTGGTTAAAGAGGCATGGAGACCTGGCTTTCCCTCTGATTTATGCTCAGAAATGAGACTGATGCAATAAATATGAAAGTCATAATCTAAGAAAACCACCCTTAGACGCCGTCCAGGGACCAGCTATCAGCAGAGGTCACCACTGGTAGATATGTCCCAGTGAAACCATCCGTCACCAGAGAAAGCTCACCACTGTGGTTCTGTGGACAGAGGCTTCTTGCATAGTGGCACACTTCTCTGCTTCCTTTCTCCTGGGTCCATAACTAAGGAGGTTTTAGAGCCCAGAAAGGTTGGAAGGACAGAAGTGGTCCCTGCCCTCCCATCTCACAGCCACACATGCACAACAAAGGTCCTCTGGTGAGTGTCTGGCCCACAGATAGTCAAAAATTTCAAAAGATTTACATATTTTAAAAATGTCTTAAACAAAATTGGAACAATTTTAATAACTGGCAGTGACCAGAAAGCAATTAAGGCTTCCGGGACATCGTTAAATAACGGAAAAGGAGGGTTAATAGCAGGGTTAATGAAAGAAATGGGGAGGAAATATTCCCAAGGACTTGAGGCAGTTCAATGAACCAGGTTCAGGTTCATGGTAGACATTTTTTATTTTTGATTACAGCGTTCTCTTTCTCTTAATTTTCCACAGGAGAAATACATTTCTCTGCTTCCCTGTGGTGGGAAAGAGGTCGTCTACAATCTGCATGTGTTTCAGTGGGAAACTTCTACTCCCAGTACGGAAGTAGACAGCCCTATGATGCAGGTCTTGTCAGTCCAAGCAAGTTAGATCCACATTCAGAGCCAGAGTGGGGCATAGCGAGTGGAGTGGAGGTTACCAAGAGACCTCAAAACTGAGGAAAGCTGATCTGCCCAGCATTCTACGACTCCTTCAGATTGTATCAAAGACATCAGACCTGTACCTTGGCTCAGCTTGCTGCTGATAGGATAATCCATCTTGCAGTGTTGGAGATGGGAATCCTATCAAGTTTCCCACAGGCTACAAGAAGCATCATCATGTCCTTTCGTGAGACTTGGTTTGGGTTTCTGTCTTTATCCCCACCTCGCAATAGATGCCGAGGTGCCCAGACACAGCTGGGTCTGTGTTACCAGAGTTCTGTGGTAGCCCAAAACTGACTCCCAGAGAAACTCTGGTTCCCAGAAGAGCCCACATCCAAACCCAGAAACCAGAACAGAGAAAACTGCCCCATTGCCTGAATGTGAGAGGACAGGGGGCACCCTGGAGAACTTTGCATTGTGCCATGCCCAGCTGCAGAGAGGTGCTAGGCCTGTTCCTGTGGCCAGGGACTGGGTTCAATTCCCCAGGAACTCTGGTTTCTATACTTTTAGTGCAAAGCTGCTTTCTCAGGGATTGCAAACACTGATTCAGGAGTGGGGAGGGGGCACTGATGTGTTAACAGGTCAGTTAAAGGGAAGCTGGGTGACAGAGCGGCCTCAGACTGGACCCACCCAGATCTGAGACTGCCTGCTGTGTCAATAAATCTTATACTTTATCTTTAAACGCCATCTATTTCTTTAAGTTATGACTCAGAATAAAGCCACCCTTCTTGTTACCAAAAATGTCATAAACAATGCCAATTCCCAAACAAGAAGACTTATTAGTAAGTTTGTACTGATTTTTAAAAACGTTTTCAGAACAATTTTCAGAATTAGAAAAAAGTTAAGAAAAAATGAATTTGAACTCAAAATAATATCTGTGGAGGGAGGGTGGGGAATATTGAAGGAATCTTACAGTCTTACCTCAGGAACCACATCTCCTTGTGACCAGCTGGCACCGAGGTGGGTGAGCCACCTAACAACAAAACTGTTGTCCTGCAGACCCAGTTTCTGTGTGCTTTCAGGGGTCAGGGGTCTCATCAGAAATCACCAGTGCCCATGCTGTGCAATGCAGTCCAGTAAGTCACCCTCTGAGCTCACACACTAGGCGAGTCTCTGGCGACTGACTTCTGTGTCTGCCAGTCTGGACCTCAGAGAGTTCCTGGTTTCCAGGAAATTAATTTGCTTTCTGTTGCTGTGATAAGAACAACCTTGGAAGGAAGAAGTTTATTTGACTTTTCACATCCATGCCACACTTCATCGTTAAGAGAAGTCAGGACAAGGACTCAAGCAGGAACTGGAAGCAGAAACTGTGGAGGAAAGCTGCCTGCTGGCTCACTCTCTGGCTCATGTTCAGCTAGCTTTATTGTACAGCCCAGGACCACTGCCTAGGGTTGGCGCCTCCCTCAGTGGGCAGGACCCGCTTGTATCAATCATCTGTCAAAACTACGCCCCCCACCCCCAGACATGCCTGCTGCCCAACCTAATGAAAGAGATTCTTCAACTGAGGCTCTTTCTTCCCAGATGACTCCAGCTTTTATCCAATTGGCAATATGAACAAATCAGGACAGAGGACAAGCAGAAATCAGAGAAAGGGACAAGCTCTTTCCCAGTCAGCACGAGGCATGGAGCCTGTGGACTGTGTGACTCTGAGTTTTGGTGGACACCATGCTGGGAAGATAGCTCTTCTGTACAGGGTTCATTTCCTGCTCTCCACATCCTGGCCCATCTGCCTCCTGTTTCCCTGGCTCAGTTTCATTTTTGCTTTTCTCTCCTAAGAGACAGTCCCTTTGTATCTGCCTCCAAATCAGATACTGTCAGGGTTGGATGGTGGCTGGTAGGACTACTCTTTTGTTTAAAGATAAAGTCAAGCACATGGGCCCTGTGACCATTCCAAATCTACCTGATTGTGAGTATACAAGCAAGGAAGCAAACAAACAAACAAAAAAACACCCTGCACTCCAGACCTGCAGATACAAGCACACTGTCTGGCCCCAGTGACTCTGAGCTGCAGAAGTAGGGATGATGTGTGAACACATTAGAAGATTCCATCCTCTCTATCCTAGATGGGAAACTGAGAACACAAGCACCCACGCTGAGCAGGACCCCATCTAACCTCAGTTACATTCTGCAACTGGAGCTCAGCAGAGCATGAGCTGATGGAAAACCTCAGCACGGGGCAACTTCTATTTCAATCAGTGTTTCCAGCCCAGCAGCCCTATGCAATCCAGCTCAGGATGACTGAGGACCTCTGTGTGCGTGGCTCACAGCAGAACTTAGTCCTCAAGGAGCAGGCAACATGAAGAGAGAAGCCAGTTGCCTCTAGCCAGCCATACTGCTGGTCAAGGTAGACAGTGGAAAATGAAGTTTGTATTCTGCTTTCTCCAGCTAATCTCTGAGGGAGTGGACTGCCTGCAGGTGGCTAGCCAGACGAAATGGAGGGAGGTTCCTGAAGCAGTCTATATGGTTTGTTTTCTGATGTTATAACAAAATACCTGAGACTGGGTCATTATAGAAAAAAGAGGTTTGTGAGCTCACAAGGTTGGAGTCTAGGCCATATAGGTATATGGCTCTGGAATCCTGTCAGCTTTTGAAGATCTGACTGCTTCATAGCAAGGTGGAGGGTGTCACATGATGAAAAAGAGGAAGCGTGACACCAAGACTAGTCTGTTTATAAGATCCACCTGTGGTGGTGCTGTGTGACACTATCCCTGAGGCAACACGACACAACAACTAGACAGGGAACTGACAACAGACACAAGTAAGGATACCATACGACCATCGTCCAATTTTGTGAACCAATGAGTTTACTGCCTTTAATTATAGGCATATGACTGAGGCATTATTTACAGAAGCAGGAGGACTCAAAGATGGCTGCATCCCTGAAAGTCCACCCCAGTGTGGGTGACAGCTCACAAAAGCTGAAGCCCTGAAGCTCACTACACATCTTGTGGGCAGCTCAACAGATTGGAGAATTTCTTCCTGGTAACATGGCTGGTTGGATCTCCCCATCTCTCCTTACTACTTATATAAATCTGGGGAGGGAAGGGCCTTACATACCTTGTCAGTTTCAGGGACTTCCCGAGACTTCTGGGTTGTTTATTTGCTGAGTCTTAAGAATCCTTGGAGGAAATTGCTATAGGACAGATGGCAGAGTTTTCACAACCGAATGGCATCCAAAGACTCCCATCTCTAAATACCATTAACATATGGCTCTGGGATTAGGATTCTGACACAAGGACACAAACTTCCAGATCATCTGATCTTACATTATATGAGTGACATCATGTATTTTGAATCTGTTCCCCATCAACCCCGAGAGGCAATGACCCCAAGCACATAAACATGTGTTGAGCTTTGAGTGAATGAGCCATGCAGAATTTAGTGATCATCCAGTCCAAGTGAGTTTCCTGGTGACTAATTATTCCTCCCCAAACTTTTAGAAACAGGTCTACGTGCCACCTCCTGCTTCCTGTGGGTCAATAGTTTTCAGAGTGGCTTGGCTTTCTGCTCAGTGTCTGCAAGGTTGAAGTCACTATGTCAGCTGGTTGTCACATTCATTCTCAACCAAAACTCAGATGGACAAGGACTCTTGTTGAATATGTAACCACCTCCCCTAGGATTATGATTTGTATGTTGGCCCCCAGATGGTGGTATTAGTTCGAGAAGTGGTAGAAATTCTAGGTTTTGGACTACCTGAAGAAAGTAGGTCACGAGGGGTGAGACCTCAGGGATACAGTAGTCCTGGCTATTCCCCTCTTGTTTCCTGCTTCTGGGTCTGCTGCAGTGGTAGCCTCTCCACCTCACACCCTCATGGTAGCCTCTCCACCCCACACCCTCATGGTAGCCTCTCCACCTCACACCCTCATGGTAGCCTCTCCACCCCACACCCTCATGGTAGCCTC
>CAJQZJ010032232.1:2739890-2752709 GCA_907164525.1 Lophiomys imhausi
GTCAGATCCACAGCTGCAGAGGCTGCGGGCAGGCCAGAGGACGGGTCCTGTGACAGCTGATCTTCTTGGTTGTCAATTTGACTTACTTGGGAAGAGGGAACCTCAGTTGAAGAACTGACTCAGCCAGATTGGCCCGTGGACACACCTATGGGGCACTCTTGATTGATAATTGATGTGTTCGTGTTCGGACTTGGGTTGTATAAGAAAGGTAGCTGACCATGAGCCTGGGACCACACCAGTGACAGTGTTCCTTCATGGCCTCTGCTTCCGTTCCTGCATCCAGACTCCTACCTTGAGTTCTCACCTTGGTCTCCTTCCATGATGAACTGTAAACTACAGGCCAAACAAACCTTTTCCTCACCAAGTTGATTTTGTGGCAGTGTTCTATCACAGCAACAGAAATAGAAAGGAATCGTAAAGAGGGACTTCTCAGTGATGGGACTCACTCAAGTGGTTGGTTTGATGAATATATGAAACATAGACCCGGGAACATGTGTTGAGCACCTGGGCCTTAGCTGGTAGAGCCATTATGAGGCATGTTAGAAAATTTGGGAGATGGGACCTTGCTGCAGGAAGTAAGCCACTGAGGATATGCTTTTGAACGCTGTACTTGGCCCTCAGTCTCTCTCCCACTCTGACTTTGCTCCCTCTCCACCATGAGCCATAGGCCTCTTCCACCTCATACCCCAACTGCCATGATGCTCTGCTCCAGCTCCTGGGGCCACGCAACTAGGGCTGAGTCCTCGGAAACCACGGGCAGAACGATCCTTCCGCCTTTAAGTTGTTTTCTCAGTTACTTTAGTCACAGCTTCTTCTTCTTAACTAACACACTTGCTTTTAAGAGGTAAAATGGATCGATCGGCTACCACCTGCTAAAATCCAGGCTGATTCCAAATGCATTGCAAGCTCAAAAAAGAGCAAAGCTTAAGATTATTTGAAATTAAACACTAAGGATATATATGATCTGAGATAAGGGATCTTAGAATAGAATATTCTAGTCAATATTTTCAAAGCGATTGATCATTTTAGTTACTTGGCAATCAACACTCCTCCTTTTGAAAACGCATGATAAAGGAAGCTAAAAACAGAAATATTTTCAATTTATGCATGACGTTTGCATGTTCAGAGTCTGTGAAGCCCTTCACACCTATGCAATAGGCAAAAAAAAAAAAAGAAATGAATGAATCATGGTAGAGGAATGGCCACAGACTGTCCTCTCCCCAGACTGCACAGAGACATGTGTGCAATTAACGATGATAGTAACTAGCCACTTTAGAACCCAGGAAAATGCCAGTGAGGACAGAGGGTGGCCCATCTCACCCCACAGCATCAGCTACTTAATGAGCTGACAATACCATGGGCCTGGAAATCTACACAGCCACTTTGGTTTTAATTTTTTAAAGAGTTTTATTTATGTGTCTTTGTCTGTGTGTACCCACGCGAGTGCAGATACCCATGAAAGCCAAAAGAAGGCACCCTATTCCATAAAGCTGGAGTGATCGGTGGCTGAGAACCACCTCATATTGCTGGGGACTGAATCTGAGTCCTCTGAAAGCCCAAAAAGAGCTCTTAGCCACTGAATATCTTCGCAGTAAAAACTTTCCAGTGTACACCCAAGTAAATACCTTACAGATGCAAGATGCTTATCCCAGGCTCACTAGGAGTGAGGGGATCTCAGATTTTTCTTTTTGGGGTTTTTTGTTTGTTTTGTTTTTGTTTTTTAAGTCTTATCAAAGCCAGTGGATGAAAACTATGTAATATAGTCACACAATGGAATATTATACACCAATGAACACAGATGAACTACAGCCACACAACTGCACACGTGAATCTGAGAAACATGATGTAATAAGGAAGCAGGTCCCAAGAGTTGTAGGAGAGATGAATGAGCCACAGATGCTCACAACAAGAGAGAACTCCAGAAGATGAGTCTCAGCAGCATGTGTAGGAAGCTGGGTTGCTGTGGTTTGGTTTTTATTCAGGATGGGGGGGGTTGTTTTGTTTTGTTTAGTAATTAAAGGCTCATGAAGCTAAGATGTTCACTGGTTTGGTACCATGTGTGGAATGAGTTTGTTTTCCTTCTAACAGTAAAATAATCTGTCAAACAGACGCCATTACCACACAACCCTGGCACACTCTTCCCTGGTCCCTCTGTGCTCACTTCCACATGGCCAGCCTTCTCAGATTCCACATGCTGTGCTTGCCTCTCTGTTCAGGGTTCGCTGTGGGGACTGGCTCCTATATTGACGGACCTCACTGCTCATCTCAGCCTTTTCCTACAGCCACACACAGGCAGAGAACTCTGAGGCTGAGCTTTGGAGCCCCTGGCCTTGCAGAGATAGGGCTCTGGGTGTGGCCCCCGACATGCTCAACTAGTGTCAGATTACCCTCTTTGCCCAGGTGATGGATATTATCCAGTCTGTCTCCATGCAAAATGGGAGCTGCTCCAGGTCCGTTTTTGTATCAGACTAGCACTGTCCAGTGTGTGGTCTCTAGAACCCTGAAATTCTTGAGGACAGATTTCCACTTGAAATAAATTTAACAAGCTCTCTAGAGAAATCATCTGGGATCAGATATCTAATCTTACCAAATAAACATATTGTCACAGTCTAAAATGGACACCCCCCTCCTGTTTAAACATTAAGGAATTGAATAATCTTATTTTTCTTCCAGCTTCAGACAGCACAAGTATTCATAAATATTCATTTTTTTTCCAACTGGAAGCATTAGGCCTTGTTACTTCAAGTGGAACTAACTGAAAATTAATGATGGTTTTCAGTGAAAAAAAAAGCAAGATTATATACACAGAAGCAATTAAACACAAACCTATTAATTATTTAACAACATATTAATGAGCAGAATGCCAGTATTCGGGCTTCAGCCACTCCAGCTTGCCCTGCCAAGTCACTTACACATCATCTTGCCAAAGTTTGGCCTTGAGGAGTGAAGGGATCGGGGGCACTTTCACAGATTTGTAACTTGGAAAAAAAGAGTCGCAGATGCCAATTACAGAGAGATGGCAAAGAACCGAGCTGGGAACGGGGTATGAAGCATCAGATTATCTCCCAAAGCCCAGGACAGGCTGAAGTTCAAGTTCAGATTCAAAGTCTTTGTTGTGAGAAAACCAGCCGTCACACAGTTCAGTTTTGTGCATATTTACGTATGTATAACAGGAAGCTTTGCATGTATCTGATCCATTTCAAATGAATGGGGCATCATTTCAGTAATCTGTATATACAGAATCCAAAATCTACAGCATGACTAGAGCTGAATATTCACGTATATTCTAGGACCTCAAAGACTTGAATGTAAGGATGCATGTGAGTGTGTGTGTGTGTGTGTGTGTGTGTGTGTGTGTGTGCCTGTGTATGTGTTAATGAGTGCAGTGCCCACAGAGGCCACAAGAGGGTGTCATATCTCCTGTAGCTGGAGTTACAAGCAGTTGTGAGTTACCTAAGGTGGGTCCTGGAAACCGAACTTGGGCCCTCTGAAGGAGCAGCAAGCTCTCTTAACTGCTGAGCTGTTTCTCAGGTCCCTCAAAGCTTTGCACTCAGCTGTGCCTAGGTGCCCAGCTGGCTCAGTCAGTACAGCCGGAGACCATTAAAATACATGGTTATTAAATACCTTTTTTTTTAGTTAAATTGTACCTTGTTAAAGTTTGGATAGTGAATGTTCCCTAAGGTTTTCATGTGTTCTAGGTTAATTCTGTTGCTGGGATAAAACCAAAAACCAATTTAGGGGAGGAAAGGGCTCATTTGGCTTACACTTCCAGGACACAGTCCATCAGTAAGGAAAAATCAAGGCAGGAACTGGAAGCAGAGACCCTGAGGGAACTCTGCTTGCTGACTCCTGCTCAGCCTGCTTCCCTATACAGGCCAAGACCACCTGCCCAGGGATGGTGCCACCCACAGTGGGCTAGGACTTACTAAATTAACAATGAAGACAGTCCCCCACAGGCGTGCCTATGGGCCACTCTGATCTTTGGAGGCTTTTCTGTCAGATGAACTCTAGTCATGTGTTTTGCCAAGTTGACAATTAAAGTTAACTGCTCCCATGTGGTGCTGAGGGGTAACAGTACCTCTAAAAGACAGGGTGTAAGTCTTTACATCACTGGGGGATATGTTCTTGATGGGATTGTGGGACTTCCTCTTCTCTCTCTTTACTTCCTGGCCGTAAGAACAGCAGTGTTTTGTTTTGTTTTTCTGCCATAGGCTCTCTTCATGACGTGCTGTCTCTGTGCCCAATGCAACAGAGAAAATCATCATGGACTGGTACCTCCAAGCCAGTGAGCCAAGTCCCACCTTTTTCAGTATAAACTGATAACCTCAGACATTTTGTTACACTGCAGCAAGTGTAGGCGGAGCCAAGGACTGTCCCCAGCACTAGGTGACGTGATCTAAACACCCAGGACTGAACTATAAGGCTCACAGAAGGAAATACATCCAGCTGCCCAAAGGCTTCTATCTGTGATTGTCCTTTCTTCTCTGTTCTGTCTGGATTGTCCACGGTTACCACAATGTCCAGCCTCTTTCTTAGGCCTTGCTGGGGCTCAAATACGAACACTCACCAAAAAGGAAACCTTGACCCACTGAGTCCTTTAAACTGAAGATCAGAGGGCCTTCAAAGACTTTTGCCCCATATTCTCCTCTCCTCTCCACCTTTCTCTCCCAAAAGCAAGTCCTAGATGCCATAATTCTAAAACAGGGAGGAGGAACACAAGTGAGAAGAAAGTTACTTGGAGTCTTTGGCCTTATCAACATAACACAGACTAAGCCTCCATCATCTGCCTACTCCATTGCTGCCACACCCCTGTCTGTCACTTGGATCCAGGTGCATGCATGTCTGCAGTGCCCAGAATATGCCCAGAGCTCCAGCCCAGGACTCCTCTGCTTTTTCTCTTATGTCTGAGCCTCTGTCTCAATAAGAGCCACACGAAGAGGGCCTTTCCTGACCACCCTCTCCCCACCATCCTAGAGTCCCCTCTTAGCACATCATTTGCTTTTAACTTGCTTGTTTCTTGTGTGTTTTTGTACAGACATGCTCACCAATACACAAGCACTTATGTGCATTACACATGGATCCCTGTGTCAACAGAACAAGGGCTACCTTTTTTGTTCCTTGGCATGAATTCTGCATCAAGGCAGAGCTGGCCAGGGAGCAGGCACTTCATAAATGCTCCTCAGACAGAACGAATGAAGATGGAGGACGTTACTAAGTTATTAATGAATGGGTTATTATTTATTAATGAATGGGTTATCAATAAATGAATAAAGATCGATCACATCTTGACGTGGATAGAAGAGAACCTGGAATCAGAGAGAAGAGTTACAGGTTCAAAAACCGATTTCCAAACAGGGGTGTGGAGAAATGTCCACTGAGCAAGCCAGGGATGAGTCACACCAGCCACTGCTTCCACTAGCTGGCAGATATCAGCACCTGTGTCTGGTGCTCCTGCCTCTCACATCCACCTGCACTGGCACTCCAGAATCTCTGCTCAACTGCAATGATCAGGGTGGGGCACCACCAAAGCCTTTTGGGAAATGCAGAACTCAACTCCAGGAGGCCCCAGCTGAGGGCTATAGATGAGGTTGGAGCAGAGTCCCAAGAAGCAGCTGGGGTTCCTCAGAGCTTAGAAACTCAGACATGCCTGATGCCCTCTGCTAAGCACACGTGACAGCTTCTCTTCTGACTTTGGTGCCACCCATCCTGTTCTTGTAACACCCATCCGATCCAGTGCTGACCCACGGGGTTAGAGAAGGGGCTAGCACTACTCTCTTGCCACCTTTGGTAGGACCAGCCAGCCACTCATGGCTTCAGCACCCTCTGGGGATGGGGTGCACTTGTTCCCCACTGTGATCCACCTTGGAAAGCACCTGAGCTTCCTTCACTCCAGCCTTCCTCCCAGGGAGGCAGACAGGTGTTCCCAAAGCAATGCCCAGCCAGCAAGGGGATCAGCAACCACACATGGTCTTCTCGGGCTTCCTGTCCATCTTTCCCATCTTACCACCTTCTCTGCTGACCACTGGCTAATCCATTCCTAATCCACTACTACATCCTGAGGTAGCTCAAGCTCCTGGGGAGAGGCACCAGGACATTTGTAGGTAAGCTTGTGGGAGAAGACAGTGGTGAGCCTTGATCACAGCCCCAGGAAGGGGAATCTTCACTTAGAACTCCTATCCACAGGGCTGGAGAGATGGCTTGGAGGTTGAGAGCACTGGCTATTCTTCCAGAGGACCCAGGTTCAGTTCCCAGTACCCACATGGCAGCTCACAGATGTCTGTGACTCCAGTTCCAGGTTATCTGGCACCCTCATGTAGACAGACAAAAACACAGGCAAAACACCAATGCACATAAAGAAAAATAAATCTTGTGGGGTAGGAAGAGCTCCCACACTCTGTTGAAAAATAACCCTCTGCTCCCCAAACAGAACCTAAGATTGGAACTTACGATGAGGCTGTGGCTTTTGCCCCATCTGGCAGATGTGGTTATCAGCCCCCACAGTAGACTCCTGATGGCAAGGCAGACACATCTGAGATGCACGCATGCTATTTCATAACAGTCAGCCTGTGCCAGACAAAACAGAATTCACGGATCAGACAGCAAGAATTTAAAGAAAGATATATCTTCAGATTGATAACTGTAGATATTAAAGCCACAAAGCAGGCTCAAGCAAGTATGGATAGGAATTGGGGAAGCAAAGTTGTGATTCCAGGAGATGGATGGAATGTGAGGGAGAGACGGGAGCCGGCAGGCATGTGGGCGTGGGCAGCTCACCCAGAGAGCAAAAGAGACTGAGCAGAGAAGAGTGACCCAAGGCCTGATGGGAAATGCAGAAACTGACCTCTGTGAGACCCATGGAGGCCAAGGGACATGTCAGCAGTGATGTGGCAGAGTGGATACCCACACGAGAGGATCCCCACACAGAATGCAGGAGGTAAATACTTGAGAGACTAGAGAGACTCCAGAATGTCACAGTCTGATAAGAAAGATATTTTCTACTGGAAAAGGCTCATGGGGGTCCTGTGGTATGGGCTAAAAATATAAATTAAGAAGTATATCCAGCTCAGACATATCAAAGGGCAATTTAAGTTGATCAAAGGAAAGAGAACAGCCTAAAATATTCAAAAGAAAAGCAGGGGGCTGAGAGTGAATCTTGGTTGGTAGAGGGCTAGCCTAGTGTACAGAAGGCCCAGTGGGCTCAGTCCCAGCACTGCATGAGCCACCCTTGGTGGTGGATGTCTGTCATCCCAGAGATAGAGGCAAGGAGGGTCAGAAGTTCAAGGTCATCCTCAGCTAGATAGAGAGCTCAGCTTGGACTACATTAAATCATGTTCAAACAACAACGAAAAGGTGGTAGAAATGGGGCCACCAGAAGTTTCAGTGGGTAGAGGTGCCCACTTCCTAGCCTGATGGCCTGAGTGTGATCCCAGAGACACATGGCAGAAGGAAAGATCACCTGTGGAGAGTGGCTCTCAGACCTCCGAGTGTTTGCCTTAGCACACATGTTGTGTGTGCTCCCATGCACATATGCAAAAGCACACAATGAGTAAAAATTTTAATGACATGATCAGATATGGGAATAAAGACAGGTGACAAATGTTCAGCATCAATGAGAGATGACATAAGGGCCTCGACTTATTGCTAAGGGTGGGTTGTCCACAGCTGAGAGGGAAGGATCTCACCTCCAGAATGGGGTAAGTCCGCAAGGACGCAGACAATGTCGTCAGAAAACCCAGGCCCATGGTATTCACTCACCAGACCACGCCAGGGAGACCAGGTTGTAACGTGTGAAAAAAAAAAAACACACGTTAAAAAATAAAAGAGCAGAAGAGAAGTTCTATTTATGGAGTACAACAGTCTAGGGAGTCTAATGGGCTCTCCTCTCCGAACACCTGGGAATGTTGGCTCCGTTACAGCAAGCATTACTGAATGGAAAGCAAGACAGAATTCACAACAGAAAACAAAGGCAACTTGGACAGTGAGAGTGACTGCAGGTGAGCACCACTGCAGGGCATGGGCAAGACCTGGACCTCCCCAGGTGAACTTCAAGAGCGATGTGTCTGAAAACCAGGACTGCATCCTCAGTGAAGAGGGTAGTTAAACAAACCATCTACCTCCCAGCAAAGAGGCAGTAATGGCCGGTCTTATGTCAACTCAACACAATCTAGAGTCATCTGAAAGGTGGTAACCTCAACTGAGAAAATGCCTCCAAAAGATCAGGCTGTAAGGCATTTTTAAAAATTAATCACTGATGAGGGAGGGCCCAGCCCATTGTGGGTGGCACCATCCTTGGGCTGGTAGTCCTTGATTCTACAAGAAAGCAGGCTGAGCAAGCCATGATAAGCAGCACCCCTCCATGGCCTCTGCATCAGATCCTGCTTCCAGGCTCCTACCTTGTTTACTTCATGTCCTGACTTCCTTCCGTGATGGACTACGATATGGAAGTGGTAGCCTAATAAACTCTTTCCTCTCCAAGTTGCTTTGGCCGTGGTGTTTCATCACAGCCGTAATAACCCTAACACAAGACAGGCACAAAGAAAATGTATTTCCTTGACCTTACCTGAGAATCTCCGGCTTGTTCTTTGAATCTAAGTGCGCCACACAGCCCAGTGTGTCATGGCAGAACAACCGGCAGCACAGACACCGGTGCAGAGGCTGCAGGGTCCAAGTCCCCATTCTTCCACAAATGGCCTCCGTGACTCTGAGTGACTGTCATGGTTTGGATATGCAGTGTCCCTAGAAAGATTTCTTGTTGGAGGTGAGCAGGGCTCTGAAGAGTTGGCTCAGTGATTAAGGGCACACACTGCTTTTGCAGAAGACCTGAGTTTGGTTCCCAGCACCCTTGATGGGAGACTCACTACCGCCTATAACTCCATCTCCAGGGGATCTGATGCCCCCTTCTGGCCTGTGAGGGCATGTGCACTCACAAGCACATATACATTCACACATAAGACACATACTAAAAATCTTAAATAAAAGAAAAAAGAAGTCTCCGTGTAAAGACCTTTCTAGACAGATAATGGAGGAAACTCTAATTTGTTTCCAATCTCACAGAAGTTTCTGGTGGGGAGGAGGCAGAGAGTCAGCGTGGTGTCCTGTCTTAGAATGGGAACCTGCAGCCAAGGGTCCATGAAAACCCCGAGTTCTAACAGGAAGAATGGTGGAGTCTCTGGTAAGCTTTTTTCCCAGTGCTTCAGCTTCCTCCAGGAGGAGGTCATTCTCGGGCTGAAAGTATGTGTGAGAAAACCCTACCCAGAGAGAGCACTGAAAAGTGAACTGCATATGTCTTCTGGGAGTGGGAGGAGTTGTGAACTGGGATAGTGCCACCTTCCAGCCTCTCGGAAGACCCTCAAGGGTATCACTGTCTATGGGGTGTGGCAGTTACCTTTGTGGCTTTGATAAAATACTGCTACCAAAAGAGGAAGAAAGGGTTTATTTTAGTTTTTGGTTCCTGATGCAGAGTCCATAATGGTGGGAGGGGCATGGCAACAGAAACAGGAAGCTGGCTGGTCACATTTTCTTCTACATATAGGAAGCAGAGATAACA
This sequence comes from Lophiomys imhausi, assembly GCA_907164525.1. Classification (NCBI taxonomy): domain Eukaryota; kingdom Metazoa; phylum Chordata; class Mammalia; order Rodentia; family Muridae; genus Lophiomys; species Lophiomys imhausi. The sequence goes on from CAJQZJ010032232.1 coordinate 2,749,438, forward strand.
GGAAGTAGGGAGAGACCCGCCCCCAATGACATACTTCCCCCAGCACTTTAACAAACGGCACCACCAACTGGGGACCAAGTGTTCAAATACATGAGCCTATGGGGGACTTTCGTCACCAATCCCCTAAAGGCAGTTAAGGCCAGCACAGGTTTTGTTTAGTCCTCCACTGAGCTGCTGGAGGGTGAGGACATCAGATGATATTCAGTACTGAGTGACATGTTCAAAGTCTAAGCCAGGTCACATTAAAACAAGAGCAGTGCGGTTGGCAAGATGGCTCAGTGAGTACAGCTGCTTGCTGCCTAGCCTGAGGACCTGAGTTCCATCCCCAGGCACCACATGAGGAAAGGAGAGAAGCAGCTCCTACAGTTTGCCCTTCTGACCTCCAAGCATGAGCTGTGCCACACCCCCTCCCTCAACTAAATAAACACACGTAAGAAGAAAATGGAGCGGAGCCTCTCAGCACACCATAATGCCAATGAGCCTCTGTGAGCTGCAGCATATGGATGCCCGCTGTGTGCACCTGAGCCGGAGTCAGCAGAGAGAGAAACAACAGCACGGTTGCTCCTTTGTCTTCTGAATAACAGGAAACAGATCTGAGCTGGGACGCTGTAATCCCCCATGCTTCTTTGTTCATAGGAATGTGGAGGGAACAGCAGCTTTCCTGCCACCATAAAGACCAAAAAGACAAATCTGAAGGTCCGCAGGTGCTGTCAGCCTTGCCCAGACCTTACAGCAGTGTGGAGTCCTTGCCTGGTCCAGGTAACTGGGTCCACCTGGGGTCACGGCCCGGCTGCACAGCCCTGGTGCCTGAGCGGCTGATTGAGTCTCCATCAGCTGGATCAACTGCAGATCTATCTATGCAAACTAGCAGTTAAAATGCCATAAATAACTCAATTGGACACTTCACATGAAAGTTATTTCCATCCCTTACAAAAGGGCTTACGTAACTCCCATGCAGAGCGGAGAGGAAGCTTCATGTTCTTTCTGTGTGGACTTCCCATGAGTAGTCAGCCCTGCGATCTGGCCACAGTTCAGAGGAATCTGAACCTCACAGCACAACCCCCCCCCCCCCCAGAGTTCTTGCTTTCCTTCACAGGGACTCCTCCAGCCTCTGCCGAGAGGAACAAACCAGCACCAACCGCTCAGACATAAAACAACCTCCTTCCATCATCTCCCACGTTCCTGTTGGTTGGTTCGGATCAACTCCTTGACCCTGAGTCCTCCTCAGTGGTATCAGAGGGAGACTCCTGCATCTGCCTTCAATCATCTTTGGCAGGGCTTGTCCAGCACTGATTCCCGAATATCCGGTGGATGACAGCTATCTCCCTGTTCTCTTTGGGGCAAGTGACTTCTTTGCATTCTCCTGGCTTCCAAGAGGGCGGACATTGAGGCTGTGAGTCCTGCTGAGGCTTGTTCTGAAAGTCACACCTTGCTACCTCTACCTCATTTATCTGATCACAGCAGGTGTTAGGCCCAGGGACAGGGGATGGGGCACTACACCCTACTCAGCAGGAGTTACAGGCAGAGCTTATAAGTCTCCATGGAGCAGGCTACCCCACTATCTGCCCACCTTCATGCGACCCTGAAAGGGGGATAAGGCCCAACTTGAAGACAAGAAACAGGCTAGGAGCTAGCCACCACTGGCAATTTCTTTCTTCATCCCTCAGCTGCCTCAACTCTTTCCAAGGAGTGGAAGCTACATTGCCTCTGCTCTCAGAGCTCAAGTGGCCATTTGCCCTCCGGTTCTCTAGTCAACACCCCACGTGGTGGATCGAGCTTTCCTGTCCTCGAGCTTTCCTGCTTCGTTTATGAACCCATAGCAGCCCTGTCCCTAGGAGCCAGGAACAAGTGGTTAGAGTCTAAGGAAAGTCCCCCACCATCCTCGGAGTGCTTTGTGTGAACCTAAGGGCTTCTCAGATGACAGTGACTGACTCCCATATAGGACAGCTTTGGAGAAATGACCCAAAGCCAGCAGAGCACAAGGGTTCAGATGACAAATCTGTATGAACCAGACATCAGGTAGAACTGACAGACTCAGGACCAAGAACCCTAGGAGAGAAACCCAGCAGTGGCTGCGGCATAATGTGGACCCCAGCTCTCTGTGATCACTGGCCTGGCAGAGGCTCCAAAGAGGACAGCAGTTGTTCTGGGCTCCTAATGGGGTGGCTGTCCTGCTCAGTGGGTCTAGAAAAAGCAGTTGCCTATCAAGGTTATGGAAATAATTAAATTAGTTAAGAAAGCTGCATTCTTAGCCCTGCAACCAGAACACAGTCATAATCCTGAGTACGCACGGTAACAATCAGTCCCTTCTCTGGGCTGTGGCCTTGGTCACTGCGCCCTGCAGGAACTCCCAAAGGAGCCTGCTTTGGCTGGCATGGGAGATGTCCCCAAGCTTTAAGGAGTGGAAGCCTGAGCACCCAGGTAGCAACATGAAAAGGTGACAGAGGTGGGGTGAAGAGCAAAGGAGGTTAGTTCACAGGGGTCACTAAAATGACCCTTGTGGGCCTTTCTCTTGTGAGACCTCAAAAGAAAATGATTCTAAAGAGCAAGATGTGCCTCTCCCTCCTCTAGCTTCCTGCTGCTCCTCTCGGCCCTGCTGGGATGTGACCTGAGCCACCATGAGGCCCTCACCAGAAACAGAACTGATAGGGTCACCCATCCTTGGACTCCCAGCCTCCCAAACTGTGAAGACCCAGCTACTTCAACCCCCAGGAGTTCCAGGCTCCTGGACCACTGCCCTCTCTGGGCATTGGTTTTGGCAGATGTGCTGCGGTTCTGGGTTCTGCCTTCTGTCTCTGGCCCTCCCTGCCTACAGGGCCTTCATTTCTTCCCCCTCCTGGGATGTTATTTTCAGGCTTCTGCTTTCTGATGGCAATTCATCACTCTGGATTTAAGGAGTGTTTGCTTAAGGATTGCCTTTGTCACTCTTCCCGCATTATTTGCCAGGTTCCAGAGACTGCCTCACGCCTTGCCGCCTTCAGAGCCTCCCCAGGCCCATGCTGTCAGTTTTAGTTAGTTTTACCCAGTCTGGGAAGTGTCTAGGTGGAGAAAATTCCCGGGATGACTCACTCTCAACCAGACATGTGCAAAACCTAAGAGCCGCTCTTTCCACGGAGGCCAAAGTCCGGGGAGGCAGCAGGGCTGAGTGGCTGGGGATCAGACCAATGGCTGCTGCTTCTGCCCATAGAGGGAAGGCCCCCTCAAGGAGGCTCTGTTTATATGGGGTCTTTCCTTCACACACACACACACACACACACACACACACACACACA
>CAJQZJ010032232.1:2759656-2777829 GCA_907164525.1 Lophiomys imhausi
GTGTGTGTGTGTGTGTGTGTGTGTGTGTGTGTGTGTGTGTGTGTGTGATGGGGGGTGTTGTACATGTGAATACAGTACTCTCAGAGGCCAGAAGAGAGCATTAAGTCCCCTTGATGCTGGAATTACAGGTGATTGTGAGCCATCTGACATTGGTGCTGGGAATCCAGCTGAGTCCTCTGCAAGTGCAGTAATTGCTTTTAACTGGTGAGCCGTTTCTTCTGGCACCATGACTTGAGTTTCATTTCTAAAATCTCATTCAATGAATTTTGACTTATAACTAAGAACTTCCAACAATTTCTGAAATGACATTAGCCAAACTTTTGTACTTTTTACTGTGTATTTAAAAAAGCATTCAGGATTTTAAATAAAAAAATAAGACTCTGATATACTTCAAAGATGCTCTGTGTCCTGCAGTCTCAAATATTCAGCCAAGATTTAATTCTTTACGTAAAAATAACCAAATACATTTGTTTCCACAAGCAAATTTATATTCTTCCTTAATAAGGCAAAAAATTATATGTACACAAAAATTGTTTTTAAAATAAATACACTTACGATCTATTAGCCGTAAATGTTTTATTTATGCAGCTAATTTATACACAGGCTTATGTAAAAATTTCTTAGGTGAAAAAGGGGTGGGAAAACCTTAAGAAATCTCATTTTAGGTCATGTGGATATGGTCATAACTGGATCTTACTTGTGTTCATTTTTACTTGTTGTGACAAAATACGCAGGTGTGGGGACAACAGAGAAAGGAAGGCTTATGTTGGCGTATGGTCTTGGTGATCTTAGTCATAGTCTGCTGACTCCATTGCGTTCAGGCCCATGACCCAGCAGAGCATCAGAACGGAAGGGCCTGGCGGAGCAAGGGTGCTCTGTCTGTTATTTGTCCCAATGCTGTGACAAAATACCTGGTAAGCAACTTAAGAAAGAAAGGTTTGTCCTGGTTCACATTTTGAGAATGCAGTCCTGCACTGGAAAAGAATGACAGCCAGAGTACAAGGAATGTGTTTGAAAAGGCTTCTGTGCTCCGGACTGTGGACTATCACTTGATCAGCGGCAAGGTTACCCATCCGGATGGCTGGTTGCTGGTCTCTGTATCCTGGAGGCTCACCCATCTTTGGCACTGAACTTGAACCAGCACCATTAAAGTCACAGTTGATGGTGTTTCTATTATCTCCTCAATATCCTGGTTTTGCGTTGTTGGTGAGCTCTGGGCTTGGTGCCTGGTCCTGTCCATTGGTCTGTTTATGTTATACATACTCACTGAGTAGGTCTATCCATTAGCTATTTTTCCCAATGCTGCCCTCTCTGGCTAGAGCAATCTTGGATCCTCCGACCCTCTACACTATCTTATCTAATAATGTTACTGTGTGGAGCTTATATATGTTTCCTAGACTCCCCTTCTCTGTTCTTCCTTAGAGTCTTGCCTGACTTCCGATTCCAGCCAGCCACCTCGCTCCTGTATGACCTTCTTCCTATAGTCTAAGCATGGGGCAGGGTGATTGTACTGGGTTATTGGTCAGCACAAAGTAAGGTGGTTATGCTGGGTCATGAGTTAAGACAGGATGATTGGGCTGGGTTGTGACTCCTCACAGGGCAGGGGATTTACTGAGTCACAAGTCTTCATGAGGCAAGGAGATCTACTGGGTCATAAATCTTCATGAGGCAAAGAGATCTACTGGATCATGAGTCTTTGTGAAGCAAGTAGATCTGTTGTGTAGTGAGTCTTCACAGGATACTGGGTGGCCATACTAGATAATGAGTCCACCAAGGGAAGGGGTATTCCCTGGATCATGAGCTAGTTTCTTGCCTTTCCAGTCCTCAGAGGTGGCAGTTCCCAGTCCACGCTCCTCCCCTGAGCTGTTGCCATGGCTACTGGAGCTTCTCTACTCTGACTGTCCTGCCCTGCCTCCCCTGGTCCTCATGAGCATTTGAGTCTGTTTATGAATGAATGGGTATTTGGGGCATTTCTAGTGTCTGGATCTTGCAGATAAAGCCGTATGAACATCTGTGTACTTGCCTTTGAACATTCAGGTGCTTCTTCTCTCTTGGGTAGGTGCCTAGGAGTACAATGGCTGGACACCAGGACACAGTCTCATATGACTCTAGGAAACTGCCGAATTGGCTCACACAGTGACCTCAGCATTTCACTCCTACACCACTGTGTGGGTCCCGCCCGGTTCCCACTACTGTATGCAGCCAGCCCTCTCAGACTGGTACTTCTCATTTTGAGTCTAACAGGGAACCTGCCATTTTCTCTAATTTGCTTGAGTGACATCACTGCGCATTTCATTATGTGCTCAGCTGTGTTGTCATCTGTGCTCAGTTCACTAAACAACACAGAATCTGACAAAGGTTCTCCACTCAACCAAACTAGTCAGGCTTCAGAATCTTCTCCTAGATTCACTTTCTTTTGTTTTTTAAAAAAAATGTCTTTAGTGTGTGTGTCATGGGGATGGGGTTTTGATGCGGAGGGTGAGGATAGAGGACCACTTTCAGAAGTCAGTTCTCTCCTTCCAATATGCAAGACCCTGGAATCACAGCCCTGAGTCATCAGATTTTACAAGTGCCTTTAGCTGCTGCACCATCTCCCCAGCCTATCGAGCACTTTCTGGTAAAATCCAGTTGTAGAAAAAGAAGCTCCAGAAGTCTGATTATATAGACACTCTGCAGGTGATTGCAGATGCTCCTTAGATTTCTCTGGTAGGACTCAATCACCCTGGTCTATCCCTATCTTTATTCTTGTAAAAATAATTAGCTCCATGTGTTGTGTGTGTGTGTGTGTGTATGTGTGTGTGTGTGTGTTATGTGATGGGTGTGTGTGCCCATGGAAGTAGGATCCTTGGTGCTAGAGACACAGGAAGCTGTATGCTGCTGCCCAATATGGGTGCTGGGAACTGGACTCAGGTCCTCTGGAAGAGCAGTAATTGTTCTTGACCACTAATACATCTCTCTAACCCCACCCTGCCCTACCTTAAGGAAGAGTCCTGTTAGGTTTCCTTAAACCTCCCTTCTTCCTTGATGCTTCTTAGCCATTTTCTATCCATGACTCCCACACCACAAGCTCCACACTCATTGGCTCTGAATTCCCTCTGGCATGCTTCATTCAGCCAACTTCTCTCCCGGACTGCAACAACTCATTGAAAAGGTCCCTGCACCCATTCTGGCTGTACAGTTTCCCACACAGGTATCATGGATGCACTATTCCCCAACATACATTCAAACCTTTGCATTTTTCTTTCCACTGGGTCATTCTAGTATTGGGTTTTGAGAGCTCATTATACATTCTAGAAAGAAGTCCTTTATCAAATATATGATTTTCAAATGTTTCCTTCCATTCTGCAGCTTATCTTTAATTCCTTCAGCATATCTTGTAAAGAGAAGACATTTTTAATTTTAATGGAGGCCAACTTATCAACTCACTCTATTACCAAAGTCCTAGGAGTGTCATATCTGAACCCTCTTTGTCTAATCCAGCTCCTCTGGGTTTTAGCAGAAGTTTTACAGTTGGAGATTTTAGGTTTAAGTCTATGATCAACTTTTAGTTAATTCTTTCATTTGGTCCCAGGCATTAGTCCAAATCTATTTTATTTTACATGGATATGCACACACTTGAAAAGAACCCATTTTGCAATGAATTGTACCATTGCACATTTATCGAGAGTTAGCCTTCCAGGCCAGCAGTGGGTAAAGGTGCTCGCTGCCAAGCGTGATGACCCTAGTTCAATCCCCTGTGTTCCATATACAAGCTTCTTGAGGTCCTGAAAACAAGTACTGTGTCTTCCAATTTCTTTCTTCTCAAAGTGTTTTTGACTGTTTTGTGTCCTTTGCACTCTTTATGTACATTTTAGAGCCAATTTGTCAAGTTACCAAAAGAAGAAAATAAAGGCTCTCCAGGATTTGCCTGGCATCACACTGCACCTGCAGATCCACTCAGAAAACCAGTGTCGTAAGGACCTTTTGTCCCTGAAGTGACAATCATGGACCTGCAAGGTTCTGTGCTGGACCCTCTGGATATCTGTTACGGTTGTGTGGCTTGGTGTCCCTGTGGGACTCACTCCACAGGATTGCCTCATCTAATGGCGGCTAGGGCCTAGTCTTACTGAACTCGTTGCTCATTGCACTGCGTTCACTTGATAACCCTGGGAGGCCTGCTTTTCTCTGAAGGAAGAGGAAACTGCCATTGGATGTAATGGGATGAGAAAAGAATAAATTTTTGTAATGAATTTCTTTCTCACATAATAATCCTGACTATGATTTCTTCTCCCGCTATCTCTCTCAATTCCTTCCATATCCCTTCCCATCTGTATTCACCTCCTTCCTGTCTTTCATTAGAAAACAACAGGCTTCTAAGGGGTAATATTCTACTGTATTATGCTATGTTATGGTATTGCTACACTACGCTGCCCTATACCACACTACAATAAAACAAAAGCTAACACATTGGAATTGGACAAACAGAGCTTTAAAATATTAATTCTTGACAACAGTAAACAATGAATCTCTACTCATTTTTATCTTTTAAGATTTCTGTCTGCCATGTTTTCTTGTTTTCAGCATATGTCTTTAAAAACTGGCATAATATCTTCTTCTTAAGAACGTATTCATTTTATGTCTTTATCGTTGACATTTTAATCTATTTCAACTTCAATTGTCTATTGATAGTATTATGAAACACAACAAAATTTTTAATTAATTTTTATTTTTGATGCTAGTATACTTGAGTACAATGCATTGCTGATTACATTCAGCTTCCCCCACTGCCCTCTCTCATCCCCTCTCACTACCACCAACCTCCTTCTTCCCAACTGATCATCTTCCCACCATCATATCCATTCTTGTTTCCTCTACTCTCTCTGTCTGTCTCTTTCTGTCTGTCTGTCTGTCTCTCTCTCTCTCTCTCTCTCTCTCTCTCTCTCTCTCTCACATTCTCACTCTCACTTTCTCAGACCCCATGCAGGTAGTCACAGCTATTGACCGTAAATGTCACACCATTCAGAAGACAGTGTCTCAACACATCTTCCCCACCCTTCAGCTCCCATTTTCCTTCTGTCCTCTCTTCCATGATGTTCCCTGGGCCTTGGAGGAGTTGATATGAATGTCTCACTTGACAAGTAATGAGTCCCTGCTTTGCCTATTGCCCATTGAAGAAAGAGTTTTCTCTGACCCATGCTGAGACCAACACTAATAGATGGGTATAAATATTAAGAAAGTAGTTTAACTGTCCATTTGGCAAAATATCAGTAGTGGATTACCCCCCATAAGAGCCTGTGACCACCCTAGACATAGGCTTTTGTACAGTTCTACAGTGCCAGGCAAGTATTCCCTCCCATGAAGCAGACTTCACATCACATCAGAAAGCATTTGGTTACCCACAGAACCTTCATGCCAGTATTACACCAATGGGCCTATCTTGCCAGAAAGTCCACTATTTGTAGCACCCAGAGTCCACAGCTGTTGTAATCACTGGGCATGCCCCCCCTCAACACACACACACAACCTGTTCTCTGTTTTAATGTGATGTCTCTATGTCCTGCATCCACAATGTATGGCATCTTCAGCTTAGTGACTATCCAAGACCAATGACAACTGTCTGTATTATTTTAAGAGATTCTTGTAGGAAGGTATCCCACACCTGGTGCTGGGATTTGTGTCTGAAAAATCAATGGCTTCCTGAAGCAGTGTTAACCACCCATGAAGAGAATGTCTGTTTAATCTCCTTTTTATTAATAGCATATGTTTTAGCTGGCTGGTGAAGTAGGAGGCCTCTTTACTGCTTTGACCAACCCTCTCCCCCATCCCACAGGAAAATGAATAAAACTGAAAAATATTATATTGAGCGAGGTAAGCCAGGCTCAGGAAGACAAATGCTGTATGTTGCGAGGGTCCTAGACTTGAAATTTGAAATTTTAGTTAGATAGTTGTGTTTAATTCAGAGCAAGTGTGAGTGGAGTCCAGAGAGGAAGAAAATAGTCATGAGAGGTATGTGGTGAAGGGTGAGGGGTGTGAAAGGATGATAGTAGAACACATAGTGTGAGAATAGAACAGGAGACACTGGAGGAAACGTTTAAAGGGAGTGGAGGCACGAGGATCGGAGAAAAGTTTGCATGATGATTTATCTATTTCTGATTGCATTCCTAAAATCACCTATTCATCATAATAGCTTCTTGTGGAGTCTACTGAATTTCTGTGCGGGTGGTCTGTAGACAAGCACACACTGACTTCTTTGGAACTTGAATTCCGTTATGTCTTTCCTTGTCTTATTGCAAAGGCAAAGATGTGTCAAGGGCAGGTGACAGACATGACATCCTGGCTTTGTTGCCAGTGCAAATGGAAGCCTTTCATCTTTCACCATCCACTGCAATGGCAACTGTAAGTTTCTCATGACGTAGCTTTGATTGTCACCCTGACATAGCCTAGAGTCATCTGATGGGGAAAGTCTCAACTCAGGGATTACCTAGAACACACTGGCCCTTGGCAACGTTAGGAGGTTGCTTTCAATATTTATTAATTGATGCAGGAAGGTCCAGCCCACTGTGGGCGGTGCCATCATTAGGTGGGTGATCATGGGTTATATAAAAAAGCTAACTAAGGGTGACCCTGTGAGCAGGCCAGGGGGTGAGTGAGCAGCATGCCTAAGTGGCTTCTACCTCAGTTACTGCTTGAGTAAATTAAGTCCCTACTCTGACTTCCTTGGTGACATAACCTATGGCATGAAAATGTAACCCAAATGAACCCTTCTGCACCCAGGTTGCTTTTAGTAAAGAGTATTTTATCACAGCAACAGAAAGAAAACTAGAATGCATGAATATTCTTTACACTGTATTCCTGAATTCTCATATGTGCTGGTCCTGGAGGGGGCTAGGCTTCCCAGTGTGTGTGTGTGTGTGTGTGTGTGTGTGTGTGTGTCTGTCTGTCTGTCTGTCTGTCTGTCTGAACAGGCAATGCAGAACACATGCCCTAACACCTGTGTTAGGGCTTTCATTCTCTGTTACCCTAAAGTATCCGGGAACTGGGCCTCAGCTACCAGCTTGTATATTTTATGAGGCAGCCGTGAGAATCTAATACAGCATTCGATCAAACACTATGAGAGTTGTTTGTGAAAGTCGAGTGCCCTCCTACATCTGAAAAGGGGAGGGATCGTAGAGTCCTTGGGTTAATGACAGGGACAGGCAAGGGATTCCCTCTTCCTCTGCACAGCTCTCATGTGGCTCTTTGCCCAGATCCAGAATCCAAACAAAAGGAAAGATCGGAAGCTGCATTAGATTCGTAGGAGCGTGGGAACCTCCATAGGACGGTGAAATCCAATGAGCTGACTAAAGCAAGGACATGTGGGGAGAGGGTGATAAAAGCTGTGTGAAGACGATGGTCGCCCAGGTCTGTTTCAGCCCCAGTTCTCAGTCTCTGGTGATGGTAGGGTCCCCTTTCCCCTACAAGCGTCCTTACAGTGTTCCCTGCATGTTGGAAAAGACAGGAGAACAGTGTATCTAGAGCTTCATCTCCCCAATAACTTCCTCTGGAGATGAGCAATTGGGCCTGTTTTGACATGACAAGTCTTCAACTCCCTCAGATTTAACTCACTTCAAGTTTTGTCACTAGCTCCACTACACAGATGAAGAGACTGAGCCAGCGTGGCATTACACAGGCTACTTGTGACCAAAATACCCGACATGAGTCACTTTAGGGAAAAGAGCTTGTTCATGGCTTCAGAGGTGTCTGTCACTGTGGCCGAGCAGCTTTCGCTATGGTGGCCAGGAAGTAGAGAGAAAGAGGAACACACAGCCTTAAGGACGGTCCACCAGTGACCTGCTCTCTCTGGCTGCATCTCACCTCTTGCCATTCACCGTCTCCCAGTATAGCCATCTTATCAGGAACCAATCAAACGATTGACCCTTTCATTAGTCAGAGGCCCCCAGGGTCTAATTATCTGTAGAAGCACCCCTGTGGACACACCCAGAAGCTTCCTCTTGCAATTCCCTATCCAGTTCGCAACCCAACCAAACTGACAAAACTGACCAGCATTCCACTCAGGGTTACGGTTGGGTCTTCAGCGCTCGGCTTGTACTTCGGACCACTAACAGACATCTCTCAGGCAGGTTCAGACCAGCAGGTGCTGTCTCTCAAGCACACAGCCCCGCTGGTTTGGTCTTAGCACTTGTGGACTCCGGTGGTCTGTGGAAGGAGAGGGAAGGAGCGCCTGTTAGCTTGAGACCGGCCCACCCAGCAGTTTTCTCTGAGCTGCCGATCTGACGTGAGCACATCACCATCTCCGCTTTCCCCAAAGAGACATCAATCTCACCTGTGGCCATCTTCTCTCTGGGAGCTCCCCACCCACTCCACAAGCCCTCTCATGAAAAGCTCAGTTTCATCATTGTAATTGATCTCTGTTTGGGGAACATTTGTATTCATAGAGGGACAACTCTATTGTCAGAAAATTCCTAACCACTTGGACGTGTTAAAAGTTGTATTTTCAGAGACTCTCGTGGCTTTTAAATCATTACCTGCCAACCACTAGGATTTAATTGACTACTTAGGCATAGCCCTCCATAAATATCCACTAAGCAGATCCCATCTAGAGAAATCTTCCTTCTTGCTGACAATGTCATCATGTGCCGTTAGTTTTGGCATCTTTCTCAACCGAGCATCATGGCAGTGCTCAGATGGTTTGTGAGTGCCTCAGGGAGAACGGGCTGCTGTCCTGGGCAGAGAGTGTCTGCCTGCGTCTCAAGAGTGTTCTTTCAGATTGGAGTACATATTGTCTGAATGTGGATTAAAATCCAAGTCTTATCTGCAAGGGACGCCCCCCCCCGCCGACTTCATGTGCACTTTTTCTTCTAAGGATGGATTTTCCCACCAAATGGCCTGTTCATAAGAAGCCCAGCCAGGAGAGGCTCTTAGGCTAAAGGTCAGGAGACTCCACTCACCCAATGTGAGCTCTTACCTGTGGCTCCAACTCCACCAGTAGGATTTCTCAAGTGTACCATGACACCTGCTCACTGGGAAAGCCCAAGTTACCTCTGTGACTATGGACATGTGTGTGTGTGTGTTTGTGTGTGTGTGTGTGTTTATGTGTGCATGCGAGCGTGTGTATGTGTGTGAGTGTGCATGTATGTGTGCACGTGTGCATGCATGTGTGCACGTGTGCATGAGGAGGGCATGTGTATGCCTGGGCATGTGCTTGGACATGCCAGGGAACACCTATGTATGCATGTGTATACGAATGTCTTAGGGGTATATGTGTAGACTTGTGTTTATGTGAACACATCTAAGTCAGGGACTTGTGTGTGCATGGACATGTGTCTTAGTACGAGTTTCTATTGATTTGATAAAGCACCATGACCAAAAGCGACCTGGGGAGGAAAGGGTTTATGTCACCTTACGACTTCTAAGTTTATAAGTCAGGCCAGGAACTCAAGACATGAACACAGTGGCAGGAGCTGAAGTAGGAGCCATGGAGAACTGCTGCTTACTGGCTTGTCCACTCAGCTCATCTTCTCATAGCTCCCAGGCTGGGCCCTCCCACATCAATCACCAGTCAAAAAATGCACCACAGGCTCCCCCACAACCCAGCCTTGTTGATCAGTTTCTCATTGTGAGTCCCACTTCCCAAATGACTCTAACCTGTGTCAAGTTGACAAAACTAAAGAGGACAGAGGGTATATGTGTGCATAGAAATGTGTGTGTGTGTGTGTGTGTGTGTGTGTGTGTGTGTGTGCCAGGGACATGTTTGTATATGTGTAGACATGTGTATGTGCTCACATGTTAGGATGTCAGAGGCATGTGTGTACGAGCATTTGTGAGTGGGGCATGTGTGTGTGTTCATGAACATATATTGTGGACACAAGACTATGGAGGCATGTGTATACATGTGTACATGGACACATGTGTGGAAATATATGTATAAAGTCAGAAGTGTGCACATGTCATATGTGTGAGTATATTTGTATATGTACATGTGTATGTAAGTGTGCGTGTGTGTGTTGTGTGTGCGTGTGTGTGCGTGCATGTGTGTGTGCATGTGTGTGTGCGTGTATGTGTCTGTGTGTATGTTGTGTGTGTGCGTGTGTGTATGTTGTGCGTGTGCGTGTGTGTGTATGTTGTGTGTGTGTGCGCGTGTGTATGTTGTGTGTGCACGTGTGTGTGTATGTTGTTTGTGTGTGTATGTGTGTGTGTGCGTGTGCGCATGCTAGCATTTGCACCAGTGAGGTCAGGTGCAGCACAGCTAAACCAGGCTGGAATGCTCACGATTTCTCAAGATCAGGTTGACCTTTGGATTCTATTTAGACTTTTTCACACACCATTTGGATAATGATTTTGGCTCTTTTAATAAATGGGCAATAAAACCAAAGTTGAGGGGCAAAAATGAAATGTCTTTGATGATCTGGCAATTTACAGCTGTCTATAAACAGCGGCAATGCCCCCGGATGAGAGCTGTTTGGGGAAAGGGCCTCTGTCGGGATGAATCTTGGATGATTATGGTGTCTGAGCACCCTGACATGCTTCTCAACGTCCCTTAAATGCCTGTGTTATGATTATTACCATTGTCATTAGCATTGTGAGCATTGTCTGGTCTGGAGAACGAACCATCCCAAGGGACAGCAGATTGTTAGGAAGAAAGTGTTCTATGGCGCCTCCCTGAGAACAGAACCTGGAGGCCTGGCAGTGAGACAGGGGGTGGCTGGAATAGCTGGTGGTCCTTGGTGTCCTTGGGATGCCGATGCAGAGCTCGGGTAGATGTCAATATGCAGGCTGAGGTCAGGCCTAGGTACTTGGCAAGAGGAAGCAGAAGCCATTGGTCAGGAAGGCACAGACCAACAGGGAGCCTCAGCACTCGGGAGCACGCATGTCTGAATCCCCCATCACACATTTCCATTCTTGCTGGACTTTCCAGGTCACAGCCCATGGTTGCAGTGCTGTGGATTGGATTCTTTCCTGTTGCTCTGATAAAAATACCAAAGTGCCTTGAGCTTGGAACGAGGGGTTTATAACGGAAGCCGGTGCTGCAACAGTACAACACAGCAAGGAAGGAAGGCCTGGCGGCTGGATCCCGAGATTACGTTGCATCTGCAAACCGGAAGCCAAAAGTGACTAATGCTGGAGCTCGGCTCACTTGTTATTCAGTCTGGGGTCCCAGGCCATGGGATTGTGCCACCCTCACTCAGGGCGGATAATTCTTCCTCAGTTAAACTTCTCTAGAAACCCCTTGGCTCACACACTGACCGGTGTGCCTCCTAGATGACTTTAAATCTCATCAAATTGACAATCAGCAGGAACCGTCACACAGACGTGAACTGTTGTAGTGTTCTATAAAATACATGAATAGAAGGAGGTGCTGGGTTGAGCTACACATTCTGAATACAGCTAATTACTCAGAAGTTCACCAGTTTGGAGCACAGGCATATAACCCATACGGCAGTGGACCATCCCTGGGTTTCCCACAGGTGTTGGCCACTGCTTATAGGTTTCTTGGTCAGAGTAAATGAGTCCTGGGTCTTCGTATGTGAGCTCAATACAGTAGGGGCCAAGTAACCAAAGCTAGCTTCCCCCATGCTGGTGAACTTGCTTATATTAAATTATGTTCCACTCAGGGCCACCTTTCCACTTATGGTGGGACCTAGACAGACCATCATTCTGCACCTGAATTGCCAGTGCTATCTGCTTCCTTGTGCTGAGCCAAGGCCTTGCTGCATTGATTCACTGTTTGATGCCTATCAACAAAACCCATCTCAGGGTCGTCAGACTCCAGGCACCAGGCAAAATGGTACTGCTTCCAGAATGGCTTAGGTGGGAGTGGAGAACAACAGATTTATTTACTCCCTGGGGCCATGTGCAGTTCCAGGGAGAGTGCCACCGGGGACATGCATGGCAAGTCCTATCAGCTCTTGTCTTCCTGTCACATCCCTGGCAGCCTCAGCTGTGACATCTCCCTGACAGTCTCATTTGCATATTTAGCCTAGCTCCTCCACAACCTCAAGTCACTCCAGGGCAGCTGTTGCTACTAGAGAGTCTGAAGTGAACTGCTGTGCCAATGGCAGGCAAGACGTAGACACCCGTGTCCTCACTGTGCCCTGAGTCCTTAAGGATGACACCAATGATGGGACAGAAACAGGAACTTCTGGAGGATTGCTTCTGCCACTTTCGATGGTCTGCTGCTCTTCAGTTTCACTGACCTCGTTAGCAGACACAAAGGGGCATCCAAGTTTTAGCAAAGCCATGTACAGGTAAGTATCCCTGGATTCCTCTTCTGCCGTTGGACACAGGCTGGCTCTGACTCAGATCACAATAATGCCTGCTAACACACGCAGCTCTGCACTCTCCCAAGGCACCCCAGGCTGGCTCTTCAGACACAATGTTGAGAGGGATCCTTTCTTCTGGTCATTGCCGGCAGGAGAGATGAACAAGTGATCAGGTAATAGGAATAAAGTGTGAAACCCAGCTTGAGGGAAGTAAGGACACAAAGGGTGGAGCAGTGATCAGGGCACTGGGTGGGGCGCTTGGATGGAGGCATAGAGAGGGGAATCCTTTCTGGAGCCAAAGACTGGAGAGGGTAAGCACCAGCAAATCCAGCAGAGCTTCCTACAGGGAGGTAGCCTTCTGTGTAGGGACAGTCCCCAAGCCAAATGTGATATTGTGTGATACAAACTGATAGTATGGTGCCTATGGTTTGAGTATGTCTCCAGGGGTCACATGGTGAGAGACCACATGGTGGTCATAGACAGGAGATCCCAGAGATGGTGGGACAGTCCACAGGAGCCTCCAGGGAGGTGGTAGTTACTGAAGGTGTCATCTTCGGGGTGAACTGGTGTTGGTCTTGCGGGACCCATGTTGGTTCCTACTAGAAAGAGTTGCTATGAGAACAGCCAGCTGATCCCTCTGCAATGCCTGGTTTGGTGTCTCAACATGTAGTTCCAGTTCCATGAGGTCACCCTTTTCCTGTCCCCAGGCATATTGTAATGTAGTCAAGGGAGTCACACCAGAGGCTGAACCAAAGACACCACGGTCCCAGACATTCGTCCTTCTAGACTGTGAGCCGAGTTCACCATTTAGTAAAGAATGTAAGTTATCATGTGTCAGCAGCAAACACAGTCACTGGCTCAGGTGGGTGCCTCACCCACCCTCGGCTTCTCGCTCTTCCCTGTGTGAGGAGAGGACACGGGGCATCAAGGTGACCACTGTTTGCATAGTGACTGGCCATCATCAGCACAGTACAGATTAGGAGCTGGGTGGCCACTTCTTGCATTCCAGAGCTGCAGGAGAGGATAACAAGCCCCACAACATGGAACACACTCAGAACTCAGAAGCTATGGGGGCAGGTGGGAGAGCAGAATAACATAATCTAATGCACGTTTGAACAGAACACGTAAATGCACATCCACAGAGGGCACCTCGGTGGTTATGTTTGTATAGGAACAAGAGTGTGGCCCTCAGGTTGACTTAGCTCATGATAGGCCTTAGAAGACCTGTTCCAGTCAGTTCATGCATTCTGATGCCAGCCATCCGACAAGGACCTAGGAACTCGGGGACAAAAATCGAGGACACTAATGTCTGCATTGTGCTGGGCTGTGCTCTACAAGTAGACCACCCTCTGCTTCTGGGACTCATCTGCATGGTAACAATCTTGGCAGGAAGAGGTCGCTGTCACTACCAGGGCACAGATAGGGAAATTGAGGCTTATGGAGGTTTCATGATTGAACTCAAGTCCCACAGCTACTGAGTGAGCCTCCACAGCCCCTACCTTTATGGGTATGGTCATCACTGGCAAAGGCAGAGCTAGTGGGGACCCCAGAGGGTCTGGGACAGGAAGAGAGTCCCAGAAAAGTAGCTGAATTGAGCAGATGCATCTTTCGCTAAAAGTTATCCTCATCCTCATTTCTAGTACCTGTAGACATGCACTGTAAAATGACAAAAAGGACTTGCAGACATGATTAAGGACCTTCACAAAAGAGAGTGTCTTTGTCTCTTCAGGTGAGCCCAATGTAATATGAAGGTCCCTGCAAGAGGAAGGCATGGGGACCAGGACTGGAGAGATGAGAAGATACTATCATGAGAGTCAAAGAGAGGCAGCTTCTAGGAGATGCAGATAGCAAAACCAGAGGCTCCCATTTTCCTGTGTCCATGATTCTACAGTGGAGTGCCGTAACTTCAGACTGTAGACAGTTCTGGGACTCAGAAGTCCCTGATCCAGGCATCAGCAGACCTGGCATCTGGCAAGAGGCCCTTTCCCCAGAGCTGGCATCTTCTTGCATCTTCACATGTGAGTGAGTGAAAGGTCTCCCTGGATAAGAGAATGAATCCCATTAGAAGGACCCCACTCTCGGGACTCCTCACTCCTCAAAAACCCCTCACCTCTCAACACCAAGGTGTTGATAGCACCTTGGGCATAGGTGTCAACACATGAATTTTGGGAGAACACAAGCATTCAGACCACAACATCTGCCAGAGCCTCTGGAAGGATGGAAGCCCTTCCCACCCTTGCCTCTGTTCAACTGCTAACCCCAGAACTGCAATGCGATCCACATCTGTTCCATTTGAAGGGATGCAGCACAGAGGCAGGTTGCTTCAGTAGCCCTGAGGAGTTTCAACACTGAGAGTGCAGCCTCAGAGGGATGGAGTCTGGGCTCACCTGGGTTCACTTGGGCTCTTCCTAGACACGGGTCCATGGACAGGTACAATGGGTTTAACTGGAAGTAGTGATGTGCTGTAGACACCATTTGAGTTAGATGTGAGGTAACCAAGGGAACTGCCACAGATCTTGGTAGCTATGTCCCTGGTGGTCAGAATGCCCGCTGGTGGTGGATCAACATTGAAGCTGAAGTTAGATAGTTCTCAGGATCAGAAATTCAGGTCCTGCGGCATTTCCCCACATGTGTACTAACAATACAACTACATTCTCAGAAGACCCAATTCATTGAAGCATCTTATACCGTGATTTTGATGCCCCCATGGGCTTTTCTAGAAGATCATGGGGAGATAAACCCCAAAAGGAAGATCTGGTTGACTATGGTTTGGGAGGGAAAAGGATCAACTTACCTCATATACCATGCATCTGATCAACATCTATAAAACCTCCTTAAAACCCACAACCACCCCCAAGGCTGCTCCCTTCCATTTCTGTTCAGAGTAGATGCTCCACCTTGCTACACAAACTGTTTAAACCTTTTCTCACCAGAATTTTTCCCTTTAGAAGTCAGAAACAAAGAGATACATCCCATCACTCTCTCAGCAGCAGCTCAAAGCACCTGGAGCTGTGAATGACCAGTCTGTCACCTCTTTCAGGGACTGTCCTGATTCAAGCCTGGCTAGGAGAAGAAAGAGGCTCTGCTTTGGACCTCTCCACCCCACCCCATGGGGGACATCATGGCGGAAGATGAGCAAGGCAAAAAGCCAGCACACAAAAGGAGAAGCAAAGGAACTTCTTAGAGATGAAGATTTCTTGAGGATGGAAGAGGAGCCCTGGGAGAGCCTGTCAGAAGACCACACTGCTGTGGAGGGAGCATGCTCTTGAAAAGAGAGGGAAAAATTGTCCTCGAAAGGTCAAGCATTTCCTCTCATTTTGCGAGGCCCAGGGTTTTTGATTTCTCAGTGGACAGCTAATTCACTTCCAGACAGCCTTCTGCGTGTTGAATTCCCACCAAGAGACCTGGACGGTGATTTCAATTTGTGTTCGCATTAACACCAGGCTCAGGAGACTCTCCAGTGTAGGCAGTCTGTGCAGGGGAGCTAATGTCCCTTGGCTGACTCTATAGACAGGCTATCAAGAATGGAGTGAAAGTGCTGCTGTCTCCAGAGGGGCAAAGAAGCTTCCGGAACCCACACTCATTCCAGGGGGCACAGAAAAGGCTCTTTGGGGAAGTCAAGTTCACGCAAACATCTGGAGTCTAATTCTGTTCCTGTGAAACAGAGGTCTGGAGGGACCAGAAAGGAACCCTTGATAGGGGTGGGTCTCCGGTACCTGCCCAGGAATCAAACCTTGAGAAGGACAAGTGATGTCTGGAAGGGCTCCCAGAAGTCCAGAGTTCTGTTTTATGGGCTACCCTACAGCCTACTCGTCACTAAAGAAGGGAGAAAGTACATCCCCTGGGAACCACCTGTCTGAAGCCTAACTTGATATGTCCTTATGTAGCTGTTTACCTTCCTTCACTTTCCCAGTCCCCTTGCAGTCGGATACCCAAACTTCAAAGGCTAACAGATGCCAGTGGACAGTGACGCACCTCCACATGACTTCGGTTCTGCAGTGGATTTCGGTCTCCTCTGCTTTCCAGCCGCAGTCCATAGTCTCAGCCTCCACACGCTCCTTCAGTAAAGCCGTCTTGGAAATGCTCACCAGCAACAGAGAGCCAACCGAGGGGAGGAAGCGCCATACCCTACACTGCCCTTGGCATGCTCACTGTGAGCGGACTCTTGGGCATTGCACTCTCTTCGCAGCTCCACCTTTCTTAATGTGAACTCCTATGGAGAGATCTCTTTAAGCACAGAGTTCCCATGAAGCTTTCATAAATTTAGGGGCCACATGTCACGCCATAAAGACTGCGTCATGATAGTTGCCCTGCTTGATTGCAAGCTGGAAGTGTTTGGGGGGTAAGAGAAGGACAGACAAATGGCTGGAGATGCAGCCTCATTACCATGTGACATTTAAAGGTAATTTATACCCTTTATGCCCAGCGCCACGCCCCTTCTCCATGAGGGAACTACAATGTCGGCCGACTCAGTCTTAACTACTACCACGATTGCGTTGAGAGAATGAAAACATGTGGATCCAGCTTGGTTCTCTTCACATTGTTATCAATGCAGGTGAAGAATAATAATACACAGGGGATTGTTCACGGGTCCCAGACTGGGGTGGAGCGGAGGCTGGTGGGAGCCAGGGTGAATGAGAGGATTCCCTGAACTTGCAGAAACTCTACCATGGAGAGACAAGATGGTGGCCGTTGACCTGCTGGTGAGACCTGAGTGTACTCGTGTCTTATTAGGCATTGTTCACAAGCTTGAGGCCGCCTCCTCACAGTGGTTAGGGTTCAGGGGTCCCCCTTATTCAGAGGCAGCATCCCCTTGGGTACACCTGCTAATCAAAAGCACAGATGCATCTTTGCTAGCCTGCTTCCTAGAGACTTTGCATCTACTACATGCATGCATGTATGCGTGCGTGCACATGCGTGCGTGCGTGCATGTGTGTGTGTGTGTGTGTGTGCATGATATGTGATTAGCATGTATGTGTATGGGAGGATGTGCTTGTGTGTCTGATATGGGTGGTGTGTGCATATATGTGGGATATGTATGTGTGTGTGATATTTGGGTAGCATGTGTATATGTTTGTACATGTCTGTGTGTACATGTGTGTATGTGTGTGGTATGTGTATGGGCAATGTGTTTGTATGTATACATGTGTGTATGTGTAAGCATGTATGTATATGTAATGTAAGTTGTGTGTATGTGTGTATATGTGTAGGTGGCATGTACATGTGTTTATATATGTGTGTGATATGTGTACATGTGTGTCTGTATGTGTCTGTGTGTATAGCATATAAATGTACATGTGTGTACATGTATGTGTATTGTATATGGTATATATATGTATACATTTGTATGTGTATGTATATATATACATGGTGTATATATATGTTTATAATGTATATGCATATGCACATATGAGTCTAAATGTGTGTGGGTGGATGTATTAGGTCACCTGCTCTGTTCTCCAGCAATCTCCAAGCACTGGTTCTGACCCTGGAGATGGGGAGAGGCAATTTTCCTCAGAGCCTCAGTGGGTACTGTAACATTCTCCCCTGGAGCTGCAGTAAGACACCAACTTTGTCTTACCCCCAACTCACGATGAAGCCACTGGTCAGGAAGCTCAGCCAAGTGCACACCCCAGCTGAGATCCTGTGTGTCTGGAAAGCTCTCTGGAGTCCCCTCCTGCCCATGTCCAGACTCTGAGCTCCAAGTTGCTCATTGGCTTCCCAGGTGTCCCAGATGTGTCTCCTGCTGGGGCTCAAGCTGAATCCCATTTATTCCCTCTCATCTGTTTGATGTTGGGGGTGTTGGTCATGTGTGCTCATTAAGTCCAGAGTTTCCTGATAAGCGGGAAAGAGACAAAGCATGAACGGTGACCACAGGGACCCCACAGAGGACCTGCTCCGCTCCCAGCATGGCATGCACCCAGAGGACTTGAG
>CAJQZJ010032232.1:2787123-2803348 GCA_907164525.1 Lophiomys imhausi
CTCTCTCTCTCTCTCTCTCTCTCTCTCTCTCTCTCTCTCTCTCTCTCGGCCCTGGTTTTAGCTGTGACCACTGAAGTAAATCCTCTCCTACCCACAGTCCCGGGGACCCATCACAGCATGGATACCAACATAGGAGCATGGGGGGGGGGGGTTCTTAGGAATCCTCCCACCCACTCAGTCCTGCTGATGGACACATGTACTGGGAGAATGAACTGCTCCAGACACATCCTTCCCTGGTTCTCCCTGAAAACAAAGGCAAAGCTGCACCCACAGGTGAGGCCAAGGTGGGGTTGGCTCCTGGGCTCTGATATGTGCACAGCAACTGAACAGAATAGGATTTATGGCACAAAATGTAGGGGGCTGGTTGACAAATGGAGGATACAGGCGGGGGTAAAGGGGCTAAAAGGGAGTTCCACAGCCATGGAACCTGTCCAGCCTCACAGCAGGAGGCAGTACAGTACACCACAGGCAAACGCCACCCATTTCCTCCCTCTCTTCCAACAAGAAACTATCTTCTATGTTTCCCCATCCCAACCGGGGACAGTTCCACCTGCTAAGCCTCAGTCACGGAGCCCCACCCCTGTCTCTAATAATACTTTCACAATCTGCCACCTCTCACCAGCCTGCAGCACCTACCAGGCCACTTTCAGCATGATGTAACCCAGTATTTCCAGGCATCTGGGGAGAGCACGCTTCTTCAGCAATAACACCTTTGTCACCAAGGATAGGACAGCAAGAAGAAATCCAGCTGAGCAACCTTCCCAAGCCAAGAACGTGTTTGTATCTGTTCCGAATGGAATAAACACACAGCGTGCATCTTGCCAAATGCCAACACCTTCACTTTCTGATAACAAATGGCTGGCTAGAATCAATAATAGCACTCTGCCACTGTGCTGCACGCTGCATGAGGCCTGGGCAGCAGCCTGGCTCCCATGGAACAGCTGCTCTGCCCACATCCCCGCCAGTCTGGAGCTGACTGATACTCAGCCAGGATGGACACTACTGCTGGCTTCATGGTGGATTCTCTCCCTCCTATCCAGTGTGTCTTCCCCAACTGCAAAGTCTGCTGCTCAAAATCAGGCCTACTAAACTTGTCTTTTCTACTTAAACAGAGCATGCCCTAAAGAGACAGGAAGTAAGGAAGAGAGATCCCATCATCTACAACAAGTAGAGGCCTATATTCCCTGTGAACCTCAGCCTGGAGCTAAGGCTGGCGTGCTGTAGCAGAGGGACACATAGGCTGCAAGCAATGTAACAGACATCATGGAAACCTATTAAACCCATCTGGGCCTGGATTTCAGTTGTGTCTTTTGCCAGGTGTGCAGCATCAGGAAGTAACTTGGTCCCTTTGTGACTCATGTTCTTAGCTATAAGCTGTAACTTATAATGACAACTGTTCTGTGGTACCTTCCATTCATCCATGCATCCAGCAGGGAGAGATTGGGAGGTGAAAGGATGGATGGGTGGATGGGAGAATAGAAGGTTGAGGGGGATGGATAGGTGGATGGGTGGATGATGGATGGATGGATGGATGGATGGATGGATGGATGGATGGATGGATTGATGGATGGGTGGGTGGGTGATGGATGGATGGATGGATGGGTGGGTGGGTGGATGGTAGATGGATGGGTGGATGATGGATGGGATGATGGATGGATGAAGGATAGATGATGGATGGGTGGATGATGGATGATGGATGGATGGATGGATGGATGGGTGGATGGGTGGATGATGGATGGATGGGTGGATGGGTGGGTGGATGATGAATGGATGGGTAGGTGGGTGGATGATGGAGGATAGGTGGGTGGGTGGATGGATGGGTGGATGGATGGATAGATGGATAGGTGGATGCATAGGTGGATGGATGGATAGATGGATAGGTAGATGGGTGGATGGATGATGGATAAATGAGTAAGTGAGAGGTTGGGTGAGAAGATGGATAGAAGGTTAGATAAGTATATGGGTGGGTGGGTAAGTGGATGGGTGGATGGATAAAGGATAGCTAAGCAGAGTGATGGAGTGAATGGATGGATAATAGATGAAAGTTGAGTGAATGATAGGAGAAGATTAGCAGATAGGTAGATGAATGGCAGTTGAGTAGATGAATGTAGACATGGGTTGAAGGATAGATAGGTGGATGAATGGAGTGATAGTGGGTGGATGGATAAATGGGTAGACAAGTAGAAGGATGGATGGGTGAGTGAGTGAGTGAGTGAGTGAGTGAGTAAAGAGATATATGAAAGGATGGATGAGTGGGTGGATGTGGGAATGAAAGAATAGATGGGTAAAAGGGTGGATACACAAATGGTGAATAGAAGAATGGATGGATGGGTGGACTGGTGGGTAGGTGGGTGGACTGGTGGGTAGGTGGTAGACTGGTGGGTAGGTGGGTGAATGGAAAAATGATGTGATGGTTAATATTGACTTTCAATGTCATGAGATTTAGAATTACCTAGAATACACACTTTTTGTGTGTCTGTGAGACTGTTTCCAGAGAGATTTAATGGAGAGAAGGAAAACTCACCCTGAAGGTGAGCAGCCACATCTCATGGGCTAGGACCCTGGGAGAAAACAAGCTAAGAACCAACGTTCACCTCCCTCTGCCTCCTTACTGTGAAAGCAATGACCAGCCACCTCATGATCCTGCTACCATGATTTTGACACTGTGACAGACTACACCCTCAAAGTGTGAACCAAAGTAAACCCTTTCTTTCTTAAATTGCTCATGTCAGTACCAACACTATTGTCAAATGTCTAGAGAATATCTAACAACACATCCTCAAGAATGGCACCTGAGGGGAACAAATGAAATGTCCAGAACATATTGACATGCAGAAAAAGGCTGATATAATATAGAGTTTGCACCATAATTTAAGTCTAGGTCTCTATGAATCTAGAACTCCTGCCTTTAGAGGTTCTGGACTATGTTTCCAAAAAGATAGGAAAATAAATTATCAGGAAAGGAGGAAATGCTAGAGGCAAGCAATCCTGTGGTCTTCTACCCGGACACACACGTCTTCACTGAAGACACGCACAGTTTGGAGCCTCTTTGTGGGTGTGTTCAGAGTGTGCGCAGCAGATGCGACACTTCCTGCTGAAGAGATGATGTTAGCCCAGTAGGTGACAGCGATTAATAGCTTACTTCTCAATCAGCCTATTAGAAGTAATCATGCTGGCAACTGTGGGCCATTACTCTGTGTCGGAATCTAACCTGCACAGGCTGATGGGTGGTTGAGATCTGCAGAGATGTACAGGGCTGGATGTTCTGTTAGACTAAAACATGGCTACAAAGTGCTCAGAGCCAAGGAATGGGCTGGTCAGTGCCCAGGCAGGTTATGAAACGTAGGGGTCCCAGAAGCAGCCGACTGCACGAACTCTGGGGCTTCTTCTGGAGGCCTGAGATGTCATGCACATGGCTGCCAAGCTTTGTGTTGAGAGGGTGTTCTAAAGTCCATGATCAATTATAGCTTCTGCCATGGGTGGTGTTGGGGGATCCAAGATGCACTGTCCCTGGACCAGTGGACCATGTCAGGATATTTCAGCATTGGTACTGCTTAGAGTCACCACTTATGGCAGTGTCAGGAGTAGATGGACTCTGAGTTACCTACAGGTATTGTGCTCCCCACCCTCAGAGTCACATGGGCAGTGATCCCAACACACACGTTCCTGTATATGGCTCTCCCAGAGTCTAAGTGTCCTTGGCGGCTCCAGGACCGCCAAGAAGGAGGGATAGTGGTCTTCCCCCAAACAATTCATCTTTCTCCCTCTCCTCTCCCTCTGCCCCCCTGTGTGATTGCTCATTCTTGCTTGTGTGTGTGTGCGTGCATGCGACTGCGTGTGCATGTGTGTGTGCACGTGCGAGCGTGTGTATATGTGTAATGGTCAAAAGTCAGGTGTCTTTCTTGTTCCTTCTTCACTTTATTTCCTTATTTTATTTTTGAGCCTGGGTCTACAGTCCTACAGAACCTAGAGCTCAGCGATTTGGTTAGACTGTTTGTCCAGGGATCCTCCTGTCTGCATTTCACACTGCTGGGTGACAGGTGCACGTAGCCAAGCTTAGTTTTGATATGAGTGTAGGGGATGCGAACTTGGGCCCTTGTGCTTGTGGCAAACAGTCTATCAGTGGACTCCCACACCCTATTCCCCCACTGTTCTTTTTTTCTGAAGTGGCTGACTTTCACCAAGATGTAAATGTCCCCTGTCAACAGTAACTGTCAATTACAGAACCAATGGCCACCATTGGCTACTATCCTCTGCAGAGGGTCACTCTGGATTCCAAAACTCATCTAAGTGGCTGGATTTCCACATACATGATTCTTTCTAGGTACTCCTTTGGGTGCCTCAGACATTGTCACCTGTAGGAAATATATGAAAAAGTGAACAATACGATACCTTCCAGCATACTCCAGCTGCTAGACCCTTACCCCACACAACGCAACAGCCACACCTCTGAGACTCATCTTGCCAATTAATGCACTAATACTCGTTAATGACTGGCAGCACTGGGTAGGAAATGGCATCAGTGTCTGCCTTGGAAGTCCCTGTGGAGTTCAGACTCCCTTCCTCACACCTGCCTTTCACCTCACATCCCACAAGTGACATGGCAGGCTTTCCCTGTCATTGAACTCCCATGCCTCCACTAGCAGTCAGCCACCTGTGATATCTCTACAGCCCCCTGTTAACATAAATGGGACATACTCTTTGATAATAAATATTTGTTTGGGTGACTTGGAGAAGACAACTCTGAAAACAGGCTAGACTTGGTTTGTAGCTGCTAAAATCCAAGCAAAAAGAGAGAGGGAAGTCTCTTAGCCCATATGCCATCAGGCCGCATTCCTTCCATCCTTTCTGTTATGTTCTTTCCTCCTTCATTCCCATCTCCTGGGGCAATGGAAGGAGATGTAGGGGTGAGACAACGGCGATGGGTTGTATGAAAACGGGACAGCCTAGTAGACAGGAAAGCAGGAAGATCTGAGAGTAGTGAGACATGCTTCCCATCCTGAAGAGGACCCAGGGACAGTGGGACATGCCTCCTATCCTTCAAAGTGCACAAGATATTGAGATGTGCTCCCATCCCACAGAAAGTCCAAGATGGTGGGCTATGTCTCCCATCCTGCACAGGACCCACGGATGGTGGGACATGTCACTCATCCTGCAAAGGGCACAGGGACAATGGGACATGCCTCCCATCCTGCATAGAATAGGACCAGGGACAACAACGGGCCAGCTTAGGGAAGGAAGGCTATTTTTTTATTCCAGAGGTTGCTCTGTTGCCTTTCTTATTAGAAAGAATAATGTTTGTCCTTTTTACGTAAAGTTGGGGACAAACATGTTTTGTTTCGTTTTTTTTTTCTGTGATTTTTTTTTTAAACTGAGAAAAAAATCCACTGGGAGGAAAAAAAGTCCAGCCCACAACGGCTCCCTCTGTGGGTAATAAATCTGCTACCTATCGGAGCCTGTTTTCCTAAAGTCAAACTGACTACAGTGAGGGATTTTTATTATTGCTCATATATTGTTTAAATATTTCAGCTGGGAGATGCTGTGAGAAGAGAGACAATAGCCCGCCTGACACAAGATTTATTAGAGAAAGTTGGCACAAATATATTTGTAGGGAACAAAATATGTTTGTAGAGATTATTCCAGATTTACAGTGATTAATAATGGATCAGACTTAGAGGACATCAAGGAGTCGCCAGCCTCCCAAGCCATCTCTGCACTAGGTTGAGTCAGGACAGAACATCAGCTCTGGGGGCACCTGCAAGCTTTAGCTGGGAGAATGAAGTTTTCCAAATAGAGGGAAATGGATACTCTGAGCTGTTCCATGAGGTTTCATGATGTCTTCCAGTAAACACCAAATGCGGTTTTCAGACCTCATCTGTAAGGACTGCAGGGGCTGGACACCGCGGGGCTTTGAGACCCCCAGATGATACTCCCATAAAAAGGGGTCCATGAGAAGGTCCTTCATGCAGAGGGGAGTGTCACCAGACTCCACTATTGGGAGTGTCTTGCTCCCTCTGGTCTGTCCAAAATGTTGCTTTTAGGGCCATATCCATGAGACCCTCTCCCAACCCAAAGGACACTATCTTAAGCTGAAGGTGGTCAGGTGTGGGTGCCTCACCCAGCCCTAGCCAGGTTGGGGACCTGGTTTATCTGTTTAGCTTCAGAGAACTCCATTAATCAGACAGAGGCTGACCAAGTCCCTTTCCATCTCTCTGCAGACTCACAGAGCTACCAGAACACGGGTGGAGCAATGTTTCCTCCCCTAGTCACAATTTCCTCCCAGGTGGGCAGCTGGCCTCTCCATATTGCATGTCTCCTGTCACTGGAGTGAGCTGTAAACACTAGTCTCATTAATAAAACTTGTGAGTAGACTCAAGCTTGGTGCTAACAGACTCACAACAAACAGACAATAGATTGAATCTTATCGCCCAGGAAGAGCAAGAGGGCCTTGTTGAAGGGCAACATCTGGACTCATCTGCCTTCCCCTATGACAAACGGTTTGCCATTCATCAACCATGATTATGAACCTTGACTGGAAGGCATGAAGGTGCTGGTGAAGACAACTCAAGCCCACTCCCCCTCTGGGTGGGTGGGTGGGTGGATGGATGGATGCTGGTGGGAGTGAGCAGCAGGACTCCCATTCACTCCATTTGTTGCCATGGAGAAAAGACCCTGAAGCCATTAATACAGCTCTGCCTGTGCCTCCCCTGAGATGTGCCATGACAACTCGGACTGGAAGTGGCGAATGGGCGCCTATAATCTTCAAGCTGTGTGAATAAGTGATTGATTGGGCCATAAACAGTACCGTGCTCTGATGGCTGAGGCCCAACAACAGGACATAATCACCCGGGGAGACACAAACAAACACTGTAGCCCCTGGCCTCCAGAACTTTCCATGCTCGAATCCCAGCCTGAGATTCTGCCCAGAGCTAATGACCATCTCCCGCAGGCCCTTGCACACAAAGGGCCACCACGCGGTTCCCAGCTGTCTCTAGGCCCACATCTGACTGATCCCAGCATGCACAGGCTCCAGTTAGTTCTAAATATTCCTATCTGCATTCTCTAGTCCTTGACCAGAGAGTTGTTGGACCTCATAGAGGAAATTGGGTTTCAGGAGAAATAGGAATCCACAGAGATAGGAACCTCTGCTACCTGAAGAGCCTTCTACATACTGTCAAGGTCTGAAGAAGACATGCTGGAGTGGCTAGTGGTCTGGTAGCGAGAGGTAAGTGGAACCAAGCAGCATCTTCTCTCAACATTCTCCACTGAGATACCCCCAGACTGGAGGGTTAGGAGAGAAAAAAAAGGACTTAATGAAGAAGAAGCCAAAGGCTGGACCGGCAGGGAGGCAGCAGCCGCCAGGAACAAAGGAGATGACTGAACTGCCACAGACACTGTCAGGGGCTGCTCTGGTTCCTGGCCTGCACCCTCCCCTTCTTCCCCCTGTGAACCCTGCATGGGTATACACTGCTTGTAGCTGGGTGAGGCAGATATCCAGTGGGTAGGAGACATCTCCTCACCACTGGGCAGAGTCCTTAGCTGCCCATTCTCTGTTACTAGACTGTGTGCCCTCCCACATACAGAGATCAAGGGGACCCTGTGAACACCCAGGCACAACAGACAACCTATGTGGACACAAACCTCGGTTGGGCAAAGCCACTGGCCTGAAATGGTAGCTGCACCTTACTCCAGGCTGCCCCAGGTATATGTGTGAAAAGGTTAGTCCCTGCATTGACAGTCACCTGAGCTGGTTCACAGGGACACCTGTACCTTGTGTTCAAGTGTCCTGACCATAACCCAGCATCGAGTAGGTTACAGTAAGACACAGGCCTTAAAAGGACAGCCCTGGCCTTGCAGGCTTAGCTGGGTCATGATTCCACCAAGCAAGGGCTATGTCAAACCTGTGTGAGGGCTAGAGGGTTCATAATGACAGTTCTCTGCTTGATGGGTAGTCCCTCAGCTGTCTGCTGGTAATGGGAACACAGTCAACATCAGCATGGCCAGTGGCATCATTCACAATACAGGCAAGCTAAAACAGGTGAGTTATAACAACAGGTGAGCTGTAACAGGTGGGCATGGTGGGAATACGACAGTAGGGCCCTGGCTGTGCACTGAAGAGGGTGGGCTGCAGACTGTTTTAGGAAGAGGCTTGCAGACACCAGCTGCCCAGCACTCTGTGGTGCACCCTTCTCCCAAGAGGCATTCTCTCATTCCCATCTGCCGAACTCAGGAAGCTCAGCAGATTTTGTATGCTTCTAGCAAAGAAGATGCTGCCCTGTCCGGGTTCTCAATACGAGACTTCCTTTATCTGTTCCCTGACCAGGGAGCCTAGGACTGTCATGTAAGACATCTGGTCACTTTGAGGCCATCTAGGGCCATGAAGAAACCATGGAGAGGCTCTGATCATCAGTTCTGGTGTTTGAGTCATCCTGGGGAGACCCCTGACATGTAAGTAAAGATTCCACTGGATGTTCCAGAGAGACCCCAGCTTTGAATGTTCCCATCTGAAGTCCCAGACATGGCAGAGTAATTCCTCACCCAAGGACTGTGAGTCTAGAGCTATTGACCCCTTTAAGGCAGCATATAGGCAGGTGGGTTATGCTGGGTGTGTGAATGATGGGGGAATGTGACATCTGGTATCTTCTTTAATCATTCCTCACCTTATTTTGGGGGACAGGGTGAACCTGGGGCTCACTGGTTTGACTAGACTAGTTAGTCAGCAAGCCCCAGGGAGCTTCCTCTCTCTACCTGTGCAGCACAGAGATTACAGGCATGTGAAGCATGTCCGGCTTTTTACATGTGTGCTGCAACTCCAAAGCTCAGGTCCTTGTGCCTTTGGCAAGAGCTTTTCCGGTAGAGGCATCTCACCAGCCCCTAGACTTTGAATTTTATGATGTCACAGGCCATTATCAGAGCATCAGTTCACAGAGCCCCACAAGAAGGAGGGTGTCACTTGAGAAGCCAGCAATATCCCAAGTGCTGGAAAAATAACCAGTGTAAGTACAAGGACACACTGGCTGGAGAACAAGAATATTCAAGGCAGCCCTGTGATTCCCAGAAGCCCCAAGCTGGGAGGAAGCTGTGGTACAGCCACAGTGGGATAAGCAGATAAGCTATAGGCCATTGTTCAAATCATAATGAAAATAATAACAATCTATTTGTACGTTGAGCAACAAGGTGGACCTCACAGTGGGGGCATCCCATCTACAGCTCCGCATGGAAAAGACCCACGGTTCCTTGATGTCTTTAGGTGAAGAGAAAGCAGGCAAAGCATTGAAATCCCCACGGAAAACAGAGGAAGCTGGAAAACTCATGTGCTACTTGTGGCAAGGGATATCAGAAGCACTGGGCTGCAGCCTAGGTTGGCTGCTGTCTGCTCAAGTGTGCTTGGTTGGCAAAGTTCCATCAAGACGGATGGTGTGTACACTGACTCTCTGTATTCTCCAACAAGTGGCCTCAGGGTGACTTTCGATGACAAGCTGGGCTGCCCAGTCTTTGAGAATGTTTTTTCCCCAGAACCACCCCCCCCACCTCGTCCCAGGACTTGAGTTTCTGCAGTGATTTTTTTTTAAGTCAGGATCTCACT
Source organism: Lophiomys imhausi (assembly GCA_907164525.1). Lineage (NCBI taxonomy): Eukaryota > Metazoa > Chordata > Mammalia > Rodentia > Muridae > Lophiomys > Lophiomys imhausi. Next base: position 2,796,710 of record CAJQZJ010032232.1, read on the forward strand.
ATAGAACTCTGGCTGATCTGGAACTCTCCATGTAGACCAGGTTGCCTTACACTCTGTAGTCCACGCAGCTCTGTTTATCAAGTTCTGGGATTAAGGACATACACCACCATATCGTTTGACACTTTTTTTAAAGATTGATTCATTTTATGCGTAAGGGTGTTTTATATGTCTGTGAGCCATGTACATGTCAAGTACCAATGGAGGTCAGAAAAAGCAACCAGATCTCCTGGAACTGTGGTTGTGACCCACTGAGTAGGTGCTGGGAAGTGAACATGAGTCCTCTACAGGAGCAGCAAGTGCTCATAACCACTGAGCCACACCTCAGTTCTCTCTTTAAGATTAACTAATTATTTAGTTTTAAAAAAACACTTGTCTTATTTTTAATTATGTATGTATGTTTGGGAGGAGGTTGGGTACTTGAGTGCAGATGGCTGAGGAGTCTAGAAAGAGGCTGGATTTTCAGGCAGCTGTAAGCTGCCCAACATGAATGCTTGCTGGGAACTGGACTCGGGTCCGCTGGAAGAGCAGCAAGTGTTCTTACCCTCTGAGGCATCCCCCCAACCCCAAGACTCAGGATTCTGATCAAGGACTGACTTTCTGTATTTCTTTGCTATCTGAACCTCAAAGGAATGAAGTCCAAGACCTCATAAATAAATGGTCTCTCCCTCTCACCAAGGGTGGTAATCTCCACCATGTGTTCCTATAATAACATTGCTGATTAAAGTTCACTCAACTGAGAATTAAATATAATTGCTGATGCACGGCTGAGTTTCCACAAAACGTTTTTCATTTGTATCAGTGCCCTCAGAATGATCAAAATAAGACATCCATTCGAGGGTTCTTAATTAGAATTTTAAGAAATGTATTAATTGCTACATAACTTTGGCCAACCATCTTTATTTCATACCTCATTGTAGCATTGTGTAAGCTGTCCCAGTCACTGAGGACAGGGTCATGGTGACTAGGATAAGGATACCAGCCAGGTCTTGAAGAATAACTGACTTAAAAGGAGAAGACAGGATGGGTTTCTATCTGAAAACTTACGCATATCCACATACTCATCCAGAGTTCACATATGGCCTTCTGGGGCTTGGGAAATGGCTCAGTGGGCAAAGTGCTTTCTAAAAAGCACAGAGACCTGTTTGGATGCCCAGCACCCATATCAAAGCTCTGAATAACAGCAGGCACCTGTAATTCCAACACTAGAGGGGATACGGACAGAGGCAGGAGGATCATGGAGACTGGCTGGTAGACAGGAGAGTGAAACTGATAAGCTTTGGGTTCAGTGAGACTCTGTCTCAGAAAATAAGGTGAAGACGTGATGGAAGAAGACAGTCAAGGTTGACCTCTGGCCTCTACATACACTAACAGAAAGGAACAGAATAGAACAGAGTAGAATAGCATAGGGAAGAGTAGGGTAGGGTAGCTTACCATAGAGTAGCATAGAGTAGCCTAGAGTAGTGTAGAGTAGAACAGAACAGAACAGGTATAATCATTGAGTAGGTCTAGAAGGAAAACTCCTGGGTATGTGGCCAGACTCCTGGGAAAGACCAGTGTCATCTCCCACTGACCACCCCACCAGGTCCTCCAACATTAGAGGTGTTGACCCTAGGTAAGAGTCTTGGCCTTGTGTCAGTGTAAGCGCTAAACCACAGCCAAGGCTCGGACACTTGCAAGCAGTTATCCCAGCTGCTCACCCACTGGCCAGTTGGTGCTGTGGAACACCTCACCTGTGCTCCCAGCTGACCTATGCAACATCCCATGGTCACCATTCTTCCCAGTGTGGATTACCCACAAGGACAGGGTGGTACATTTGATCTTCAGGAGTCAAATGTCCCTTGTGATGCAGAAAAGCCAGAAGGTGATTGTCTTAGTTCAGGTTTCTATTGCTGTGATAAAACACTATGGCAAAGACAACTGGGTGAGGAAAGACTTTATTTTGTCTTAAAGCTTGTACTCCATCATCCAAGGAAGTAAGGGCAGGAATTCCAGGCAGGAACCTGGAGGCAGGAACTGAAGCAGGGAACTCTTACTTGCTTCTTACTAGCTTTCACCTGATGTTTACTCAGTCTGCTTTGTAATAGCACCCTGACAATCAACTACAATGAGCTGGGTCCTCCCAAATAAATCATCATCCAAGAAAATGTACTACAAGTTTGTTCACAGGCTGATCCTGTAGAAGCATTTTCTCAGGTAAGATTCCTTCTTCCCAGATATCTCTAGCATGTGTCAAGTTGACATTAAACTAAACAGAACAGTGAGATATAAATATGCATTTCCTCTAAGTGTTTGAAGGAGGTTGTGAGCCTGGGAGAGTGGGTGTCTCTGACTGTTCCCTTTGAAGATCCGTGAGATCTGCTGGCCTGGCTCCAAATGGGATTTCAAGACAAGCTGAGGTCCCGCACTACTCTTCTGGACCCTGTGGTTCTACAAGCTACCAAACTCTTCCAACCCTTCCTAAATATTATTGTGTCTTATGCCCACTCATTATTGTTATTCAATTGTCTTCAAGGACATTCAGGAGCATGTGGACACACACAGGAACCCACAGTTAAACACACCCAGAATAAAAACTACATGAACTGGGCCATGAGTAGCTCAGTTGTCCAGGTTTACCGGAAGTATAAGTACAAGAATCCATATTAAAAAGTTAGGAGTGATGCAGTGTGCTTGTAACCTCAGCAGTAGGAAGGAGGAGACAGAAGGATCCAGCCTGTCTGGTTGAATTGGGTGAACTCTGGCTTCCACGAGAAGCTCTGTCTCAAAGCCGTGAGATAGGGATGGGTGGTGACATGGCTCAGTAGGATATGGAGATGCTGCTTAAGCGTGACAAACCAGACTGATCCCCAGAGCCCACACGAAGGTAGAAGGAGAGAACCAGCTCAATGAAGTTGTCTTCAGACCTACAAATATATTCTACAAGACAAGCAGGCTCACAGTTCACACACACACAGATGCATACATGTACACACACACACTCACACATACACAGATGCACACGTGTACATACACAGATGCACACACATACGTTTACACAAACACATGCACATACACCGTCACACACATACTCACACAGATATACACACACTGTCACATACACACTCATACACACATTTACACACACATATATTAATATGTTATCAAAAGGAGGAGGGAAATCAAGGAAGATATTCAACGTCAGCTCTTGTCCTCCACATATATGTATAATTCTACCCACATGTACACATGTGTGTGTGCACACACAAAATGTAATGAGTTTCACTGTGCCATTTCCATATGTACGTAAGTACATGTGATTATATTGGCCTTTCCTCTTCTTCTTTTGTTGTCTCTCAGCTACTTTCTTGCCCTCCCCCCACAAACCCCCAAATTGAATTACACATCTTCCTAAGTTCGGCTTATTTCACCTAACACTGGGATCTACAGACACAATTTCATCTTTCTTTATGCTGAATGATGTCCCACTGTGTACCCAGGCCTTCATCCATAAGCAGGTGCTTAGGTTGGTTCCAGGACTTGGCTGTTGTGGTGAGCAGGGTGAGTGGGCATCTCTGCAACATCCCTAACTTCTGCTCAGCATCTCCCACCATTGGTATAGGTGAGTTATGTGGAAATCCTCCTTTAAGCCTTTTGATGGATCACATGCTGGATTCCATAAGAACTCTGATTTCTATTCCCACCAATAGTGTACAAGGTCCCTCCTTTCCCAGCATTCTCTCTAGTGTTTCTTATTGTGATTTCTCAGGTAGCCTTTCTGCCCAGGGTGAGTGGAATCTCTGCTTGTGTTTTGGTTCACATTTACCAATGGCTCAACAGCTCCTGTATAATTACTGACTATTAAAATTTTTTCTTTTGAGCAATGTTGTTCATTTTTTTAAAGTTTTGCATAAAAGTGGCCTTGGTTGGGCTCTTGAGCATGTCATCCTCTTGGTGGAGGCTTGGATGTTTGGGGAAACTTTAAATCTGACTTCCTTCTCCCCCTCTCCTCCACTTCTTTCCCTCCCTTATACCTGTCTGCACATTTTCTGAAGCATTTTCTCAAACAGAAACAGAAAGGCTACCACAGGGAAGGCAGGCTTCCTGAGCCTGGAAGTTAATGTTAGGGAGCCCTGAAGTCACCCATGGCCCCCAAGTCACTTTCCAAAGTGGGCTGCACCTGCCAGCAGTCTGCAGATTCTGCATGAGGAGAAGTCAGGCTTCCTGGCTCTCAGTTGGCCCCGTCACACCCTGACACACCATATCCTCCCTCCATGGGCTCTGGAAGGCAGGTCCTCCCAAAGCCGTCTCTTAGTTTAATAACACAAAGGCCTGGCAGAGATCTCATAAGAGGTGCAAGGAAGTGACTGACAGGCCTCTGGGGAGGTATAGATTGGCTCTTTTGTGGATAACTGAGGGACGGGGACCTTGATCTCCCAGGAAGACATTGGCATGTAGGCTCCTGGGAAGGCAGATGGTGTGGATATAGTGGGGGAGCCCAGGAGCCCTTCCAGACTAGAGCTGTAATATCTGTAGCTTTTTCTCTTTAAGAAAAAGAAGGGGGGGAAGGAAGCAGAGATCAGATCTGTCTGAAGCCATAGTTCATTTTCTTCTAAAGTTCAGTGGTGTGCACCCTGCCATTCTCCCAGATACAAAAGACGCTGTCTCTGTTTCAAAGTCACCTGCACCTCGGCAGGCCAGAGCCATGGCTGGCAAGCATTGATAACGTGCGGCATGTAGGGCCAACTGCAAGGAACGTGAGATGGTTAAATATGTCGCCAGAGATTCTGAGGGTTCTGACATTGCATCTAAGAGGCTTATTCTGCGGTCCACCTCTCACCAGCCATCTACCCGAAGGACTCAGATAAGATGTTGAATGATGTCACACTCACATGTCGCCATCCTCCTCGGCCCCCTGGGAAGAGAGGAACAATTTCAGGGCAGAAGAGTCAAATTTGTTTTGACTGCTGAAGATTTCAACCATGTCTGTCTGGCCTGCAGCGTGCCTGAAAACTTTCGGTTCATCCTCAAATAAGTCTGTCCTTGGCCATAGGCCACACAGGTGGAGCTGTGACATCAGGTCAGGCCCTGGAATGGGACTTGGGAATCCTCCTTGGGGTGTTTCATTTGGGCAACTGCACACTCTGTACCATGAGGCAGTGCCCTGGGGGGGGGGGGGGGGGGGGGGGGGACAACACACAACTCCCTGACCTGTACTCGGCGATGTGACACACTCTGTACCATGAGATGTTAGAAGACATCTGCAAGTCACATTTTAAAGGCATTGGACAGACTACCTATACTACTCTGTCCTTTCTACGTATGTTCAAAAAGAGAATCAGAAGGCACAGGCATGTCTTGACACAAAGTCCCCAGCCTCGCAGGGCACAATGAAGAGCCTCAGCCATACAGGGCTTTCTGAAGCTTTTTCTCAGACAGAAACAGAAAGGCTATCACAGGGAAAGCAGACATCCTGAGCTTGGAAATTAATGCTAGGAAAACTTCAAGTCACCCATGGGAGCTAACATTTTCCAAAGTGGGGAGGGCCATAGCCATGCAAGGCGCAGTCCAGAGCCTAGCCATGTAGGGCATAGCATAGAACCCCAGCCATGAAGGACACAGCATAGAACCCCAGCCATGAAGGGTACAATACAGAGCACCAGCCATGAAGGGCACAGCACAGGACTGTGATCCTTAACAGCAAGCCAGACACCTCATCCCTGGGAGTAGTTAGAATTCACCAGGGAAAAAAAACAATACAGTGTGTGTGTGTGTGTCCATGTGCATGTGTGTGAAGCCACCTCCAATGTCTTCCTCGATCTCTCTACACTTTATATGCTGAAACAAGATAACTCACTGAAACTGAAACAGCTCTGTGATTCCACAAGATTGTATGTCTGACCAATAAGTCCCCAGAATCTTCTTGTCTCTGTTTCCCTTTCCACAGTGCAGAGACTGCAGGCACATAAACTCACCATGGCTGCTGAGAGATGGAAGTCAGGTCCTCTTGCTTGTAACTCTGCAGCCCAGGTCCATCTCTAAACACTGTTGAAGATTCCAGCCAGGCTCAAAGGTCACCTAGTAAGACAAAACAAACAGCCCACGGGGCTTCCTGTTCATGATGCCCCTTGGGCAAGAATTTTACTGCCATGCCAAGGCTGTTTCGTTTACTCTACTAGAAGAGAAGGTATGTGATGAAGCTGGTGATGTCACAGAGATGTGACCCTCTGAATGCAAAGCCCAGAATTATTTGTCTTGGCCAAGAGTAGGAGCCATGTTGTGCTAACAGCTGATGTCTTCATCCCTGGTCAAATGGCATCTAGTAAGGACCAGCAGCTACAGATTCTCTGGCTCCCAGTGGGGCCCAGGATGTGTGACCCCACAGGTGGGTGTCCACAGGGGAGATCAAGGTCTTCAGGGGGCAGAGGTTGATGAGGACATGTGATATGGGTCAGGGGTGGTGTGACATGTCTCCCGGGAATTATAACAGTTATCTCTAAGAAGAGAGACCCAGAGCAAGAAACAACCCGTTGACAGAGGTTGGGGTTGGCATCTAGCACCCGGCCCACTGCCTGCATCCTCCATCTTCATCTCTTCCTGTTGGGATCAGGGCTTTTCCTTCCCCTGCTCCAGCTCTGGAGACCTGCGGAGGCTGCAACTCAA
>CAJQZJ010032232.1:2810845-2824900 GCA_907164525.1 Lophiomys imhausi
GTGTGTGTGTGTGTGTGTGTGTGTGTGTGTGTGTGTGTGTGTGTGTGCACGCACCACAGAGGGAGAAGACAATCAGGGGCCAAGGAGCTTAGAACAAATGCACACTTCTCCTAACAGTCAAAAGAACAGGTGTGAAACCAACAGACACTTTTTAAAATCTGGCCAAGATTCAATAAAAACCGTTTGCAGAATAGCAGCTGGGATCTGAGCATCAGCTTTGAGAGGAAGCATGTCTCCGTCATTCACAAGTGTGCACTGTGACTCCGATTCTGGGCTTCCTTGCTTGTAACGTGACAGTCAGAGAGCCTGCGTTCACACATATGAACATACTACACACATAAACAAACCCAAATATGCGCAAAACACACACAGAATATACACAGAAATACACAAACACAAATAGAGCTATACACAAATACATACATGCACAAAGTTTACAAACACACACACACAAACACAATATATACATGCATAAAGTACTTTTCAAAATTACTTGTGAATATGCTGAGATAAGGGATCATAAATTGACATCCTTTGTGAATGCAATTTGGTGCTATGTGTTAGGTGCTTTTTTTAATCATTTTTACATGTATTTCATTATTTATTTTGCTTGTGTCCTATGTGCATGTGTGGAGATCAGACAATAACTTGTGAGAACTGGTTCTTCCCTTTAGTCACATGAGTGCCCAGATCAAACCCAGGTCCTCAGGCTTGGCAGCAAGCTTTACCTGCTGAGCCATCTCCCTGGCCCTGTCAGGCAGTTTTAAAAGAAATTCCTCAAATAAATATCTGTCCCAAGAAAGCAAAAAAAAAAAAAAAAAAAAAAACTCAGCTTTCATCTCTGCTCCTCCTCCAGTGCCGACACTGAGTACATGTGAATGGCAAATACATGTTGAATGCAAACCCAAGGGTTCACAATGGGGAGATGCTCCTGGTATTGATGGGAGAAACCTCTTGAGGGGTATCATAGATTATGACGGTAGGTGTGATGGAATATTACGCAGCCACTAAAACGGCATTAGTGGAGAACATTTAATAAAAGTGACATCCTATTAAACCAACAACTAGGATGCGAGTTTATATATTGGGCGTCATTAAAAGTTTATGATCTAGCTCTATGAACACATCACTGGAAGGAAAGAAAACCACCCCACCCATCAGGGATCTTCACGCTAAGTCACCAGCATAGGGGCATTTCATTCACTCTCCATGCACTCCCTCCCCCTGCAACCACTGTTCAAGTAGACATGTTATTTAAACGTATATGGGGGGGGGGGCTCCTTGTTTAAAAAAAAAACAATTAGTAATCAACTAATCCACAACCAGTATAGAGATTTTTCAGAATTGGGCAGAAAGAGGACTAAAAACACTGATGCCTTAGATATTTAAAAATGAACACGAGGCACAAGTGTGAGCAGCAGCAGAGGGACCAAGTTGTCCAGTGAGGAAGGAATGTGACCCGTCCCTCAGAATGGCTCCTTGAATAGTCTGCTGCACGCTGGCCTTACTGCACAACCCAGGGAGCTCTGCAGCTGCATTTTAATTCGATGTGCCTGGTGCTTATCCCCAGTTATTTTTCTATGTAAACCCCATTAGTATAGATGAAGAAATCGGCTTACATTTTGTGTACCGAGCTCTGTATTGTTTTTGTTCATTTATAACTGGCCTCTGGAGCCCACCCCCGCCTGCCCTCATGACTTAGCTGTGTTGGTCTCACAGATATTTCTTAGGAGGGAGATGGGGACCAGACTGCATATTAATGTGCCGATTCTCCTTCAATCTACTCAACAGTCCTGAGGAAGGGCAGCTGACCTTGCCCCAGCTGCAGCCCTGGGAAAGGGCTTTACAGGTTGGCACGGGGATGGATAATTCCCAAATCAGATGGAATCCTGTAATATGGGACAGCCTGAAACCAATAACTGATTTTCCCATTAACGTTGCAATGAGTAAGGTTGAGTGGGGACTGTCAGGGATGGTTCTGAGACACAAGAGCTCAGTCACAGTACTCACCAGGTTCAAGCCTTGGATTGAGGAGGTGTGGGACTTCTGCAGGAAGCCCAGGCCCTTGAGGACTCCTCTCAGTCTGCAGTAGTGGAGAGAGGCCACCCTCCCCCACACCTTAACACCTTAACACTTTTCTCCCTATACACTCGCCCCTGTACTACCTCCTCCTCCTGTATTCCCTCCCCCAACACTCCCTCCCCTCTGAAAACCCTCCTGCCTCAACACCCTTCCCCTGCACACCCTCCACACCCACCCACGTTCACCCCACGGGACGCTGCCTTTGTCAAACCAACCAGAGAGATGTGCTTATAGAGGCGGCTTAGCTTCTAATCATTTTCTGTCTTCCATTTTGGTTGTTCTCTATGACTCAGGGAGAAGGTCACCACAGGGTGGCACCTCCATGGACATGATCCAGTGCTCAAGCCAGCCAGAGAGGACAGCTCACTCCCTTGGAAACAGTGAGCCAATCAAAGGTGCCCATGCAACCACAGCATGGTCAGAAATTGAAGTACTCTGGAGACTTTACCCAGCACTGTCCTTCCAGTGGATCAGGGAAAGGAAAGCTTGAGTCTAGCAAAGCCAGGCTTCCATGATTTCAGAAGTGTGACCTCAGGTGCAGCCTTACCTCATTGGGTCCTCACCTCTGAAAGGACACTCCATTCAGGAGCATGCCACACAGATGCCATGGCCCTGAGCAAGGGTTGGGGGCTGGAGGGTGTGCCTTCACTGTCTCACTTCCACTGTTACACACAGAGAGCCAAGATGGAGTGAGGGGAGAGGGAGCCAGTGTCCCTTGAAGCCAGCCACTTGGGCATCAAGCAAGAGCAAGGCTCAGTTTGCTTCCCAAGGATCAAGCCAGCTCTGTGTGGGTGTTCTTTGTTCCCAGTGATTTCTGACCACCATAGAGCAATGCACAACCTTCAAAAGCCAGAAATGTTTTTGTTTCAAGTGATTAAATTGCTTTTAGCTCCTTGAAAGAGAATCCTGCCTGAAGAATTTCTGAGAGGGAAGCATGGGGTTGAATTTCTTTCGAATTCAAGGCTCCAACCCAGAGGAGACTCAATGGAATGTTATGCATCTGGGCAGTTGGAGCCTTTTTTTCTCTTTCTGGAATATATTGTCCTGTTAACAACAAGAACTATTTGTGTTTGCTGCAAGTGGGATTTTCGATTAGTCTTTTGACATCAGATCACTCACAGCTTTTTATTATGTTCTGGATTTAGAAAGAAATATGCTTCTGACTGCAACTGGATTTGAATTCTTCTGCTTAGGTTAATAGGAAATAAAAGCCTAGACCATCCCGAGGATTCAGACCAGCAAGCCCTGGCTTGTTCCGGGGAGGGGCAGCTATTTAAGAGGCTGATTTCTTCCTCTTACTGCTTTACTTAGGGTCCATACAACTGGATGTTGTTAGCTTTTCTGAAGACGTTTTCTGTCTGTCCTCCTTGTGACCAAAGGCAGTGCACAGCCCATAGTGTGATCCTCAGCAGGATGCAGGTGATGCCTCCCCACCATTACAGAGAGGGGCAGATGTGCACGCACTGCCACTCAGAAGGTGGGTGTGGCAAGCCTGAGGGGGGGGGCAGAGAAGCAGGAGCAGGAAGGGGTCCCAGCAGCTGGGAACTGACTGGGATGTGATTCTCACCTCTGCTACCACAGACTGCCCAGAACAGGATTCCTGAATAGGTGGGTTCCACATAAGCACCTCATAAGCCTCCTCCCAGTGACAGCATCACCCCAGGTCTCAGACGTCCCTGCCTTTTCTTTGGAAAAGTCGACTTTGTGTGGGTGGGCATCTCTGATGACGGGTTCCCACAGGATATGAATGCTCGAGCCTCACCAGGTGAGCCTCTGTCCAGATCGTATGTCACTTGCTTCTGATCCTCAGGGCAGCCACCACCAGTTCAAGCACTCAGCTTTGGCTGCACATAGCTGCTCTGTAAATAACTCTCCCTTCCCTGCTTGCTCTGTTTCTCCTTTTCCTCCTCTCCAAGTCAATCCCATACTCCCATTACCCACTGGAGGGTTTGGCACAGCACCTTTGGGAGTCAATAGATACTTGGTATGATTCAGATAAGGCATGCAAGGCAGCCCTCCTAGTCTGCCGGATGGCCAGCTTAATGCTGGGTGTCATGTGTGGCCCTGTGATATCTTTCAGTGGGCCAGAAACAGCGCGGCTCACAGACACATGAAAGGAGGGACAAGGAACTCCAGCTCTGCTGTCAGCAGCTCCACACTCAGCCCCAGCAGTTCTTCATGAAGCTTCGTGTCCAAAGCCTCCCCAAAAGCCCTGCAAGTGGTCACATGGGGCCTTGCTCATACCCAGGGCCTGGTGACTTTGCAGTAAGTAGAAATGACTGTTATTCATAATGGGGATACACAGACCCCAGCCACACCTGACCCAGCCAGAAGCACAAAGGAGGCAGTCAGGGGTAAGGCAAGCTTCAGCTGCCCACTCAACACAGGCTAGAGTGACCTGTGAGAGTCTCCATTGAGGAACTGCCCAGACCAGGTGAACCAATAGCTATGAGTGTGAGAGATTGTCTTGGCTGATGGCTGACATGGGAGGGCCCAGCCCACTATTGGAGGCACCATCCCTAGGCAGGTGGGCCTGGGCTGCGTTAGAAGGCCTGCTGACCATAAGCCGGAGAGCGAGCCATCAAGCAGTCAGTTCCTGCCCTGACTTCCCTCAGTGGCAGATTGCAATCTGAAAGTGTAAGACAAGTAAACCCTTTCCCTTGTGGTCAGAGTGGCTTGTCAGTGCAATAAAGAGGCAGAAGGAAAGCGATGGGAAGTAACAAAAAGCCATAGAAACATGGGGGACTTAGTGCACAGGGCCGGGGCAACATGTATCCCCCAAACCACACTTGCCCTGACACAATCTGCACAGCCAGAGGCCCTCAGCACAGCCTTATGATTGCAGATCCTTCAAGGCCTTCGAACGCACTGTGAGCTGCTGTTATGCCTGTCATTGTGGCTCGTTACTGGGACAGCATGCAAGTATAATCAGTCGGAAGAAGAAGAAGGTCTGCCACAGACAAGGTCTGTGCTGTGGTTTGCATGAGAAATGTCCTCCATAGGCCTCCACAGCTGCACACTTGGTCCCCATCAATGACACTGTTTGGGGACTTTACAGAAACTTTAGGAGGTGGGACCTTGTTAGAGGAAGTATGTATGTCACTAGGGGGAGGGCTTTGGGTGTTTATGGCCTCACCCTACTTCCTGTTTTCTCTCTCTGCTTTCTGTGCATGAATGAAAACATAATTAGCAAGCTCCCTGCTCCTACCACTATTTCATATATATATTGCCATGATGGATTCTGTCCCTCTGGAACCACAAGCCAAAATAAACACTTTTAAAAATTGCTTTTGGTTATTGTATTTTATCGTAGCAATAGAAAAGTAGTTGACACCAGAATGCTTCCCAATGTGAAGCTGCAGCTGTCACTGGCCCCTGGCATCAGGATCTGTCACTCCTCTTGGCACACATAGAATGTTGCCAATCAGGAGGCTCAACTGAGCATCTTTGTCCAGATTTCTTCCTAGGGCTTACTTAGATAAATCTTATTGGTTGATTAGTCACCTGGATGGTGACCTCTGCCTCCAGGGTCACTGATACCACAAAGCCAGCCACCACTGAGTCCCACGATGGCATTTTGGTATTATAACAAGTACATAGAAGCTGCTTCTGATTAAAAAAAAAAAAAAAAGAGCCCTGAGAGCCCTGGCTTCTCACTTGGGCCCAAAAGAAGCAGGGTAGGAGTGGCCATCTCAGCCTTCACTCTGTGTCTGGGTGAAACTCCAGCTCATCCACTCTGTAAAACCACAACCTGTCCCTTCAAGATTCCACTCACTCTAAGAGGCCAGATCCCACCGAGTGAAGAAATCAGGCTGTGCCTCCCTGAAGCTCTCTCCCTGGAACACAGAGCTAAGAATCCATGTGCTGCAATCTAACAGCAGCCTCTGATTTACAGTCCTGGCTTCTCCATGCCCTTTGTTACTTACATTATATTGAGTTAAATCATGTGGTATGAAACTTCCCACCACCCTCTGGAAGGATGTAAAAGTCAGGCATTTGTTTTGTGTGGGGGATTTCTCTGAGTGTTCCTCTGCTCCTGTCATCCTGCCTGTGGTAGCTCTTGCTTTCTCTCTCTCTGTTATTTGTACTTTAATGAGGCCCCTTCCTATGTGTTCAAGAGAACCCTCTCTCTTCCTTTAAGGACCTGTTAAGCTCGTTTTAAAATTAACTTTGTTATTTAAAACAACTTGGAAATAAACATCGCACACCAAAATTAAGACCCAAAGTCTATACATCTCAATGAACTTCTATATAGTTAGAATAGCCATTCTGAAGCTTTGGAGTCTCACATTGGATTTCACACTTTCACTACTGAATGTATTTTCATGTGTTTGTTTTATGTTATTTTTTGCAACAAACCACGGCACACACACAAAAAATCTTATGTTATTTCTTACAACGAACCACTGCACATGAAAAAAAGTCTTGGGCTGGAGAGGTGGCTCAGAGGTTAAGAGCACTGGCTGTTCTTCCCAAGGTCCTGAGTTCAATTCCCAGCAACCACATGGTGGCTCACAGCCATCTACATTGAAATCTGCCCAGGCATATACGTAGAGCAAATACTGTAAACATAATAAATAAATAAAAAATGTTTAAAAAAAAAAGAAAAAAAGTCTTATGTTATTTTTTACAAAATGCATTGCTCTTTCTTAAAGTTTTTCCCCCACTCAAGGCCTATTGTGATCTCCAGGGCCTCTCTCCCAATAAACCTCATTCCTAAAGGGCAATCACAGCTCAGTTCTTTTCCCAAACCAACTAATGTCCTCCAGTCTTACATCTAACATAGGCTACAATAATGGACTACAATGTGGAAGTGTAAGCCAAATGAATCTTTTCCTCCTCAACTTGTTTTTGGTCATATGTTTCATTGCAGCAATAGAAACCCTGACTAAGACGGGTTCCATGAACAGCCAACCTTGCATCAGACACAATTTCTCACTCCCCAGAGGTCAAGTGCAAAGACTCATCCTGTCATTGGGAAAGATTGCTTCCTCTCTAGAACACGTAGTCCAGAGGAGACAGTACTGGGAAAGATGCTTTGGGGCAGAGGCTGTGGGTGGCAGAGTCCTGAGCTGTCTGGAAAGAGAATTTCACTTAGAAGAAATTATATCAGTCTCAGAAAAATATATCTGCAAACGAGCCACTAAATCTCAAAGGTGGGTTTTGTGGCAACCTTCAACAGGCAGTGTCTTAGCTAGGATTTCCATTGCTGTGAAGAGACACCATGGCCAAGGCATCTCTTGTAAAGGCTAACATTTAATTGAGGGTGGCTTACGGTTTCAGAGGTTTAGTCCATTACGATCATGGTGGGAAGCATGGTAGCTTGCAGGCAGACCTGGTGCTGGAGGAGCCAAGAGTTCTACATCTTAATCCAAAGGCAGCAGAAGGAGGCTCTGGATCACACTGACCAGACTTGAGCATATATATGAGACCTCAAAGCTGCACCTCCACAGTGACACACTTCCTCTAACAAGGCTACACCTCCTCCAATAAGGCCACGCCTCCTAATAGTGCCACTTCCCATGGGCCAAGCATATTCAAACCACCACAGGCCTTTATAGGATGGATGGGGTCTGCAGCTAACACACAGGCTAACAATCCACGCCTCCAGAGTATCAGCAGATGTCATCCTGCCAAAGCTGTTAATTTAATTGCAGCCTCTTCTTGTCTCTCTCATGTGTGAACCCTAGGCCACAGAAGGGCAGCCCAGCCTCTATTCTACCTTTCCTTGCCTACAATCAGGGATAATGCACTCCTAAACAGAGCCACAAAGACCAACTAATTATACTGCAGTCGCTCACCTTATTTTATTGTCTGTATTCTCTGCTCATTGAGTTGAGGATCGTAACCCTGTTATTAATTCATTAAGGATCACAATTCCATTCCAGGAATGTACTTACCCTTTGCTTCATGTTTAGGAGGTATAATTGGCAGATTGGTGCCCGGTGATGAGATCTGAGCCCCCACGGGCTCACAAAGACAGTTCTGTCCTCAGTGGTCAGGTGCACAGTCTACAGCAGTACTGATTCTGTGACATTTGCTTCTTGCTATCTCTCTTGTGGAAAGTACCAGATGAGAGCAAAGAGTCCAAAAAAGTGTTGCTGACCAATGGGGTGAATAATCTTCACACAAGAGGCGCAGTGGGTAGGAGGGTCTGTTTGTGTCCCACATTCTCCTGGAAAGAGAAGGGCCCATGCATGCTGCTCCATAGAGCCACAGTGCGAAGTTGAGCTGGAGATACTCTTCAGCTCTTAAGAGTACTTGTTGATTGTTGAGGACTCAAGTTCAGTTCCCAGTACTCATGAGGGACAACACAAAACCTCCTATAACTCCATTTCCAGGGGACTTGATGCCCTTTACTGGCCTCTGTGAGTATCTGCACATACATATGCAGATACACACACACACACACAGAGAGAGAGAGACTTAAAAATAAACCAAGAAAGAGAAGTAAGTTTTACCCAGATACATGACTTGAAGGGGAATTGCCAACAGGGCAATAAGGTCCACAATGGTCAGTGGTGTCATCCCGAGATGTCCCACACCTGCCCCACACCCACCCAGGAAGGAGTCTCACTGAAGCCTTCCAACGCCTCTTGGAGCTCTCCCCTAGAGTCACCCCAAGCCCAGCGCTTTGAGAACTCTTCAGAACCCCAGGGCTCTTATCTCTTACTTCCATTACTTCCATCCTTTGTCAGCAGATGCATCCATTTCAGGCCATGGGAACAGAAGCACATGCTGTCACTCTGTCCAACCACTATCAGGAAAATAGGGGCAGTGCTGATACAGGTCAGTGGTGGAGCATGTGCTTCATATGCACTAAACTCTGGCTTTAGGCCACAGTCTGTTAGCTCTGCAATTTTACCACATAAAGTACTTACCTTGGAACTGGGCGTGGTAGCACAGGCCTTTCACTCCAGCCCTCAGGAGGCAGAGGCAGATGAATCTCTGAGTTTGGGGCCAGCCTGGACTACAAAGTGAGTTTCAGGACAGCCAGGGCCACACAGAGAAACTCTGTCTGAAAAACAAAAACAAAAAGACAAAACAGAATAAAGCAACACTTGCCCTGGAACTCTTGGAGTTGGACGGAAGGTCTGTTCTTAAACAAAGACAAAGACAAATGGATACTTGGAAAGCAGCAGTAAAAATCCTGAAACCAAACAGTTGGGGGAAGAGAAATGGCTCTCCCTGTGACTGTGAGAAGCCAGGACCAGGAGGAATCAAAAGAGAGTTACAAAAAAAAAGAGAGAGAGAGAGAATAACTTAATAAATTGCACCAAAGTAAAAATACTGCATTGAACACTGGTGGATTAGGACACTTTATATTCTAGATTAACGACTCTGTCCTTGTCCCTCCTATGACCTATCTTGTTTGCTTGTGGGTACTTTCTTCAATATATTCCATTTTGTTTTGTTTTCTGTTTGTGTCTATCCATAACTCTTCTGCTTTTTAATGGACTGTCTGGCCTGGGACAGCCAGAACCCAAGATGTACGGCTGAACAGAGACAGAATCCTCCTTTGGATACCTCCACTCCTGGGATTGAAGCACAAAACAGCCGTGACCCCATTTGACTTCTTTGAGTTTCAGTATCTGTTGAAGTCTGTTGCTGTAACAAACAACCAGGGCTTTGGCAACTTAACTAGCAAGTGTGCTGGTTACTTTTAACTATAAACTTGCCACAGCTAGAATCGCCTGAGAAGAGGGGCTTCCACTGAGGGGTCACCTAGATCAGGTTGGCATGTGAGCATGTCTCCAGGGATTGTCTTCAAGTTTAACTGAATGATGTAGGAAGGCCTGACCTATTGTGGGTAGAACCACATCACAAGCTAGCCCTGGTGAGCAGACAGCGCGGCAGACAGCACAGGTGCATTCGCTACTCTCAGCTCTTTACAGATGCCTCAGCCCCATTACACTTCCCCTCAACAAGGACTGTGAGCTGGAAGTGTAAGTCGAACTAGTTGCTTTGGGTCAGGATGTTTTTAATCACAGCCAAAAGAAATGATGGCAAGCCTTTTCTCTTATACTTCTGGATCTGGGAAGTCCAAGATTGAAGTTCCTACCCCCCAATGCCTTCACCTGAGGGACTAGGGTTCCAGCAAGTGTTGTGTTTACTGTGTTCAGTTTCTCTGGTAGAAGCAGGAGCAGAAAGAACCCCACAGATGACCTATTTAAGGAGATTATCATGCAAAACTCATTTGTAAAGCAGTTCTTGTTAGGTAAATGCTGAGGTTGTGAATGCTGCTTTGAATGAGAATTCCCTCCCAAGGCTTATATGTTTGAAGACCTAGTTCCCAGTTAGTGGAACTGTTTGGGAAGGATTAGGATATATAGCCCTGTTGGAGGAGGTGTATCAGTGGGAATGAGTTTTGAGGTTTTCAAAGCTCATGTCAGCCCCAGTCTCCTCCTCTGCCCACACCACTGCCCTGCCTGCTGCCTACAGATCAGGATGCTCTCAGTACTTCTCCAGAGCCACGTATGCCTTTCTGCTTCCTGCCATGATGGTCACAGACTAAACCTCTACAACTGTAAACAACCCTCCAATTAAATGCTTATTTTATAAGACTTGCCTTGGCCATGGTGTCTCTTCCCAGCAATAGAACACTGATGAGGTCGTTGTGTCTCTGAGTGAAACCTTGGTGGATTCCCAGAAAGACTACAAAGGTCTTTGCTACTCCTGCAGTTTAGATACATCATGTAGACGGTTGCCTTGGGATGAGTTCAGCTCCTTGACAGTAGAGGGGGATTTCTATCCAGGGCTGACCCTCTTGAGGCCCAACACGCCCATCTCAGTGCTCAGGACCGTCCTCTGTTAAAGCAACATCTACATGAATCTCATGGCTCCATCAGCACTGCATCACCACATCTTTAAGCCATGGAAGACCCAGAAGGGGCCAAGGTGGAGCCCCTGACCTCTCTGCTCATCTTCCCTGCAGGGACTGGAAGCAGATGGTGCCAACCCCGCAGAAAGCCTATCCTTTCCCTTCATCCCTCCCTGCAACCTTTGCATACTTAAATCCTCTCCAAGAAGCTGTTCTTTCTGTAAACTCAGTCCTCCCCAGGCTCTGGAATATTCTCCTGTCTACACCTCTTGATCACTGTGCAAGTATGAATAACTGGGACAGGATCAAATGTGAGTGGTGTGGCTCTGGCTCAGACCAAAGCAGGTAGACATGCAGAGAACCCAGATGTCTCGGGTACAGGAATCCAGTGCCAGAGCCAGAGCAGGTGGACAGATAGTCTCCTTGGAGATACCACAGACCAGAGGACGGGGTGGTGAGTTGGGCAGGTCAACACCCATGCAAGCCAGGGCAGCTCAGGAGAGCAGCTGCATCCCTAGAAAACCCAGCACCTGTGCTGGTGACAACAGACTCACCATAGACTTGTCAGATGTCACTGGACTCCATCACGGCCTCTGGGAGTCTGATACCTTTGCCATGAACTTGATGAATGCTGGTGAACTCCATTGTGGACTTCTTGGGTGTCAGAGGTTCTTGCTAGGGACTTGCCAGGTCTCAAGTTTGTTGCAGGTTGACAGACCCCACTGTTGGCAGTCAGAGAGCCTTGTTGCAGACTTGCTAGGTATTTATGGGCTTTGCTGTAGACTTGCTGAGGGTTGGCAGACCTCATGGTGGACTTTCTGGGTGTCATTCGGTGCCAGTTGGCTTTCTGGGTGTCAGTTAACCTCATTGTGGATCTACTGGGCATCAGAATGACCCCATCATGTGGTTACTGACTGTCATCGGATCCCATTATAGACTTGGCTCTGCAGATTCCCATGCAAAAGGCTTCCCATAGTTTTTCAGTGCAATGTGTTGTGGGATCCCTGTGGGACTTTGCGCCCTCTCTCTGCTATGACAGGCAGATAATGGAGGTGTGCTGGCTAGCTTTGATGTCGACCTGACACAAACTAGAGTTAATCATCTGGAAGGAATGAACCTCAAACGAGAAACTGCCTCCATAAGACTGGGCTATAGACAGGCCTGTAGGGTGTTTTCTTAATTAGTGGGTGGTAGGGGAGGGCCCAGCCCATTGTGGATGCCACCTCTGGGCTGGTGGTCCTGGGTACTATAAAAAAAAAAAAAAAAAAAAAAACCAGGCTGAACAACCCAGGAAGAAAATACCCAGTAAGCAGCACTATCCCATGGCCTTGAGTCAGCCTCTGCCTCCAGGTTCCTTCCAACTTTGAGTTCCTGCCTGGTTTCCCTCAATAGACTGTAATTCAGGATACGTAAGCCAAACAAAACTTTTCCTCTCCAAGCTGCTTTTTGTCATGGTGTTTCTTCACAGCAATAGTGACCCTAACTAAGACAGGAGCTTGGTCAGAAAGCCAGGCTGGTCTGCTTTGCATTTAACTTATACACTGATGATGGGGAGACAGGAGGAGTACCACTCACGGTTCAACCTGTCTCACTAGCCATCTCTGGTAGGTCAGGTGGCACCTCCTCTGACATACTGAGCCACCCAGCAAGTGGCACCAGGCATGGACAGCTCATAGAAACTGCTCCCTGCTCTGACCTGCTGAGGACCAGAGGTACCCCCAGACCCTCCAGCTCTGCACACTAGCTCCTTCTGTAACTGGACTGTGAACCTGAAGAATAAGACAAGTGACAAGTAAAGGGACCCACTTTACACAGAAGTCAGCCCCGCCCTCTGCCCCATGCCTTCAACTGCTTTACATAGAAGCCCACTGGCTTACACAACAATGCTAACTCATCCCAGAGGGGACATGGGCCCTTCTGAAGGCCACAGTTTTCCCATCTGATTTGTGAAGGAAGTAGCCTTTGTCCCCACAGAAGTGAACCCCATCTTCAGAAGCCGGGAGCTTATAGCCAGTGCCACGAGCCCCATTTCATATAAACTTGCGCAGCACAGAGCAGCCACTTCATACACTGTGGGAAATTCTATCCTAATCCCAAACCAAGATTCACTTAACGACATACGCTTAATGAGATTCAAGTCAGAACCTTAAGCAGCAGTTTTAAAAATTAGACATTCAAACACAAACCAATCCAGACGCTGCGGAATGATGGTAGGAAAACATGAGAAGGCTTCACTTTCCATAATTAAACTGTTCTGTTTGTGTAAGAGCAGAAAACTTTGTACATACAGTCAGAACACTGAAATCATAACAGACAAGTCTCAGATCTGAGCTGAGGTGTCTTGGAGCAATCATCGATGTCCTGTGGCTGGTTCGGTACACCATGCAAAGTTTTGTGCTGTGTCCTCAGGACCCATGCCCTAGTGAAGTCACAAATGGCCACAAACACCGGATTCACCTGACCGATTGTGAACTGATTGTGAATGCTCGGTTGCCAACTGTTGCCTTTTACTGTTGTCACACTTTCCAAGACTCCCACATTTGTTACAGTGCCCCATTGGGTGTCACAACCTACGGTTTAAGATGAATCGTGGCTTTCACAGTAGGATTTGTTCCTTCCTATCTCATCAGGCCAGAGCCAGACATGCTGGCAAGGTGCCTAAGAAGATCCTTCCTGCTCTGGAAGCTTCTGGTGGCCTAGGTTTTCCAGAACAAGTAGCTACACCAGTCTGCCTCCCTGGTCTCCACGTGCCCATGTTTTGGAGGTCTCTCTCCTCATAAGGATATCAGCCATACTGGGTTAGGTTTCGTCCTAATGATGGCATCTTAACATGATCATTCCACTAAAGAGCCAGTTTCCACCCACATAAGGGTATGTTTGTAGACATCAGGGATGCCTTCAACACCAAGCAGCTGTCAGGTCAGGGAGACTCTGACCTGTTGTTCTGGGTGAGGCTGACACGTGTGATACTCCACCCACTGCCCCTGTGTCAGGAAATGAGACTTTGCAATTCCTTTCCCTCCGGAGATAGGTTGTCTACCTTCACAACCATTCCTAGCTGCTTGATCTCAGAGGGGAGGTAATTACTAACATGCAACAAACACGCAGAGAGAGAGAGAGAGAGAGAGAGAGAGAGAGAGAGAGAGAGAGAG
>CAJQZJ010032232.1:2834092-2849479 GCA_907164525.1 Lophiomys imhausi
GGCCCCTCTGAGCAGTCCTCACGGAGGGCCCCTCTGAGCAGTCCTCATGGAGGGTCCCTCTGAGCAGTCCTCATGGAGGGTTCCTCTGAGCAGTCCTCACGGAGGCAGCTGCTGTGTTTTATGCCATTGGCCAGTTCACCATACACCTGTCTGCAGCATTGTGCACTTAGGACTAGGAGGCAAAGCCCTCAGGTTGCCAGTGTTCCATGTAGACTCTCTGTGCGTTCATGTGTGTGTGCACACCCCTAAGGGGCTGGCCCTGCTCTCTACACCCAAGTACGTATAAGCACTTCACTGCAGACTGCTGAACCTAGCACCCAAAACTAATGCCTGCTGCGGTCAGGAGACTGACTGCAATTGCATAAAATAATGGCCCAAGTCAGCAGAGTCATCATCGGGAAATTGTTCTTCCCACCCTGGCCTATTTCATAGACTTTGCATTCGTCTGTCTAATCTCTCATTTGTAGCTATGAAATTGTATTCCCCTCTTAATAGGTCCACCAATGTTACAGATGAATAGTTCTGTAGCGGGCAATGCAGGAAGCAGCAAGCATACTAAAGACAGGTACAAGTTCCTCGCACCCGCAGCTGGAGCCACCAGACCCCTCCGTGTCTTGAGTCTCAATAAGCTAAGCCTGTCTGGTCTCAGCCTGGGGAGGGTGGATCTGCAGGAGATGGGGCAGAGAGAGGCATACCGTGGTCACCCTTGCTAGGGAAACTGTGTGTGTGTGTGTGGGGGGGGGTGCGTGCGTGTGTGCATGTGCGTGTGCGTGTGCGTGTGCATGTGCGTGTGCGTGTGCGTGTGCGTGTGCGTGTGTGTGTGTGTGTGTGTGTGTGTGAATAGTAGGGTTCTAGGGCAGACAAGATGATGGGAGGGAAACTCCCAAGGTGAGTCCCTCAGTGATTAGGTCTCCTTTTCCTTTCTGCTCTCACAAAATTGAGCCTATTTTTCTCTCTGGTTTAAGTCTTCTATGGCTCACCGTGGCTACAAGACATTGCCTCAGCTCCAAGCTCCACAAGCCCTTGTTGGTTCCAGCCATTTCTCACACACCCCTGACTCCCCGACTTTGCCCTTGCTCCGCCTCCTTCACTGGAATTTCCTGATGCAGTCTTGGTTTCTATGTCCCCAGACAGGCCGTCTTGCCCTCCTGTGGTCATCCCCATGATTCCACTCAGCTTCCAGACTATTGGAGAAGACTGCCTACCCCCCAAAGACCATTGTTACAATATTCCAACTCACATACTCCAGTACAGATGGGATCATGGCACCCAGAAGACCTGTCTGAGCCCCCAATACCTGGACCTTGTGAAAGACCAAGGATCTCTGTATGACTATGCATTAAGGTCTGTGCATTATGTGTGTGTGTTTACATATGTGTTTGTATTTTTATGTATATGCCCATGTATACATGCTTTGAGGCCAGGTCTTTTGCTTGCATGGAATTCACCATTGGCTACGCTGTGTAGTTAAGAAGCTCCAATGGCCCCACTTGCCTCCACCTCCCCAGCACTGGGGCTGCAAGCACGTGCTACCATGCCCAGCTTTTTTGCGCAGACTCTGGGCAATGGACTTAGGCTCCCATCCCCATGTAGTAAGCATTGTGCACACCAAACTCTCTCCTGCCCGGAAGTTAAGATCGTGAGATGAGATTGCCAAGCCCTAGGGCGGCCCAAACCCAATACAAATGTCTGGATGGGAAGAAAGCCAGCAGAGATTTGTTTGACACAGCAGACAGGAGAAAGTCACATGAAGACAGGGCAGAGACAGGAAGGAATGGTCACATGCCAAAGCTCACTAAAGCCTAAAGAAACTGAATAAGACAAGAAAGATCCTCCCCCAACAGCCTCTCAGAGGGAGTATGACCCTGACGCCACCACAATGTCACACTTCTGGGCTCTAGAACTGTAATGATGCATATGTTTGTCATCATGAGCCATCCAGTTTGTGGTCATTTGTTAAGCAAAAACCCCACCCATCCAAGCCTCAGGTGTGTGTGGCAACCCAGCTCACATGGGTGTCATTAGCCTGATACCATTGTCCCTGGGCTGTGAGATTCTTGGCTGAGGCCTACACATCACATCTAAGTTACTTTCTCAGCCCTGGGCCTGGGACCCATTGAGGGCATGATACATACCAGTCATGCGGAGGAGAAACCAGGGCACACTGAAGCTGTCAGGGGTGCCCAAGGGACTCCTGAGTCCCAGGAGCCAAAAGAGAAGCCCTGATTCCCATATCCTCTTCTCTTTCTGGCAAGAGGTGGGATAGTCTTCCCTAGGGCAGCTCTCAAGGGTGCAGCCTGCCCACTACCACTACGAGGAGCAGCTTCCCACACAATCACTCTGGAAGGATGTAGCTGCTTCCTGGCAGTACCTTCCCATATCATTCCTTCCTTAGGAGGGCTCTTTCACTGTCCTGGCCCTAAACCTCCAGAGGATATTCATGTTCCAAGCTAGAAGACCATAGACCCTATGGCACCAGCTACAAAGGGCAATAATCATAAATATTGTCTGAGCATCATTCAGATGCAAAGGGCTGAGTGAGACACGGGGCATGAGTGAATCCAGCACACAGGAACTCTGTCTTTTGGGCTACCCTCAGTCACAGCAGCAGCCCCTGACAGGAGAAAGGGCCTTGCCATGGTTCCTGACTATGGGGCTTATCCTGTAGTCTCTGCCTAGTTACCAGGGCTCCAGCTGGATCCCTGGTGCCGAATGTCAGTATCATCTCATTTGCTCCCTGGTCCCTTTCATTATGCTCTGTTGTGCTCTGATCCTCACCAGAAGTCCCGACACTGGGAAGACGTGGCCTGCCAGCAAACACCACCCGTTCCCACCCTGAAATCTCAGCCGCATTCACGTCTCCCTCCATTTTGTGGACCACAAGCTCTGTGTGCTTCACCATTAGCCAGATCTAGGAATGCTGAGACCCTACACACCCGTGCACACTATGTGGTGGCTGGTCTGCTGGGCCAAACAACTGGCTGAGGATCCTGGGAAGGTATCAGTGCCCTCGGGAACCTGCAGCATGGAGAGAAACCTAGACAGAGAACAGCCCCAAATGCCTCAGTTGGCTTCTGTCAGAAGTCAGGAGGAGGAAGGGCTGCCCCTGTAGAAGAAGCTAAGAGTGGTCTGACAAAGGGATAAAGTTGGGTTTAGCATTGCAGAGTGTCTGGGATCCAGGGAAGGAAATAAGGTAGAAAGATACATTAATGCTGGGAAGGATCTGAAGAGGCAGGGACAAGCTAGGGGCAGGGGCATGCACCCCTAGAAAATAAGCCAACACCCAAATTCCCAGGCTAGCTTGCCACCCATGTTGCCAGGTTGCCAAGAGTCTCTGACACAGTTTCTCTTCTATGAAGATGAGGAAATCCAGAGGATCATATGAAGGGCCTGTGCTCAGGGAACGCTTCAGAATGTCACTTTGGATCGTCTGGAGGAGGCAGCCATGGTGAGCTGAGCGGTGCTTAAAGATGGGGGAGGGGTTGAGACTTTAGACTCCTTCCTGTGGGGAAGTGAGCACAGGTGATTTGGGCGATGCTTCAAAAGAATTCAGAGAGCGGGAGGAGAAGGAGAAGGTGCTGTAGCGGGAACACTAAGGAAGGATAAGGGGTATGGTGAAGGGAGGAGGTTGGGACAGAGGCTATTGGAACCTGCAGAGCTTAAATCTAATTGGTCAGCTTCAAAGTCATAGGATGGGAGGCTTGAAGTTTGGTTTGCGTTTGGCTATGCTGAAGATGGAACTCAGGCCTTGCCTGTTTAGGTAAATGCTGTACCATGGAACTACTACTGTCCTAGCCTTAGACGCAGAATTTGGTTTTGAAGTTGGGAAGCTGTTTGGGGCAGGGGATGAGAGGTGGAGAACTCAGGTGGCCTTGAACCAAGCAGGGCTGGTGCCTACAGGGTTGTGCAGACAGCAGTGGGAGCTCAGAGGACAAACTGAGACCTGACACCCTGACTTCAAAATCTCCCACACAGGGCACTGAGAGCATTCAGGTGAGTACGTGCAGTCAGAACAGCTAGACTGGTTCCCTTCCCATCACTGTACAAAAACACCTGGAACTACACAAGGGATATTTTCATCCACAGTTCAAGGTTGCAGTCCATCCCAAAGGAGAGGGCATTGTGACAGGGGTGGGGTGGGGGTGGGGGGGCTGGCCATGGTACTTCCACATTCAGGCAGCAGCAGGGGGCAGGCAGGAAGTGGGTTGGCTGTCAATCCTCAAGGCCTCCTCCAGGGACTTCCTTTCCCCATCAGGACTTCATTTATTTCCAAAGAAGGGCCACCCACTGAGGACCAAGTGTCTGAACACATGAACCTACGGGGCACTTCACACTACAGCAGTGGCTTTCTGGATTCGCTCCAAAGTAAGAGGGAACTATGGTTCTAGAAGGGATTGAGACTTAAGTAATGGAAAAATCCATTTTAAAGATTAGGTAACCACATCCCCAAGGAACGAAATGTGTGGACCAAATGGTGCACTGTGTAACACACTGTTATACGCTACAACTTCCATGACAAGATGGTTTTTGGTTTTGTTTTTTATTTTCTTTGGGGGAGGAGATTACAAGGGTTGAAGGGACAGGAAGCTGAGTGGAATTGGGATGCATGATGTGAAATTCACAAAGAATCATAAAAAGTTAAAAAAACAAAAGGACAAGGAACTGGAGACGGACGGGGTTCATGTGCCTCCAATGTCTCAGTGCTTCCGTGGATGCCTTGGTCTCCTGGGTCCCAAGGCTTAAAGCTTCCAACTTTCATTTTTATTCCAAGATGTATATCCCACATTTGCAGCTTGGTTTTATTTAGCCTTTTGTTATCAGTTTTTTGTCTTTCCTTTCTTTCTATTTGCTCTCTTTGGCGTGAATCGCATTGTTTTTTTCAGCTTGTCGTTTCATTCCCACACCAAGGTTTAGTTAAATATCTTCTGGGTCCTGTTCTGGTACCAAACAGCTACTGAACTGCTCATCTTTAAGATGTGGATTTTGCCTCTGCATGTATGCCATTTGACAAATGAGGTTAAAAAAAAAAAAAGTCTTAATTATATATTTATTTATTTAGTGGTGCTTGTGTATATGGGCATGTGAACATGTCACCATACACATGTGGAGGTCAGAAGACAGCCCATGAGTTGTCTCTCTCCTTCTACCAAGTAGGAGCTGAGGCTAGAACTCGGATCATCAGGATAAGCAGCGAACACCTTCACCCACTGGGCCATCTTGCCAGACCAAGGCAAGAACCTTATGCTAGTCAATGTTGTTGCTATTTGTGGGTTCACTTTGCAATATTTCACATTCTTTTGTTACAACCCCCAAATAAATTTCCCATTGTTTTAAGGAGCTGATGACCTTTTAGATATAATTAAACGCATTAACTAAGCAGAGGAAGGCATTTAGAACTGCCAGCAAGTCTGTTCTGTGTCTTTCCTTCTGTGGTTCTGGGTGCTACCTGATTTTTCTTCCATATCTTTTCTGAGCCCTGAGAACACTTTCTTAGCAATTCCACTAATGTAAGACTGTTGGTACTAAATTATCTCAGCTTTTGTCTCCATAGAAAAAGAGCGCCGGATCTTAAATATGCCTCGGTATCTGAAGCCTACTGTCTCTAAATGCATAATTCCAGATTGGCAGGCTTTTGTACTTTCGCTCACTTTAAAGATGTCATTATATCATCTTCTGGGCTTCTACCGTGAGAAATCAACCTCAATTCACATCCATCTCCTGCATTCAGAGTGTCTTTTTGTCTCTCTTGGGATTAAAGATTCCATCTTTATCCCAGAGCCTCATCAGCTTGAATATTATGGATGTGAGTGTGGCTCTTCTCTATATTTACTGAGCTTCTCGAATCTGTGGGTTAACGACTTTCACCGGTGGTGGAAAGTTCTCTGGCTGTCTCTTCTCTAATTTCTTCTGTCCCACTTTCATTTCCTTCCTTGGCTTTGAACCCACACACTTTTGACCATTTGATCATCCTATCCACAGACTGTGAGCTTTTCCTTTTACCACCTCATATAGCTCTCTGACTTTCTGTTTAGATAATTTCTATAGACCTGTGTTAATGTTTCTGAAGTATGGCTGAATTGAGTCCAGTCTTTCTTAAGCTGTGTATTGAATTCTTTGTTCATTCTGTGCTTTAAATATACAGCATTTCCATTTACATTTCTTACAGCCTTTAAGCTGCTGGGGAGAATTCCTATCTTTTAGCTGTTTGAGGTGTTTATTTCTTGCAAACGTTTTATTTTGAAACCAATTCATATTTGCATAAGAGTTGCTGAAAAGGATGCAAGTTCTTGTTTACTGGTTGTGACTAAGAACACGCATCCAAAATCAGTGGTCACGTGCTCTTTCTGGATGTGTTTGTCCCCTCCATATCTATCTACTGAAGTTCCAAGCCCAAAGTTGATGGTATCAGAAGGTGAGTCCTTTGGTAAGTGATACATTCATAAGGGCAAAGCCTTCATTAAAAGGATTAATGCCCTTATAAGAGACTCCAAGGGCTGGAGAGGTGGGCTGATGGTTATGAGCACATACTGCTCTTGCTGAGGATCCAAGTTCAGTTCCCAGCACCCACATTGGGTGGCCCACAACCATCTGTAACTGCAGCTCCAGGAGATCAGACACCTTCTTCTAGATTCCATGAGAATTGTACTCGTGTGTGTGTGTGTGTGTGCGCACACGCACACACACACACACACACACACACACACACACACACACACACACAAAATAAAAGAAAAAGAAAAAAGAGAACAATAGATCCTCTGCTTTTTCTCATAAAAGGACAGAGTGTGATGCCATCCCTGGACTGGGAACTGACCTTCTGGACATTCAGTGAGCCAGTGCTCTCCTAAACTGTGAGCAGCAGAGTTCACTATGAGTGAGACTTGAGCACACTAAGATGCAACTGACCCTTTCACAGGAAGCCTTTTCCAGTCTCTTTCCAACACGTACATCATAATGTATTTGATACCTTTACCAAAAGTAATAAATTAAAATTGAAAAGGCATTCCTATCAACAGGTTACTGAGATATAATCATCCTATGAACTTCACCAGTTTTCCCACTAATGTCTTTTTCCTTCTTCAACAGGATGCACCACACTAACAGCTTCCACAGTCTTCCCAAACAGCATCCCACCTGGGGATCAAGTATCCAAACACATTGATGCAGTTTTGAAAATGAATTTTCTAGGCCCAGGCACACTCGGCCAGGGTACTTAGGGTGCAGATAATAATTGCCACCAAAAGTCCACCTGAGGCAATGACACCCAAGTTGATCATCCACACTAATGAGTATTGAAGATGTACATGCACACGAGTGTAAACAAAGTGGAAACATTCTTTATGAAAAGATATCAGGGGGAAGTAAGAAATTTTTGGAAAGTAAAAGAAACTCCTGAAAATGATTGAGTGTTCCCAAGAGAGGAAAACCATTGAACTGTTTGTCTGAAGTTGAGCAAAACTATACAGAAACTGAGGTAATTTTTACTGATATTGGATAGATCTCTGGGCTGTCATGGACTGAGACAATGCACAGCCTGTATGCTCTCTGCCTACCACCCTGGCCAAACAGAAAGTTGACTGTGTGATGTTCGTGTTCTGTCTATATTGTTAGGGGTGGTGGGAACCTTGTCCTGTCCATCTTGGTCTGTGCTTGGCTAATGGTTGTCATTGATTGTGTGCTAGCTTCCAGCTGCTGACCTGTCAGGGGTCTGGCTGCTAATTAGACTATGTTTGCATGTGTACATGACCGGCTTGTTGCTTCACCATGGCAGAGAACTATTGCTATCACAGCCACCAATATGTAGTCATTTTTGTTGCCTTAAATACAGTCCCTTAACTATGGCTAGTCTGTGGTGGCCATGGGTGGTCTGTAGTACACGGTCTGGGGTGGCTGCCTTTCTGAAGCCATCCTGACAGACAATGTATATTGTCACGTTTAACTGCATCAGAAGCAGGGTAAATGAGAAAATAGTGACAATGCTTTGCACAGGGTCCCCTGTGCTTCCTGTTAGTGTGCCAGTGGTCTTCCCACACCAACCTTGCTTGCCAGAGCCCCTGTTTTCCCCTTACTTGTATAGGAGATAGAACATAAGGTCCATATTCAAGATTAAAATGCCTTGAGGTACAGCTGAAAATGGACAGTGCCCTCTAAGGCCCATTCTCCTGACTACCCACAACCAAACCAGATGTTTAATGCAAAGAATTATTAATAGCAAGCTTACTTAATGACCTACAGACATGACAAGGACATGAGTCAAAAAGGTGTAAAATAAGCAAGACATAAATGTCGAAATTAATCCATGCAGGTAAGTTATGGATGACAAATGAGATTTTTTACCCTGTGATTGCTCAGCCAGTTAAGTTCTCAGCTCTGGCTGTCCTATGGCTGCTCCCACCCTATGAGATATAGTCAAAACTTCATCTTGCTGGCCCTATCACTAATGTATGAAAGTCCCAAGACTTTCCAGCCAAGCCACCACCCTCTTGTTTGGATTCACTTCTCATTGATAGAAGCGTTCCCTAATCAATGTTGGAGTGTAGGAACATAGGCTTTATTTATTTATAACTTTTAATTTATTTTCAGGGACCATGAAAATAATATTTCATAGAGAGGTAGAGTGGGGTTCAACTCTGAACACAGAAGGGCAAAAGTAGAGACTCAGGCCAAGAACAGTGTGGGTTGATGGATGGGAAATTACTGAAGGTGTGGGCTCCCTGGTAGATGTAGGCTGCAGGGTGCAGACTAAGGCTGGCAATCAGTTCTGAGAGATGAGGGGTTGGGGTCTGATTAAATTAACTAATGGGATTCTCAGTGAGCCTGGATCTACACAGCAATATGCAGATGGGCCCATGAGAAAGCGTGGGAGCAGCCATGAATACGCCCAACAAAAGGCCCCCTCACCTATGAGTGCACTATGTCTCCCCAGCCTTCCCTACCTGGTACAGGACTTAAGGCAACTACAGGTTCAGAACAAGCTGCAGAAAACCTGCCTCAGGGGCAAACCTAGGCTGGCAGACAGAGAGCTTCAACTCTCAACAGTTTTGATGGGTCTTCAAGGTAAGAAGCTGATCCTAGGGTCTCATCCTAGTATGTAGAACTGGAGAGGACTTTAGGAGGACACAGGGTTACAACAGAAAGGGGCACACACTGGAACACACAGATGTATCTCCAGAAAGGCCAGGCTTGAGGACCCCAGGAGCCAGCTTGCAGCTCTCTGGTTCTGCCAAAGGTCACTAAAGAGGTGAATCCCTCCTCCCCCGGCTCTCCTTGACACCCATGCACAAACACTCAGGCAACAATCACATCTGCTTGGAAAAGGTGCAAGTGTGTTCCTCACATGACTCCTTATCTGTGTGGGAAGAAAGGAGAGGGCGTGGTGTTGGGGTGCTTGCTCAGAGAGTGGGTTTCAAAGACATACTGGCTGCCTGTCAGATGGACGGAGAGCCGCAGAGCCGCAGCAGGGCTCTCAGCTGGGCATCAGAACTTGGGGTGTGACCCTCAGCTTAGGGGAAACAGAAATATTTTGATCTGGATTCAGGTTCTGCCCCATACTTGCTGTGTTGCCTTGAGCTGGTCCTTTATGTTCTCCAGGTTCCTTTGTCCCAGGAATACTCAGCTTTCTGCAGGGCTGTGATGAGAGCTCAGAGAGCCTGACTTTGCAAACTGCACAGTGCTTCTGGTGGGGAATCACCTTCGCTGACTTGACAGAAGTGGAGGCCAAGTGATGATGGAGGAGAGGATCTTCCTTCAGAACATGCCCTGGACAATACTCTTGCTGGAATCAGTGTCCCTAGGGAGAGATGATGGGTCCTTAAGTGTCCCTCACTAACAAAATGAAGTTAGGTCATTGGGGACCCAGATTCCTTTCCTTCCTTTCACTTTCCAGGTGTCAAGAGGTGAGCAGCTTCCTGTGTCATAGTCCAATGGCAAGAGACGAGACAACCCCAGGCTGAAAACTCCAAAACTAAAACTAAAATAAACATCCCATTCTCATAAATCGATCATCTCAGGCATTTCATCATGGAGGCAGACAGAAAGCTAAGGAAGCAGGGTGCTGTTGTTTGGATAATATTCAAAGGTAATAGGCTCTCTCTCTCATACAGATATAGGCTAGATTGGACCAGATTAAAAGCAGATAAAGGGACAAACTGGCAGCCTACAGGTTGAGAAAAGATCTTCACCAATACTACATCTGGCAGGAGGCTAATATCCAAAATCTATAAAGAATTCAAGAAACTAAACACCAGCAAACCAGATAGCTTAATTTAAAAATGGAATGCAGAGTTAAACCAAGAATTCTCAATAGAGGAATTTCTAGTGTCCGAGAAGCACTTAAAGAAATGCTCAATGTCCTTTCTCATCAGAGAAATACAAGTCATAATGACTGTAAGATTTCATCTTACACCTGTCAGAATGGCTAAGATCAAAAACTCAAGTGACAGCACATGCTGGTGAGGATGTGGAGCAAGGTAATGCTCCTCCATTGCTGGTGAGAGTGCAAATTTGTACAACCACTTTGGACTGAATTTGGTGCTTCCTCCGAAAATTGAGAATAATTCTGCCTCAAGACCCAGCTATTCCATTCCTGGGCATCTACCCTAAAGATGCTCCATCATACCACAAGGACATTTGCTCAACTATGTTCATAGCATCTTTATTAATAATAACCAGAACCTGGAAACAACCTAGATGTCCCTCAGCAAAATAATGGATAAAGAAAATTTGGTACATTTACACAGTGGAAATTATTTAGCTATTAAGAACAAGGAAATCATGAAATTTGTAGGTAAATGGAGGGAATTAGAAAAGGTCATCCTGAGTGAGATAACCCAGACCCAGAAAGACATAGATGGTATATATGCATTGTAGATTTTGGCTTTACAGTACAAGACAGTACAATCCACAGACCCAAAGAAGCTAAGTAACAAGGAGGGCTGAAGGGAGGATGCTTGAATCCCACTCAGAAGGTCAATACAGACATCAGAAATAGCTGAAGAGAGGGAACGGGACAGGAGAGGGAGAAGGGAATGAGAGTAGAGATCAGGTGGGGAGAAGCAGGGCGGGTTTGAGGTGGTAGGGCTGGAGTGGGAGGGAGAAAGGAAACTGATGGGGGTAGCATCTCTGGGACAGACTGGAGACCTGTGACAGGGTAGACTTCTGTGAGGATATATGAGTAACTCCAACTGAGAATCCAAGCAGCGGGGGATATGGAGACTGAAGTAGCCTAAGCCAGTCAGGACTGCCAGTGGAGAAAGGGGATATCAACCCACCCACAAAGCCCTTGACCAAAGTCTACCCTGCCCACAAGATGTGCAGGGAAAAGGATGGAGCAGAGATTGAGGGGATGGCTGGCCAGTGACTGGCCCAACCTGTGGGAAAGAGCCAACCCCTGACTCTGTCAATGATGCTCTGCTATGCTTGCCGACTGGAGCATAGCATGACTATCCTCTGAGAGGCTCCTCCTAGCAAAGGATCAAAACAGATGTTAAGGTCCACAACCAAACACTGGACAGAGACCTGGAAATTTCGTGGAAGAGTTTGGGGAAGGACAGAGGCATCAGAAGGGGACAAGAACTACACAAGACCAACAGAGGCAACTAACCCAGGCCCATGGGGACTCACAGAGACTGAACCATCAGCCAAAGAGCATGCATGGACTGAACCCAGGCCACCTACACTCATGGAGCTGAGGGACAGTTTGGCCTCTTTGTGGGCACCCTACTAATTGGAGCGGGCCAGGTTGGGGGGGTCCCTTCTCTGAGAAGGGAAGGAGGGAATAAGGGCAGAGGGTGGGAGGGTAGGATTGGGAGGAGAAGGGGGTGGGACTGTGAATGGGATATTAAAATGAATAAATAAATAAATTTTTAAAAACCAGATAAAAGCAGATTTATTAGGCGCTGTTCCAGGGCAGGTTCATCAGTCCCAAAGAACAGGGCTGAGGAAGTCGAGCACCAGGTCAAGGGCAAGGAAGCCTTATAGACTGCAGGCCAAGGGTGATGATGTGTCAGCTGTTAGCTGGGTTTGTGCCCAAGCATGGCCAGGAGTTAAGCACTTAGGTGGAGATTTGGGTAGCAGTCAGCATCAGGGGATAAGGTTGTAACAACTGGCTTTCCTTTGCTCAGAGGCTTCCCAGAGCTGGAGGGATGGGGGAGGAGGACAGACAGATGGGGGTTTCCCAGCTGTGCAGGGGCAAGCAGGGATCCAGCCACACAAAGAGCACCCTTCAAGTGCTCACGTGCTGGAAGCTAGTCTCCAGCGTGGTTTCAGGATGGAAGTACTTTTCAGACCTTGGGGCAGGTAAGGGTTGTCTTGAGAATGCTGCCTTCAGGAGGGGTTCGCACTGTTAGCTCCCACAGAGCTGTGTGTTACTGAGGCAGAGACAGGGAGGATTATGGGGAAGAGCTTCTCAGTTGCTTTCTCCACCCTCATGGTCACTGACATTGTAGAGTCAGGGGTCTCATGCATTTGGCTCCTTGGGCACATACTCATTTCTTTCTGCTTTGCTACCTTCCGGGATGCAGCCTGAGGTTCCTTCACTGGAGACCAAACACATGGGGCATCCCAGTCATGGACTGTCATCTCTAAAAATATGTGAAGGGGTAAAAAACCCCAACCCTTTATCTCTGTTCAGTAAGCACCCAGCATCAGGTGCTTTGCCATAGCAACTGAAGTGGGACCAGTCCAAGGGCCAAGTTCTAGTTCAGGGCAGCTCTGTGACCTGTCCTCTTCTCTATCTCCTCCATATCCAATCCAACATCCAGCAAGGGGCCAGTCCTGGGCAGGGTGGCCAAGCTGTAGGTTGCTCTGGTCTACCACCAGCCTGAGGCTGCCCAGCTGATAGGCAGCCTGTGTGGTTCAGATCCCCACCTTGGGTAAAGGAAACTGAACCAGAGCCCTTAGGGAGCACAGACACCCTTCCTGCATTTCCATAGTCAATGTTTACACACCACTCCCCCTCC
The DNA here is from genome assembly GCA_907164525.1 of Lophiomys imhausi. NCBI lineage: Eukaryota > Metazoa > Chordata > Mammalia > Rodentia > Muridae > Lophiomys > Lophiomys imhausi. The sequence continues at coordinate 2,847,052 of CAJQZJ010032232.1, forward strand.
CCCTTTTCTTCCCTGAGCCCCTCCTTTTCTATTTAAGCAAAATATGTTCAAACATGCCCTCTTTCCCTGCTGGGGACAAAGCCAGCCTGTGATGTTGGTGTAACATTTCAGAGAATGATTGCCATATTTGTGTCTGTTTGCCAATCCGAATATCGATTTCCTCCAGAAACGAAATGTCACATCCGTGAAATTCACGGAGCAGAGGAAGAAAGGCCATGCTGACACACAGCTGTCTCTGGGCAGCTCTTACAGAATCACACAATGTGTGTGCCAGCTGGTCTAGAAGAGCAGGTGCTGGGAGACAGGCCCTCCATGAGTATCCTGTTCCATCTCCTCCCGTGGTTATCACCAATTGGATTCTCACGGTGTTCCCCTATGGTGTGTTGGGTGTGAGGAACATCAGTGAGCAGGGGCTCTCAACAGGACTCTGTTTGAGACAGTCTCCCTTTAACCTGGAGATTTTGACATGTAAGTCAGGCTTGCTACCCTGCAAGCATCCAGGGACCTGCCGCTTGGTCTCCCATCCCTCAGTTCTCTGGTCTGGGATTGTAGGAGTTACCACAATCTTTTCATACAGACTCTGGAGATCCAAAGCTAGGCCCTTGCGCTTGCAAGGCAAGCTCTTTACCAACTGAGCCATCTCCCAGGCCCCTCACCCAGATCGTTTTTTAATTTACTATGCATATGATGTGTGTGTGTTTGTTTGTGTGTATGCTGTGTGTGATGTATATGTCAATGTGTGATGTGTGTAAACGCCACAGAATCCATGTGGAGGTCAGATGACAGCTCTGTGGAGTTGGTTTGGTTCACCCCTTCCTCTGGAAAGTGCACTCAGGCCGTAGGGTTTCAGCAACCTACTGTGTGCTGGAAGAGATGCCAGACCCAGGCTGTAACAGGGGAGGGCATTGCACCAAGCCAAGCCACCCTCCAAGGGCAGTCAGGGAACTTACTCATTCCTCGAATGCTGTAGGGGAATGAAGAACTCTGAGATGAGAAACAGCCAGATGCCACAAACGGCCAGCATGAAGGAGAGGTAGGTAGACCTGCTGAGCCTCAGGTGCAGAAATATAAAACAATCAGCACAGAAGCAAGGGACCTGGAGTGCTGGGACAAGGCTGGTGAGTGACGGAAGCAGACATCCCACCTCCGGCAGTCTATGCTCTATGCCCAGTCCCAAGGAGGCACTGAGGATTATTCCCCTCCTTGTCTCAGCCTACCAAAATGCTAGGACAAAGCTGTCAGAGACCCATCACAGCTTTCTGTCATCCCTGAGTGAGCCTCAAAGTCCCTAACTGTCCCTTGCTCTCAGAGGTGACTCACAGCTCATGGCACCAGAAGCACCCTGAAGGGTTGAGAACCAGGACCTCTTCTCACCCCACAGTCCCTCCTGCTTGCCTCTGGTTAGTAGGTTTTAAAGCTCCCTCCAGGGTTTGCATACAATCCTGAAAGCCATGCTAACAAGTCATGGTAACAAAGGGCAGTTTGTTCACTAACCATCAGGAAAGGAACAGATGCCCCTACTCCACCCCACCCAAGGCAGGAATCCTTACATCGCCTGTACGGTTTGCCTCTAGGGTGAACAGGCACTGCTCACACCTCCACAGGAGAAGTCACACAACAACAGAGGCTGACTGTGCTCTTCATGCCATTGCCATACCTTGTGATTGACTTTGGCTAAGGAGCAACAACACCACAGGAAAGCAGCCCACCTGGAGAAGCAGATGAGGTCATACCAGAAACTGGCTGTGAGTCTGAGCTGTTGGGTCCCAAGGATGAAATAGCTGCATTCCTCTGTGAAGGGCTGTGGGTCACACTCATTACACTTGGAGTTGCCTCTGGACAGTCTCAGATGCCAGCCCGAGCACCTGCCATGTGCAGCACACACAGCTTCCCAAGTGTATTAGCCACTGCCCTGCACTGTAACAAAATACCATGACCAAAAGCAACTCAGGGAAGAAGAGTTTGGTTTAGCCTAAGATTCCAGAGGGATCCAGTCCATCACAGTGGGGAGAGGCATGGTGTGATGTCAGGGGCAGGAAGCTGGCTGATCACATTTTATCCACACACAGGAAGCAGAAGGGTGGGGGGGGGTGTGAAAGAGTGAAGGAAGTGGGGTTGGTCTATTAACCTTCAAAACATGTCCCTAATGATGTACTTCCCACAAGGCTACACCCCTTAATGTGCCATAACTCCCCCAAATAGTACCACCAACTGAGGACTAAGTGTTCAAAAGCATGAGCCTATGGGTACACTTCTCATTAAACCACATTAAAAAAAGGACTGAACATCAAATGATTCTATTAACATTTTTAACCATTTTTCCATTCTTATTTGGGCCCCAAACAGGTTTACTACGTCCCAAATCAGCAGGAAGTCATTTTAAGAGAACAACGTCCCATCCCCAGAAGGTGGGGAGGGTGTTCCCCCC
>CAJQZJ010032232.1:2864479-2926950 GCA_907164525.1 Lophiomys imhausi
AAAAAAAAAGATGCCATCTTCACACTTTCACAGCTTCTAAAATATACACAGTACAACTCAGCATTCAGTCTTGGTAAAAACTCTTCTGGACATAAGAAGATATTTCTCCCCAGAACAAACATGTAACTGAAGGGAGCAGGGGGCATGTGGTAGGTCAGAGAATTAACCCTGTGACCAGGAATCAAGAGAAAAGCAAGATGCAGGGGCCTAGCATCTTGTCAAGAAGTCTAAGGACCCCGGGACCTCCTACTGGGCCTTCTCTCCCAGAGGTCCACAACAGTGGATCCCAACAGTGCACACATTTAACACCTGGGGACATTACCACATTCAAATCAGAGCCACCATAATTCATGAAAGCAAGGGACATGCTCAAAGCATAGAACTGACCCCAGGAGCCTTCTGCTTGCCTTCCTCTGGCCTCTTGCATGCTCCTGGACACTCATTTGTTTTATCTAGTGCTGGCAAGGATACATGACTGTCCAGATTGAAAACCCAACAGAGATGCTTTCTCACACCAAAGCCCATAAGGGCAATAGGGCCAAAAGCACCTGTTCCCTGGGCTTTGAGGGAGTGAGTCCAGGACAGAGTCAGAGGCAACCTGACTGAGTCTGAAGGGAAGGAAGGATGGTGGCCTTGGGGGTCTTTTTTGTTTGTTTGTTTTTTGCATTTACTGTACACTCATGGCATTCATTCACCAGCCTAAGCTGCCCAAAGCCTTGAACCACCATAAAGAGCAAAGGACAAGGGTTGTCACCTCTACTTCTTCAAAAAGAAAAGAACTTTCCTTAGCCAACACCCACTCACTCAGCGAACACATATTGAGGAGATTATAAGGGCCCCCTTGCCTCCTTCCCTTCCGGGGAGGAGCCACAGAGAAGCAGCTGGCGGTAAATACTGCGTCCATAGGTCAAATTGTTTAAAGAGCCATCTGCTCACTCTCAACGCTGCTAAAAATACACGATCAAACCCAACACTGAGTCGTGACAAGACTCTTCAGGAGCTGCTAGTGGATGGCTGCTCCTGCCCCCGAGGTAACAGATGCACACCACAAGATGTAAGCTTTGCATTTAATGCTCCGTGTCAAAAAAGTTACACATTACAGAAAATGCACACATCTCCCAGTTTCGTGTAAATAGATTTTTACAAGCAGACACATGCTAAAAAGAACCAGTGGGCAAAGCACCTTGTTCTTCACCTTGTCATTACTGGGCTTGAAAGTGGTGGCCAATAATATTTTTCCATTTGTTTGCTTGTTTGTTTTTGCATTTGTCTCTAGTCTATAAATTCCCCCGAACCTTGTATACCAGCTCCAGACCACCAGGGTAAGAGACCAATTTAGAAAAGAGCAGACCCATCTTAGTGGTGTCCCTGTAGGAGATATAGTGGTACCAGAGCATCAGGGGCAGCCTGGACAGTAGGAGTCACTTCACCTGAACAAGCTATTGACAGGAAGCCCAGATGGTGGCCAAACGGTTGGGTTCACTGGGCTGAGCAAGAGAAGAATGGCATCACTCCCTGAATAAGATCTCGCTTTGTGCTCCCAAAGTGTACCTGGAGGCCAGATCAGCAGCAAAGAGCCAAGGGAGAACTTTCCTGAAGAATAAATATGTCCCTCTATCTTGCCTGTCTCAGAAAGATGAAGGGGCTTTGTGGGTGACAGGTGCAAATACACATCAGACTCTGGGGTGAGTGGGCTGGCATCCATGGACTACCATCTTCCAGGGGATGGCCCTGGACCTCCTAAAAGATACTTTTCCCACAGATAGTCACATGTCATTGCTACAGCAAGGCTGCCTTGTGCTAGCATAGTCTCCTAGGACACAGATAGGCGGATCCAGAAGCTGTCGGTGTGTCTCCATGCTTGTCTCTGAAGCTTCAGGCCCCAGACTGACAACATCTCACCTACCCACATCCACACTATACCAAGAGGGCTGAGGAGGGGATCAAAGTCCAGAGAAATGGATGAGGTGTGCAGTTTGGAAGCTGGTCCTCAGTGTTCACAGAGAGGCACCCCAAGACACAGTCACCCCGGCAATGCCTCCCAACTGAGTCTCTCACATAACATAACAGCCTCTTCCATAGGGTCACAGGCACAAACGTCCCTAACTACATGATCTCATCTCTCCCTGCTTAAGAAGAAAATGTGAATCTTGAGTGTTAAATGGAAGGAGGAGAACTGAATGGGCTGACTTGCAGACTTCCTCTTGCTCAAGCCCATGTGCAGGAGGCAAGGGATGACAGCTTCTGTCCCTCTCTGAGGAGAGTGGAACACCTGGACCAGCTGAGGAGTGGCCAGAAAACTGAACTCATGTCAGGTCTTTGGACTGAGGGAATTTGGTGTACAGAAAGAACCAGAATGATAACAGAACTGTAAGGAAATCTAGACACTGAAGTGATTGCCCTGGTGGGTCACTGCAGTTAGCTGCCTCTCCCCCAGACAGATAGTGGAATGGCTTCACCATCACCTGGAACACGAGGACGTATATGTACACAGGAAGGCATTGGCATGCTAGGGAAAAAGCTTAACACATGTTACTGAAGAGCATGTAATGGAACATAGGGACTTTAGGGGGACCCCTTGGGCAGTTCTTTTGAACCTGGGGTGTCCGTTCCTCACCAGTGCTCGGCCTCACAGGCTCGGTCCTCTAGCCTCACACATGGCTCTGGCTCTGACTGGTAAAGCCCACCAGACTTTGTTCCAGGATTCAACTGTCTTTAGCTATGACAGGGAGACACACTGCAGGGAAAGGCAGCTCCTACACCAGCATCTGTATTTAAAAAAACTCGTAAGGGGTTAAAATCCAATTAACACCTGATGGAACTCTGCTTTCCCATCTTCAATTAACTACCAAGCACCCCCACTCCACAGCTTCTCTGTCTTCCACTCGTCCCCTTGTGAATATAAACATCGCTGGACCAGTGGTCTTTGTTGAGGAGATGCAGGGGGAAATGAGTTCACCCTGGGAGAAGGGGGTTAGGCAGTAACCTGCAGGGTCGAAAAGATGGACCAGGACCCCCACAGGCCTGAACATCACAGAGGTGGGTAGGACAAAGGTATTAGGGTGGACAGTTCTGGGAACAGAGCCCACAGTGATGATTTTCTAGTCTGCAGTGAAAGACTGGAGAGAGCACCAGGCACCTGGCCACTGTGCCTGGCTCCATAGCAACAGGTTGTCCCTCCAGCAGACCGTACTTCCTAACTGCTGTTTGCTCAAGTTAATTCAAACCTGAATTCTGCCCTCTGAGCACACACAGGCTGGTGAGTTAAACTGGCCATCTAGAAGAATAGCATCCACAGGGGGATGAGAGGTTAGTGAACAAGAGCTGGCCAAGGTCAAGCAGCTCCTAGAGAAAATCTATAATCCTCCAGCCTCTGTTGTTGCTCTTTCTGCCATCCTCAAAGTCTAGGGAAGGGCAGGGACAAGGTCACACCAAACAAAGGAGAGATGGGACAGGGGAGAGAGGCTGCCCTGAGCTGGACAAGGTTCCAGGATGCCCTGTGGACTTCTGCAGAGAGGAAAGGGGAAGGCAAGGCACAGCACCCCTCAGGCCACATCAGCCCTTCATAATGGGGCAGTGGAAGCTAGACACATACATCCAAGAATCATCTACACCATGTCCAAAGACACAGCCTGGGCAGATCAGCACGCAGCCTGGATCCAACTCCTCCATAGCAGGGATGAAATGTTCTACCCGACGGGACTGTTTCCCTGGGTCAGCAGTTTGGGGACCTGAAATTGCACTTACCCCAGGACCATGGCTGACCCACTTTCTTTCCAAAGGCCTTCATGACCTGAGCACAGAAGTCAAATGGATAAGAACTGTCAGAGAGCAGACTAGAGGCTAGGACCCTCAGGATTCACGGCGTGTCCGGACCTGAAGGATTCAGTTCATGCCTTGTGACAATGCTATAAGGTGACTGAGCTAATGCTATTTTATTTTTATTTAATGTTTGAGGAGACTGAGCCCCAGGGATATCAAGAGGCAGCATGACTTGCAGAATCTACGTGTTTTCTTATCCCAGATGCATGTTCTTGGAGAAAGATAGCAATATACAGATTTCTTTCAGGTGGATCAGATGCCTGTTTAAGATCTCTCTTATGTGTATGAGTGTTTTGCCTGCTTGTATGTCTGTGCACCAAGTGCATGGGATGTTCATGGGGGTCATAAGAGGGCATCAGATCCCCTGGAACTGGAGTTACAGAGGGTTGTGAACCGCCGCCATGTGGGTCCTGAGAATTGAACCCAAGTCCTCTGGAAGAGAAGCCAGCACTCTTTACTGCTGAGCCATCTCCCCAGCTTTGGACCATATGCTTTGTGAACTGAAGTCCCTAGAAAAGGCCACCCCTGAGTAAAGGATGCATCTCCAAGAGTGACTGATAGGAGCTACAGACAGAGGCAAATGATCTTGGGGTGTCTTCAGCCCCCTAAATAGACACTCACGGCCCACCTCTGAGGCTGATCTAGCGTTCTCTCAACTACCAGGCAACGATCTTGAAATGTGCTAACAGACCACTAGCTTCCATCAACTGAACACTAGGAATGTCCTCAGAAACCATCTGAGACCCTCAGTGGAGTTTCCTTGGTTGGCTGTGACTCACCTACTTGATTTTCCTACCAGTGTAATTGGAAAATGCCTTAATTTATATCTTCCTTTTGTTCAGAACACTGGCTATTCTTTCAGAGGACTTGAGTTAGTTCCCAGCATACACATGATAGCTCCCAACTCCCTGAAACTTTAGTTTTAGGGGATTCCTGGAACTAAAATGACTCCATTTTCTGGCCTCCATGGGCACCAGGTATACTCTTGATGCACGGGTATACATGAAAAAAAACACTGTACACATAAAATAAAATAATTATTACTTAAGCCACCAAGTATAAGTGATTTCTCAATTGTCCTCCAGGGAACATCAGGGAAGAGTGGGTGGAAAGAAAGGAGGTAGATGGGAGAAGAGCTATGGAATGCTGACTTGGGGAGATGGCATGACTCCGCACACCTATTCACACAGCTGTGCTTACCTGCATAACATCAAGTCAGCCAAACTTCAAACATAAATGGGGGAAGGTCCCAAGACCCAACCTTGGCAGAGAGGCCACTGGGAGTCCATGGCCACTTTGGGAGGGAGACTTACTCTCCTTTGGCCACTGGCCGACCGCTCATACCCCAGTAGATGGTCAAACACTCATGTTCATATGGGAAGTAATAATTGGGCTTAGGAATACTAATAACAACAACACATTTACATAGATTCATTCAGGTGGGAACATGATTTTCAGGACAACTTCAATCCATATCATTCATATTTGATTTAGAATTGAGTCTAAGTCCTGTTGTTATGAAAACTGTTTTGTATTGACAGTATAGATCCATACATGTATGCATGTGTCATGTTAATATTTGTATGTGTGTAATAGTGAGCACCTATGATGGATATGCTATGCATGCAGAATGTGTATATAAGCATTATTTACATATGCACACATCCACCTGTATTGAATATAGTCAGTAAACAACTTTTACCTGGCTTGTCATTTATTTACACGTCCTAATTTATTCCTTCTGGGATTTGGTTTAGATGCCAGAATGGTATTATATTGTTTAGACAGCTTGAGCAACTTAACTCAAATTATTTTTATAATGATGTCACTTAAATAAGCATGAATATAAAGCTAGGTATATAAACTGCTTCTGCTTATGGCTCTTATGCATCTATAGAAACAAAATAAATTTACAATTCAAATACAAGCAAAACTAGAAAGCCAATAAAATTCAAATTAACGTTGTAAAGGTGACTGATGGTGCCTTTGGCTAGAACCAAATCACCTGCCATAGGTGAGAAAGACAAGTGGGCGTGGGCGGGCCGTAGGTCCAATAAATCAATGGGGGTCTTTTCTTTAGATTGGGATGGCCCACCAACTAATTAATCACCATTTTCTTGGCTTTGCCTTTTAGCAATGGCCTCATTATTAACCATCCATCTATTCTTTGTGTGAACCCATCAACTTAAACAGTGCAACACAAAATTTATGCCTGTAAGAAAATAATCTGAAAATACAATGACTTTAGAATTTCTGTAGAGCCCTGGTTGCTTGGTAGAACAAGTGGAATGTGTGCTCAGGGTACTTTCTGACAGACAGGGAGACAATGCTAGGTACCTGGGCTAAACTGAGTCCTCACCTCACACTTTTTTCCATTCTATGTTCTTGAAGGGTGCAGTCCAGAGGGAGAGCAGTCCTCTGTTCTATATACAAGCATCAAGGAGACATGGAAACGCTGAGTCTGCAGCCCACCTCCTGCCCCAGGTAACCACCGGGGGATGCAGAAAGCAGCTCCTTGTTGCCTGGCTACAGTTGACTAAATCCCATCGTGGGCCAGGGGGGTGGCTCAGTGGATAAAGGTGCTAGTTACGCAAGCTCAGTTATCCAAGTTTGATCCCTGGGTCCCACACAGAAAACCATCTATGGGAATGTAGATCTGGAATTTCAACCCTCCCATGGAGAGACGGGAGATGGAAACAGGAGAGCTGTCCAGAAGCTCTGGGCCAGCCATGCTGGAGTACACTGTGTGACAGAAACAAGAGCGACTGCTTCAGCAAAGTGAAGGGGGGTGAGCACTGACCACCAAACCTTGTGTCCTAGACCCCACATGTGGGCTGTGGCACAAAAACACCTGCACACACATACATATACACAACGCACAACATACACACACATACATACACACATAACACAAGATACACACATATAACACTCAACACATATACACAACACATACACAAAACACATACATATACAACACAAACCATACACACACAATACTCAACACACATACACAACACACACAGCATATACACACACAACACACACACATACATGACACACATATACTCACATGCACACAACAACACCCATAAAATAAACACACATACACACTAAATAAACTTTCTTATTTTCAAAAGGACACATGGTTAAGGAGATCCCGAACCCCCAAATTCCTGTGAACTCAGCATCTCAGAGATGGTGAATTAGATCCACAGTAAATCAGAAATCCCCTGAAAACTGACCCACACCCTCATTTGAGTGTCCTGGAGTGGAACAAAATGTTGGAGCTTTGACTAAACGGCTGAGGTAACACATGATTCTCTCTGATGAAAACATGACCCTGGCTATAAAGAAGGGGCTTCCAAGCTTGGCTGTGGTCAGTGTGTGCTTACAGAGTCACATTCTGAGCATGGGGTAGGAAGCTGCATGTGGTGTGGAGAACCTGGGGCTGCACTGTCCAGGTACAGGAATGCCTGGACTCCACCATCACTGCACCTGGAGGGAAGTGTGGATCGGTCTGTTCAGGCTGCAAAACACGTATCCCGTAGTGGACACTTCAAAGAACAGGAATGTGTTGCCCCACAGTCCAGCAGGCTGAAGCCCAAGGTCATGGTGTGGAAAGGACAGCGTCCTCCTGAATTCTCCCTCCTTGGACTACACTGCCTTCTTCTCCCAGTCCACTCTCCTCATCTGTGGTAATTTGGTTTCTGCTGCTCTGATAACAGCAGGTTTACTTGGCTTGCATGTCCCAAGCAGTCCATCATCCAGGGAAGTTGGGACGGGAAGCTGGAGGCAGGAACTGAAGCAGAGGCCATGGAGGAAGCTGCTTAGTGGCCTGCTCCCCATAGATAGTTCACTTGGTCTGCTTTCTTACATGACCAGGGCTGCCATTGCCCACAGTGACCTGGGCCCTCCCACACCAATTGTAAAATGAGAAAATGCCCTACAGTTTTTGCACCTACATGCCAATCTGATGAGGACAATTCCTCAACTGAGGGTTCCTCTTTCCAAGTGACTCCAGTTTGCCTAGAGTGGACCAATACCTGACCAGCATGCCGCCTCTCCTGTCTCTGGGGTCCCCACCTCTTTTTCTTGTGACAGCAGCCATCAGATTAGTTGAGAGCCACATGGATGTCCTCATTCTATCCAGTGGCCTCTTTAAGGACCCTGTCTCTAAACAGTCACATCCCAAGGTGCTGGGTGTTAGGACTTTACTGTAGAGATCTGGGGAGAGACACACCGGTGTCCCATACCAGTAGGTGGCATGGCCTCATGAGCCATGCATGGTGGCTGCTCTACAGATCACTCCCAACACCCCATGATACAGAGGGTTGTCCTGCAGGGAACAGTCACTCAGAGCATGACTTGAAGAATGCCAGGATCCAGAGAGGAGTTGGTGTGCGCCATCTAAGCAGGTGGGAGCTTGTACAGTGAGCAGAACAGTGTGGTTCATAGTCTAAACACACGGAACAGAAATCTAAGCGTTCCTCTAATTACTGCAGGTTAATTAGCTCTTCTCAGCATTTTGGAAAGGAAAAGCCACTTGAGCACAGCACTGATTCCCACTCCTTGGCTGGCAGGCGCAGGTGGGAACAGTTCTCACACAGTGAGCAGCGCAGAGAGGCCTGCTCTCCAGCAGGCCAGCTACTGGGATCTGAAGGTGCTCAGAGTCCAGGCTTTCTCCCTGTGAAAACATCCACCAGATAGGGAAAAACTCCAGGAGAATGGGACCACTAAGGCAAGGGGCTTTAAAGGGCCAAATTTCCAGGAATATGTGAGAACTTCCAAGAGTTCCATTGCTCCCGCTTCTCAAGTCTTTGCTGCCTCTAACTCCAGACACGAGGACTGCCCCTCTGACCCATCTCACGAACCTGTTTATCTAGAGATCCTGGCTGGTCAAGTGAGCTTGGCGTCTGTTTCGATCACTTCTATTACTGTGATAAGACAGCATGATCAAGGAAACTTACAGAAGAGTTTACTGGGGGCTTCCAGTTTCAGAGGGCTGGTGTCCATGAGCCTCATGGCAGAGGGTGTGGCAGCAGGCATGGAGCTGGACTAGTAGCTGAGAGCTCACATCTGATCCACAGACACAAGGCAGAGAGAGCTAACTGGGAACGGAGTGGGCTTTTGAAGCCTCAAAGCCCGCCCCTAGTGCCGCTCTTCCACACCACCTAATCCTTCCAAAACCAGTTCCACCAACTGGGGACCAAGCATTCTAACACATATGAGCCTATGAGAGCCCTTGTCATTCAGACTACCACAGTGTCCTCACTGTTGGCTTATGTTGTCATCAGTGACATCACTAGTCACGGAGTCATTTTCCTGCACAGAGGCCCCTTCCTCTGTGATGTCCCCTGAGGAAAATGCCCTGACACCTCTGTGTTGCTATTTTCAGTTCCAGAGCTGTGCTGGGCTTGCTCACTGTCAGGCCCCTGAACTTCCCTGGGCTGGAAGTTCAGGGGCCTGAAAAGCGTCTGGAAAGCGTCTCCAGCACCCGCATTCATGAGCTGAAGTCAAAGTACAAACGTGTGTTAGAAGTCACATACAGGTATCAGAACTTAATTCCCAGACTCATGTGTTGTCAGTGTAGGCTGGCGTTTAGCTGAGGCCAGGAGAGTGGGGCTCCATGCTGGAGCTGGTCAGTGGAGATCTGGCTTTGTTACCATGAAAGGATGGGATGCCCCATCTTGACTGTCAGCTTGTCTCAGCCTCACCTAGGAGACATACAACTAGGCACATCTGTGGTAGTGTCTCCAGGAAAGTTTAGCTGAGGTAAAAAGACCTATGCTGAATGTGTGCAGCCCAGTTCCAGACTAAATTAAAAAAGAGAAAATGGGTTGGACACACACATTCATCTCTATGCTCCTGACTGTGATTGCAAAGGGACCAATCACCTCACACTCCTGCTGTCACAATTCCCCTGCCATGATGGAGTGCACCTTCAGACCGTGAGCTAGAACAAACCTTTCCTGCCTTCAGTTGCTTCTGCCAGCTATTTTATCACAGAAAAAAAAAGTTACAAACACACATCTGTCATGTGATGCAGCTCAAGCCTCTTGCACCCAGCAACAACTCCTCTTCTACTTCCCCGAACACCAGAGATCCATCCCATAACCCAGGCATCTTGGATTTCCTATTCTCCATAACTTTGAGACAAATATAATTCTTTTAAATTTAAATGACCTGGGCTCTGGTACAGCAATGGAACATGGACAAAGATATGGAAAATACGGCGTGCAGAGTGACGATAGTCCCACTGCCAACTGTGTGTACCACCTATGATAAGAGCTGAATGTGGATCCCAAGTTGAACAGCGACAAAAAGTCAGAGTGGTGTTCCTGTGAAAGAAGCTGCTTTGAACACGCAAACTCACCTCTGCTCTCAGCCAAGATTACCTTAAAGGGGTTTTCACATGCTATAAGGAGTGTTGAGGATGGATTGGCTATACTTAAAGGGATTCTTTAAGGTGTAAGCACACACATGTGAAGACGCCTAGTGAGCAGGCACTGGGGGGATGAACCTCAATAGTGTACAATGTGACGAACAAATGAACCTTAATAGTGTACAATGTGACGAACAGATGAACCTCAATAGTGTACAATGTGACGAACAGATGAACCTTAATAGTGTACAATGTGACGAACAGATGAACCTCAATAGTGTACAATGTAACAAACAGAGCCCCATGTGACAACGGACTTGCTGAAATGGAAGCCTTCTGGGTTGAAGGTTCCAGGGGGAGCCAGACTGGAACAGAGTCTTCAGATCCCTAGGAGAGGCCCAGAGTCCCCTGGGGCAGATGCTTCTAATGTTGGTAAAATAGAAGGCAGAGCTGAAAGCAAACGGAGAGTTTGCACAGGGACATCTCTGTCCCACGCCTGCCCTGACCACATGCTAGCAGTGGACTGACCTTTTTCCCCAACTCCAGCTTGGATGGAGGCCGGAGGCTGGAGAGGTTTGAACATACAAGACAGGGGTAAAACTGTAAACCCAAAACAGCTGTATGAGGAAACCCATTCCCCCCTTCTCTGCTTCACGGAGGCCATCTGTGATCCCAGATATCTGGGGCTTTACTGGAAGGTCACCAGGCCTTTTCAGGAGAGAGATCTCACCTATAGCCAGCTCTCTTGTGCACACAGGTGGCCCAGGGAACTGTGGGCCATACTTGCTTCAAATTTTATCTCACTATTAAATATAAACAGACATGTTTTGTTGACAGGCCTTGCGATTAATCTTGGTTATTAACTTGACACATCTGGGAAGAGGGAACCTCAGTCGAAGAGTTGTCTCCTTAAGATTGATATTTTCTTGATTGCTAATTGATGAAGGAGAGCCCAGCCCACCGTGGACAGTGTCATCCCTAGGCAGGTGGGCCGAGGTTGGGTGAGAAAGGTGACCGAACATGCAGCTGACAGTAAATCAGTGAGCAGCACTCCTCCATAGCTCTCCTGCAGTTCCTGCCTCTAGTTCTTTCTTAGTGGGGAGGGCATGGCGGCAGGAACTCGAGGCAGCTGGTCACACTGCATCCACAGTCAGGAAGAGCAGACACAAACACTCATGGCCAGGGAGATGGATGTGTCCTTTGTATTCAGTCTGGGACTCCAGCCCATGGGATTTGGATTTACGGTTTTATCCTTGGACTTGGTTGTGCCCGGTTCCTGGCTTGAGTTCTTGCCCTGACTTGCCTCAGTAATGGGCTGTAATCTGCAAGCTGAAACAAACTTGTTTATCTCCAAGTCGCTTTTGGTCATGGTGTTTATCAAAACAAACTAGAACAGGCCTGTAACATAAAAGGAAGGCAGCAAAGTAAGAAAATACTAGTGAGGACCTTGGAGGACAGAGAATAATACAGGAAGCTGTGGAAAGCTTTTCGTGTGCAAAACTGATGATGGCAAAGATAACAGGGACTGTGTTACGTCCCTGAAAGAACAGAAAGTTCTAAGAAACAGCACATTTAGAGAACAAGAAACACAAAGAAATGAAAGCTGTTGAGGAAACCATGCAGGAAACCATGCAGTAAGATCAAACCGAAGAATGTTCCTTGAAAGCAAATCAGAAACACTAAGAGACAGAAAATCATGGAAGGGGGAAATTAGAGGGTGGGTGTGGGAGCCTAATGGACCATGGAAGTTCCAGAAAGGAAGCATAGGGAATTAAGGAGAAACAATATTTTCCAGAAAAAAAAAACAAAAACAAAAACAAAAAACAGACATTTGGGGGTTTTTTTGTGAAAGGACCTATTGAAGACCCAGAAAATCTAACAAAACAGACCCTGCTTGTGGTGACTAATCTTCATTGCCAAGTTGCCTGGACTTAGACTCAGACAGAAACACCCCTGTGAGCATGCCTATAAGTGAACATCTGAGTGGGGAAGGTCCACCTGGGATGTGGGCCACACCATTCCACAGGCTAGGGTCCCAGGAGAAAGCCACCTGACCATCAGCATTTGTGTCTCCTCTTTCTGACTGTGGATGCAATGTGACCTGCTGCCTCAAGTTCCTGCCACTATGCCCTCCCCACCATGATGGACTATCCTTTCAAACTGTGAGCCAAACAAATTCTCCCTCCATCAAGTTACTTTGTTTCATTTCTTGGGTGTTTTTGTTGCAGCAAAGAGGAGACGAATGCAGCACCCAAGACAGGAACACTGGGAATGAAGAGATGGGAGAGTAGAAGCTTCCAGAAGACAAGGCAGCTGTTCAAACACCAGTAATTAAGATAACACTGTGTTTCTCACATGGTTTGGCAGGCATGGCTTCAGAGTTCAGAAGAGAAACCTCCAGCCTTGGCTTCTCAGCTCAGCTAAGCCATGAGACAAGTAGAAGGCAGGATGCTGTGCCTCACACCAGAGAGATCAGTCACTTCCATCCCACAGGTGCAATAGGATTCTGCAGTCATTAGAGGACACCTGGACTCCAGAGACCAGGAGGTGGTGCCAGGAATCACAGTCTGCAACTGACCTCAGGACCAGCTGGAGCCCCATGTGGGAGGAAGGTGAAGACCAGGGAGGGATGCTGCCCAGAAAAATAACAAATGTGCTGGCTGACGACTTGAGAGTTTTGACCAAACTGCACACAATGCTAAGTCTGGCAGACAGTCTGGTAGGCATTCAAGACAGGCACAGGCTCACAGAGCAGGTGACAGACCCGGTCGTTATTCATTCTAGGGAAGCACAGAGTACATCAGGAACGGAAATGCAATCATGGAGCTACTTTGAGGCTCAGCTGTGAATAATAATTACATAATTATGCAAATCCTGAATATTGATCTAACCACAAATTATACTACTGGAAGGAGGAGCAGGAGTTGTGTGTGTGTGTGTGTGTGTGTGTGTGTGTGTGTGTGTGTGTGTATGTCTGAACATGTGTTCACTTGATTGACAGACGAGAGAAACAGAGCATGTAGTAGAATCCTTCCAGGTAGAAGTCTTCCTGGAGAGGATCCAGGGAGAATGAGCTGAACTTAGAAGGAGAAACAGAAGCCAGGGCAAGAGTGGTTTTAACTGCACAAACAGGAGGATCTGAGTTCAAGTCTCCATCAATCAGGTTGAAAGCTTGGTGTTAGTAGCTCCAGAAGTGGTGGGGGGGGAAGGAGGTATGGAGGGTACAGAGGGTACAGGGGGTATGGGGGTACAGGGGGCACAGGGGAAGCAGAGGGTATGGGGGTACAGGGAGGTATGAGAGATACAGGGGGTATGGGAGTACAGGGAGGTATGGGGGGCACAGGGGTGTGAAAGTCAAGAGTATCAGGGAGTCTGGCTGGCCAGGTGCTCCAAGTTTGGTGAGAAACCCTGTCTCAGGAGAATACAATGGAGAGTAATTGAACAGGACATCTGACAGCCTCCTTTGTCCTCCACATGTGCATGCAAGGGGAGACACACCCACTCAGCCCTGTGCATACACCATGCATGTATACCACAGATACACATACATGCAAAAGTGGAAAACAGACAAAAAGGAGGAGGAAGAGAAGTGTGTGCTTTCAAGTACCAAGGTCCAGATGAGAGCAGTAGGGTAGGAGAGACAGGACAACAACCCTTGGGAAATGGACACAAAAGGATAAAGGAGGTACAGGCATCAGTCAACTGTTCTGATCCAGCAGCATGACTCTGTTAGACTTTTTGAAGATATCTTGAATTCATAATATTAAGGAAAAAAACCAGCTGCTATGGCTGGAGCACAGCCAGTTACCAGATAGGACAGGTCCCACTGGAATCCAGCTTGAGGGGACTTTGCCAGATGTTTTCATTGAGCATGTTCAGGGACTACATGGGAAGCTTGGGGACTGACTGGAAGCTATTCTACAATCCACTGGTGATGAAGAACTTGAATAAGGTCCAGGAAAATGAATACATTCCTGCCTGGGTGACTTTTGGAGAGGAGCTTTTAGGCTCTGCTGAAGAGCTGGGAGCTGAGGGAGAAAGAAGGCTTCTGCCTGTCGGGAAATTTTGCTGCTGAGGTTGGAGTCTTGCCTTACCAGAAAGCCTCTGAGCTTGGTGAAGAATGACAGACACCCTTTGTCAGTAGGATCTCCCCTTCTCTACCTGGGGGACTCCCTCCCTTTATCTGAGGAATAGCACATAGCTCTCAGAGAAATTACAGGTTCGACTGTTTCTCTCGATAAGAAACAGGTTCAGTAAGCACCTGAGATTCCTGAAAAACAAACAAAAACAAAAACAACCCCATGCTCATGAGGTAACTTAAGTACATTATGCTTTCAGCCAGTGACTTTGTCCATGCCTCCAACCATACCTGGAGTTCTTCCCCCAACCTCTGCTGGCTGTGGGATAATTAGGTACGACATTCCCCTTCTTATGATAGGACCATGCTGCTGCATGTAAATGAAGCATCTGCAGCACTCCTAGCCCCAGCCAATCAAATGCATTCACCCACAAAACCCCTCCCACTGCCCAAGGTTTATAATGCCCCTTAAACTCTCACTCCATTCCTCCATCGTGATCATCTGAGACTCATGGGCTTGGGAAGGAAAGGTCTCCTCTCTCCCAGAAGAATTCATCATTGGATCTACCTGCCTACCCCAGGCCCCTGCTGCCCTGAACCCATTTCTCAGTGCACTGTGGACAGTGTGGCTCCTGAAGCCGCTATCGCCTTCCCAGTAGCCACCTCCGAAGCTCGCCAAGGCACGGAGCTTCTGATACTCTCTCTCACTGTCTGCCACAGAGCTGACCTGAAGCAGCTAGTTGCTAGTTGTTCCCAAAGCAGCCAAATCAGACTCCTCAAGTCACTTGGCTCAGTCCAGGAGCTCCGAGCTCCCTGAAGCTGCCCAGTCCAGTGCTGGCAGCCCAGCTAAAAAACCTTTGACCTTCTACTATACTGCAGAGAGGGTTCCTCTGTCCTGCATGATGATCATAAGAGTTGTAATACTTTGCGGTGGAAAAAAATCCTTTCTCCTGCTTCTCTGGGCTATCCTATAGCATGATCCCACCCCATGTTTCATTCTTTTCTTCCCAGAAACCAACATAGCATATAATTCCAGTTTGGTGCCTGACAAGGACCAGGCTTCCCAGGAGAGTACCTGACAAGGCCTGATCTCCATGGAAGCCACAGATGACAGACAGCTGCCTCTGGGATTCAAAGCTGGATGGAAGAAAGTCCCTTTACCCCCAAGAAGATGGTAAAGGCAGAGATATGGTAAGAAGTCTATTGTGGACATTGGATGAGATTCCCCCACAAAACACACACACACACACACACACACACACACACACATACATACATATACACACACACACACATACATACATACATATATACACACACACATACAGACACACATACTGGATGCTTGAAGCATCAGAATCTTGGTATCAGGTGCCAATGGGCCTGTCTGCCATTCCTCTGGAGGCCATATTTGAGGACTCTCTTTACCTCCTCTAGCCTCTGAAGGGACATCAGTCTTCTGTACCTGTTCTCTTGCCTCTGCCCACTGCCTTCTGTGGCCTTCTCCCTACTGAGTCTCATTAAATTTTTTCATCTTGTGGGAAAACCATCAACAAACTTGATCAGGCCTCATCTTCACTTAGTCATGTCAGCAAAGACCCAACTGCCAGGTAAAATTGCATACTTTGGTACTGGTATATTCTTTAATATGTCTTGTGGAAGACAATTCAACCCACACCAGATGTGGGTGTTGGTGACCACAGTGGGCTTGGCATGTATATCTTCTGCTCTTTTCTCAGAGGCCCACAAGGATGGCCTGTTCCATTCCACACACTCCAGAATCTCACATAGATAGCTCATTCATCAAGTTTCTAGATGACCCCCCCCCCAACCAGGTGGAAGGTCTTTGAACCCCTCAACAGAGGATTCATCTGCTCTGGAGGACTCCCAGTGAGGGTCACTGTGGGGAATAAGAAGGGGAAAGCGGGCAAGATTATGCACATCTGGGGTGCACAGAGGGCCATGGTCTCCCTCTCAGCTTGAGCCTGCACTCTGGCCACACTTTCTGTCTTTGCCAGGGTTGCTCTGAAACTAAGTTTTCAGCCAACTGTACAGACAGGAGGGACTGGAAGCTCTTACCTATAAATCTGAGTCTATTAAGGAACGGGGAGACCCCTAAAGAAAACGCAGCTGCCTGGGACTGAACAGATACCTTCCCAAGACAGGCCATTTGGAGACAGGACACCCGTCCATGAGGCAGAAAGGAGGGCCGAGGGGTTATACTGAGTTCCCGCATGAGTTGAGACATCAGTCATTATTTGTGTGTGAGTTTTCCCTGTCAGTACTCCCAGAGCCCCACTGCTCCATACACATGGGTCAGCAGATAGACCAGCACTGCCTCCAGTCCTTTTCAAAAGACTTAATGGAGCCTTGTGGAAGGTGCCATCAAGGCAAAGAGTTACCCATTTCACTAATAAGATGACTTCGTACAGAGAGGTATCTACTCATTTTGTCTCCTCCAAGGGTTTCCACACCATTGCTGCAGACTGGGTCAGTGGTGCTGGCAGAAGCAACAACCCCTACCTCCAGAGGATCTTCAGGAGAGACGGGGAAGTATTGTCCCCTTCTGGCCATTGGTGTGTATTTCAGTTGGGCACATTCGTCCATCTACAGTTACAGGGAGGGTGCAGTGCAGAAGGAGGATAGCCATCTTAGGAATGTAGTTCACCATGTCCTGAAGCCACGCTAGCATTCAATTTAGAAACAACTACAGAAGGTGTGCTGTAGAACTCTGACAGGACACCCATTTGAAGGGCTGGGGAGGTGGCTCTACCTGTAAATGTGAGGCACGGAGTTCAGAACATCAGTACCCACTGGGGACAAAAAAGCCAGACCAGGTTGTGCACATGTGTAACCTTAGCCTGGGTTGGACCCCTAGAGTTTTCATTTTCTGACCAATCAGTCTAGGAAACGGCTGAGAGGGAAGACCCTATCTGTAAAAATGAGGTGGAGGGTAATCCAGGAAGACATCCGAAGTTGACCTTTGACCTCCACCACAGGTACACACATACACACCCACCTGCATACATGTGTTGCACATAAGCACACGTGTACACACATATGCAAGTACCCTTCTTGTGGTATTCTCTTCCTCAACTCTCTCCCAAGAGCTTTCTAGCTATTTCCAATGCCCCTGCCGCTCAGACAGTCTCCCCATAGAACCTGATTCATTACCTGCTATTTGAGAGAATGTCGCATCCTCTGCTGTGCCTCAAAAACAGGAAGCCCAGCTCTCTGTTAGACTTTTTTCTCTTTTTTGTTTATTTTCCCCCAACCCCTCTTTGCACACTGTGGCTTTCATCTGTGACTCACATCTTGCCAAAAAGGTGGATAAATGAACGAAGAATATTTCTTTTCAAAGAAAAGGAAATTAAAATGAACCATGCAGTGGCAGAACGGTGAGTCCTAGCCTGACAGGAAGAACACTGCAGCCAGCATCCCCTGAGCCATAGGAGGGCTTAGGACCAAAATACTTGTGGAAAAGAGCCCCCCCCCCCAGCACGCAGGCAGACAAAAAGCTCTGTCCCTAGCTGCCACCCACTGGGCACAAATCGTGTTTAACAGCTCCTGAATTTACTGCCAATTGAATAAAAGACCACTATTTTAGGAAATGTCAGTATTTCTCCCCAAAATAAATAAAAGCCCCTTGTTGTGAGCAGTCCTGGTTTCATACAATCTGCCTGGCGAAGCAGATCTACAGAGCAGGGGGATACACGAAGGGTGTTCAGCACCTGGCCAGCCCCAGCCTGGGAGCAAGGGTGCTCCTCCAGAGAAACTGGCTACCCATTGCTCTTTGCCATCTCCATCGAGGATGCTCCAGTCTAAGGGATCTCAGCAGATCTTGGTAGTTCTGAACTGAGGAGTGGCCTTAAGCTGATACTACTGTCGTCCTGGCACCAGCTGTGCCAATGAGAACATAGTCGTGTGGGAAGACACAATCTAGGGACTCCCTGGGCAGGGTCACAAGCCCCAGGTCCTGCCAAGTAGAGCCATTCTGGCCTGGACATGCAGCTGAGGTTTTGGCTTATGGAGGGACCCTTTGCAGCCTGGTCACCCCCTTCTGGACCCCAGAGTTGTTTGGCAACACCCCT
The DNA here is from genome assembly GCA_907164525.1 of Lophiomys imhausi. NCBI lineage: Eukaryota > Metazoa > Chordata > Mammalia > Rodentia > Muridae > Lophiomys > Lophiomys imhausi. The sequence continues at coordinate 2,882,856 of CAJQZJ010032232.1, forward strand.
GCCCCAGCAGCATTGGCTTAGTCCCAGGGTCCCAAGGAATGCCCAGGTTTCTGGCCACAGGAACAGCGACCTCACAAATGATAGGATCGGTTGAACACTGAAAGTATCTAGGAAAGGCCACTGTCTGCCACCAAGAAAAAAGCCGGAGTCTCAGGGGTGAAGACCTCTGTAAATAGAGCCACGTCTTCTTCTAAGAAGACATGTATTTGGCACACACCATGATAAAGGCCAGGTGCCCATGGTGGATGGCGGAGTCATGCTGGTGTTGGGGTAATTGTGAGATAATCTTTGAGCTTGGAATTTCCTTTGGGAAGCTTTCTCCCCAACTCGCACAGACACCAGCTTTTAGGAGCTTTGCAGTAGGATCTCCGGATTTGCTTCTAGACTCTGTGGGAATCAGACATGTCAGGTGATCCACCCAAGACCAAAGTTCTTCACAACTGGGCAGCTGTCCAGAACCAGCAACTCTGTGACCAAGGGAAGAGCCCTCTGGCTTCTCCTAGCTGTGGCAGGAACTGGCTTAGGAGGCACAGTCAGCTGGAAGGAAATCTGATGTCTCAGGTTGGGCAGGGAAAAAAAAAATCTGGAAGTTTTCTTGCCTTTGTCATGTCAGTTCTGCCTATATTAGAGTCTGGAAGGGGTTGGCCAGGGTAGGAAAGCAAGCCACCATCCTCCTTCCAGGCAGACAGACAGATGGACTGACAGGGAGACAGGTATGTCCTCCAGGCATGACAGATACAAGTACAGTGTCAGAGGTGACCGTTCGGAGTCAGGGTCCTTCAGAGATAAGCAGAAGCAAAGATGGAGTGGTTGGGTCACCCCTGGAGGCAAATAGAAGGAGCCTGGTTTATGACACACTGTATGAGTCCCAGCAGCAGCCTGGACTGAATCCGGCTAAGATGAGAGTGTCGCTGGAAGGTGGCACACTGCTCATGGCTTGATTCAGCCATGGAGCACTGTGCTGAGAAAAGAAACATGACTGGACACATCAACCCAATCCTTTCTCTTTTGCTGGCCTCGGGGAATGAGCCCATGATCACCTGATCAGTCCCCCAAGGAGACTTCCTGTCCCTCAGCAGGAACGTCTTAAGCCAAGGAGATCACAGACATTGGGGTTGAAGATGGGGTCAAGCCCAGCTCCAACCTGGAAGGTAACAAGGCCAGCTAGAATAGCCTTCTGTGGTAGAAGTTAGGCTTCTTTAGTGAAATTAGTAGACAGTTCAGATTAGCATCTGGCAGCACATAAAGGAGAGCTTGGTGTCCCTTGAACTTGGGCCAAGATGGACAGAGTGCAGTTGAGGTCATAGTTCTGAGAACTGCCCTGTTGAAGGGGTGTGGCTAAAAAACCGTGCAAGCCGCGCAGATGATGTCAGTTGCCCCAGAACCAACGAGACTGCTGGACATTGAGAGAAATCTCATGGACCTTGCTTGAAACCACCAAGGATCGCAAGATAGTGTGATATATAAACCAGAGAACTCCCTGAGGTCTCTCTTTTCCTCCTGCCTCTGAGAAGTCTAAGAAGTCATGCTGGAGAAGTGCATAGGAAGGTATGCCATTTACAGAATTTAGACTGCAGTAGAGGCAAAGGCATGGCATAAAACCTGCTGAGAAAGAGTTACTTGAAGGTGCATCTGTCTTGGGGCCCCAGAGCACCAAAAAAGTGAGCGAGGTGAGTGAAGTTCAGAAGCCTCTTGGAGAGACTTTCGACTGTGGGGTTTGCCTGAGCCAAGGAGACCGTGGAGGTGAGTCTCAGCTGTGGAAAAGGTCGGCCTCAGTTCTGGAGGTTGGAACAGACTGACTTTATAAACCAGCCACAATTTGGTGGTTGAAATAAATTGGCCTTGTGAACTGGCAAAGTAAGGCCCAATGGACTTTAAGCTTAAAAGATACCACCTGATGGGACTGCTGTAAACCAAGTCACTCTGCACGGACGTATGCTAAGAATATTAATATCCTTTTAAGAAAGTTAAAATAGTGTTAGCTAAGTGTTTTTAGATAGGTATTAGGGTGTTCTTAGATAGATTATAGATCTTAGATTATAGGTTTTAGGTTATAGGATTTAGGGATTTTATAGGTGTTTATGTGTTAATAAATAGAAGGGTTTATAAATAAAAATATTCTGTTACAGCTTTCTCCTTGAGGTCTCTAAAGCATGGAGCACAGCCTAGCTCCCCACAATAACCCCCCCCCCAGGTATATCGTGATCACCTCACCATCCACCTGGGCTCTCTAGCTGGAGCCCAGGATCCAGGGATCAGAGCCCAGGGAGGATGCTGACAAGGCAAGAGATCCCTTCTTGTGGGGCAGCCAGTTTTTTTCTCTGCATGCGCTTACCTGCATCTGCACAATCTACAAATGCATGTGTGCAGACATGTACACACATGTGCATTGACACATGCATGTATAGTCCACAGGTTCAAAGTCCCACATGTAAGCACACATTATGCATACACATGTACACACACACACACCACATCTATATGTACACAGGGAACACACCTATGGGAATGCATGTACATGTGAAGGACACCAGCAAGCTGAGATGTTTCTCCCACCCATGTGAAGCCTCCATGACCACCGTCCTGAGGGGACCAGTACTCCACATCTGTTCCATCCATCCAACCATCAGTCTCAGAGACGTGGGTGTGGAAATTATCCTGGGCAGCTTGCAGGTGAAGAGATGTTACATCTAGAGGTTGGGAACTCTGCAAACCAGTAAGCCAGAGGTCCCAGAGCCTGGCTCTATATACTGCAAGGAGATGGACCTCTCCATCGGACACCAACTTCATAAAATGCTTTTCTGCGTTAGTCACCAGGAAATGAAACCTAAATAATAACCTCAAATGTGTACATATATATTCCATTATAATATATTACATATATTTTATGTATAATAAAAATATATATATTACATTATAAATACGTGGTTTCAGAGGAAATAAGGTCACTTCCAACTTCCAAATCACTGCTTCCTCTGTATCTTGTGCTCATGGGGGCCATGACCCATCTCTAGGTCAAGCTCTGGGCAGCGTGCTTCTTACCAGAGAAGCAGCAACAACCTCTTGACATCCAGGTCAATGCAGGCTGCTGTTGGGCTCCAGACAGTGCCCATGAGGCAGGCTACTCACACTTCTCCCAAAGAGGACCCAGCCACTCTGACCAAGCCACTCTCCATTCCTTTGCAGGCCTCTGACTCTTAGTCCCTCTACTATATCTTGTGATCATGGGGACAAAGAAAGAGTGAATGGGAGGGACAAAGAAGAGGAAGGGGGAGGGTAACTGTAGTCTTGAGTCTGCCCTAAGGACTAAGGACCTCTAAAGTTTATCCAGTTCGACTCCCCATCCACCTCTCCCTCCCCTTCAACCTACTGTGCCTACATCCTTGTTCCGTGGCTTCCATGAAGAGAAAGTTTTTTATCTGTACTAAACAGAGAAAGCAATGGCCCCCAAGCCTGGTATGAACAGCCACAGTTCAGCCAATATCTGGAAGTGTCCAAGGTTCCCAAACAAGCCTAATGACTGGAGTGATGGGGGCTCTCAACTCCTGGTAACTTACTGGGTAGCCGAAGGTCTCTCCTATGCCCCCGACCCTGCTGGGCACATTCTTTGCACTCGTAATTATATAATATTAATTGACATGAGCCATTTCTTATTTCATGCTAATTGAAAATTACTGATTTTCCTTGTGCAAATAGCTCTCCATGTCAATTACCAAATGTGATGCAGCCCATTTTTTAATTAACCACTCTCTGCCACATCCTTTCAAATCTGGTTTTAAATCCAGTTGACTGGTTCATCTTATCACAATTATTGTCGATAATGACCAAGGTCTGTCTGAAGAATCTTTCATGTTTTGCTGAAAGGACTGAAGAAGGGAACTCAGGGAAGGGTTTGACCTGCCCATATCTTGGCTCCCTGAGACGGATGGAGTGAAGCAGGAGGCTGAGAGAGTACCCTGACTTTCACTTCCCCTGGACTCACCCTCATCCCCATGACTGAGCTATGGCATCAGAAAGATGCTCCTAAGGGGCTTCCTGAGTCTAGACTCAAATTTAATCTTTCATCCCCAGGAAATTTACTCTGTTTTCTGGTGTCCTGGGTTCATCACACACACAGTTGAGTCCGGGATTGATTCATACTATGTCTGAGCCTCTGTATTAGTCTCTTTTCTGGCTATCGCAAAATGCTGGATGCTGGATAGTTTATAGAGAAAAGTTTATATAGCTCACAATTGTAGAGGCTTAAGGTCTATACAGCATGGTGAAGTCTTCCCTTGGCTGTCTCCTGCATTGTGGCAGGAGCTCATCATGCAAGGAGAGGTCGTGTGATAAGATGAAAAGCCAGAGTGGGGAGGGGCTGGTCTTGTTCACTGATAACAAGGATCAAGCCATTTTCAAACCACAGCAGACCAGGAACTGTGTGCCCTACAGTGATGACAGGTTTGAGCTTCAGGCCTCTGATGCTCAGCTAACTGGTTCATGCTCAGCTAAGTGCTTGCCAGTTTCAGTTGGTATCAGTTGTGCTGTATCAGAATTTGCTATCTTATGCCAACATTGCATTACCCATCCCCATGGGTAAGCGTGGGGATGCTTTCCATCTGAAGAGGGCTTGGTGGGTTCCAGCTGGTCTCACTCACACATTGGTGGCCACACATAGATGGGTTAGTGAGAGGCCAGATGATCAAGAATGGTCGTATAAAAGCTTCTCTAAGAAACTCTAGGTCCAAATGGGTTGACTGAAGCCAGTTCTCACACTGGAAGACTTGTCTGTCCCTATCCCACCTTGCAATATCTTGCACTGACCAGTTCTTGGCTGAGGGTGGTCCTGAGCCCCTGGGGTTTGCTGGGCCAACCTTGTGGAAGTACCATGAAGGACACCCTGCATGGAGCCAGCATCAGTGGCCTGGAGCCCTGCTGGAGTCACAGGGAGCCAGGACACCCCACACTCCACTATTCCCAAGCCAAGCTCATGTGCCCTGGACTGTGTGATGGATTCTACATGCCCCCCAATCAAAGGTCCATGAGTCACAAGCATAGCACCCAAGCAGAAGAGGCACCACAGAGAGCAACATCCAGCACAGCTGTGCATAAGTGTGCAGAGCCCAAAGGAAATAATCCCACGTGGAGCTGCCGTGTGAAAAATCCAAACAATGGATTTTGAAGTGGATTGTGTTGGGGGCACAGAGGTTCTTGTGCCCACATGGCACTAGGGAACCAAGAATGTTGGACACACAGAGGCCTCTTCACAATGTAGGAAATAAAATATGTTTTTTTTTCCACCTAGAAGGCTGGGAGGGGATTTTTTTAACGACCTAGTGACCTTTCTGCTATCTGTGGAGACAGACCTCACTGACCCTTTACTATAGAGGCAGATCTCACCCAAATCACCCAAAGAGTTTATCCCAGATTCTCACTCCCTAGACCTTAAGCTCCCAGTTAAACTTATCCTCAAGGAGATGCCATATGTATTTTATAGCCCGCTGACCTCTATGCTATTGATCAGAGACCAAGGCTAGATTCTAGGCCTTTTATCTATAAAACCCACCCTCATGGTCACATGTAACTTTGTAAGTGAATTTCTGTGTAGTCATACCTTAAGCTTTATTGTGTACCTGGAATGGGGATGACTGCTGCCTAGAAACATTTTCCCAAGTTGCTCTGTGTTTTAAATATGCTGACAATGAACCACCTGCCATTAGATTCCCTGAAGTCTGATCCGGGTTGATGGAGTCAGTCTGAACCAGGGTTTCATTCTCATCTCTTTCTGAGTTCACTTCCCTGCTTAGACATCCACCAACCCTCCTCTTTATCGTTAGTCATACCTTAAGCTTGAGTGTTCAGAAGATCCACTGTACGAGAAGGGGCCGGTGAGTTGGGCTTCAAGGGGGACAGGGGTAGATGGTGAAAGATTTGCACTCCGCCCTTTCTGTTCCTCACACGTGCTGTGGCTATTAGCTGTGGCTCTTGACTTCTCTGTGTCTTAGTCAGGGTTTCTCTTTGAGTGGGAATTCTCCAGTTGCTTAGGAGGGGTTGCCATGGTGACTTGCAGAAAGGGTGAATACAAACCTAAGTGAAAATAATGGTATTGTAAAAACATAGCCAGTATCCACTGCCGGCACTGCAGGGAACTCTGTTGGCTGGGATTCTACAGCAGCCTTGACAGGGGCAGCTTGCTACCTCAGTGGATGAGCAATGGGTGTTAACACCCATCCCCTCGCCTGTGTTCATTCACAGCATTTTTTTAAGTGTCTATGATATCCTCTGTGCTGGTGAACACCGGACACCAAACTAATTAGTGAATATCAGAGACCAGAAAAATTTTAAAGTAAAGATGCAAAACCTTCGTTCACATGGAAGTTGCACCACAGTGGGGAAGACGATAAGTAAATGGTGAAAATGGTTGCAAATCCCCTGAGCACTAGGACAGGACCACGGAGGGAGATGGGTAAGAGAAGAGAGACCCTTCCTGTGAGCAAAGGGGAGGTGACATTTAAACTCAATCCCAACGAGTAAGCACAGAGACTCAGCCTCAGAGCAGGCTGCCCAGGGACACCCTGCTGGAAACCCACCTGACTTTGACATCTGATTTCTTCTTCACTCAGCCCTCATCCCTTTAGAGGCCAGAAGATGGGTACTGAACAAATCTGACATTGACCATGGTGCACAGGGCCTTCCAATCCCCCATCCCTGCACCTTTGTGATTGACCCATTTAGCCTCTAAATGGTGACTCCTCTGTTCCTTGAGAGATATTGCTACTCGCCCCATATGCTCATTGCCCCTCTACCACCCTGACCATGGAGCCCAAGAAGAAGCCATGTGCCCCTACACTGTGGAGCCTGGAGCTTCCAGAGGCTCTGAGTTGTACATGTAAACCATGGCCTCCAAACAGCTTCCTCAAGCTCTCTCTGCTCTTGTCAGAATCAAGCCATTTCATGAACAGGTCTCTAAATTTGTGAAAAGTTGAGGGTCCCTCCCCCTTCCACCATTCCCAGGCCTCTGTAAGCCAGCAGGCCACAAAACATGAGGTGATGCAAAGACAAACTTACCGTATCCTGTTCCAAAGAGTCTGATTCTCACAGAGGAAGAGGCCTGGCCAGGCTGGGACAACATGAAATGAACCAAAATAATGTGTGTCTGATGAGAGTATCAGGCAAGACTTTAAGGTCAATTTAGCATGATTTAAATATTTCCCACTCGTTAGCGATCATTTAGAGTATAATTTCCATTGCGTCCCTCCCCCAAACTTCAAGTTTTATTTTAATGGCTTTGCGATTTTTGAACCCGATCATTAAAATTAATGATATTCCCAGTGTTCCTGTGTGTCTGGTGGAATCTGATCGGTGTTTTTCCCTTTATAGATCATCAGTAATAGAACACTTTAATGGCCCTAATAGAAGGGCACTCTCTAGCTCTGTGTTAATGAATAATTTCCATAGCCAGATATGGAACCCCCAAAGAAAAAGGAAGCGTATTTCATTAGGCACGTCAACGCCAGACCCTAAATAATTCAGTCCCCCAGATTAAAATACTTGATGCTCTCCATGTTCTAATGGGAGATAATGAAATGTCCCTAAATGCTGCCATCTTAAAATTAACAACCTTTGAAATTCTAAAATCAATCAATGTCAATGACAAGAGCTGAGTCTAATCCTTTATTGATTTGTGCAGCCAAGAAAAGGAAAATGGAGCCTGGCTTAGCCTGTCCTTCAGGCTACTGACTGCTGGCCAGCACTGTGAGTCACCCAGTCTTTGTCCTGGAGTATGGAAAACACCAGCTGGTGGGTACCCTGCTTCTGAATGACAGCTGTCACTCTGCTCATCCTCAAGCGTCCAAACCCATACATGGAACAGGTTCCTATGGTGCTGTTCCTCTCCCCCACATACACATAAAGACCCTGCTCCCTTCAGGATATCCTTCAGGGAGGATAGGGATTTTTGTTGCTTTCTGCCTTTCTGCTCTACCTCTACGTCCCATAATTTTATTTTATTTTCTGTAGATGTTATCATCATCTATAATCACCTTGATTATTTTGAGGACATCCCCAGTCCTTTGAATATCACCTCGCATCCTGTTTTTTTTTCTTTCTTTCTTTTAAGCTAATCTCACCTATGTTGCTCATAAAAATAAAAGCTCCTTTATTTTACAACTACATCCAGGGTGCCTGAAAGAATGTCCAGCATAAAGGTAGCAGATGGATGAGTGGACAGGTGACTGCACAGATGGATGGATAATGATGAGTAGATGGTTGGAGAAGAGAGATATATAGAAGATGTATGTGTGCATGAGTGGGTGTATGGATAGATGGGCAGTGATTGTGTGGATGACTTAGTAGAGAGATGGAGAGATGGATGAATGGGAGAATAGATGGAAAGGTGGGATGGGTAGATGGTTGATGTATAATAGATGGTGATGGGTGAGTGGGTTATATGGGTGGGTAAGTGGATGGATAATAAGTACATGGTAGATGAACAGATGGGTGGCTGAATGGACAACTAGGTAGTTAGGTGAATGAATGAATGAATGAATGAGAAAATTGATGAATGATAGAGGGTGAGTGATGGATTGATGGATAGGTGTGTGGTGTAGGTGGATGGATGAATGGATAGATGGGAGGTAGATGACAAATGGGTGGATGGATACATGGATGGGTGGTTGATGGGTGGAAGGTGTGTGGATAAGTAGGTGGATGGATGATGGGTGGCAGAGGGTTGAATGGATGGATTGACAGGTAGATGGGTGGATGGATAGATGGATAGATGAACGGATGAACCCTCTGGAACTGTGAGCCCCAAAATAAATGCTTTCTCTATAAATTATCTTGGCCATGGAGTTTTGTTATGGCAATAGAAAAGTAACAGTCACTATGGTGGATGGGGGGAATGGATGAATGGGTAAGTGGATAGTCAGGTAGATAGATAGATAGATAGATAGATAGATAGATAGATAGATAGATAGATAGATAGATGGACAGATGATTGGACAAATGAATGAGAAATATGTGGGTGACTACATGGATAGATGATGGATGGATGGATAGATGGGTGGATGGGTGGATGGGTGGGTAGTAGGATGAAGGATTGATGGGTACATGTACATATGAGTGGATTAATAAATAGAAGGTGTATGGATCATTGTTTGCACCCTTTGATATTGTCCCTGTACAGAGAACCACAACTAGCAAGATCTTGGTTCAGTGAATGAAATGTCAATACTGTTGGATTTTCCACTACACTAAGAAATCCATGAGCTCACTGCTACCTGTTTAGGACTCTTTCTTCAAAACATCCAGGCAACTGTTACCCATGGTGCTTGTATCTCTCTTAGATGCTGTGAGTGTCCTGTAGCCCTGCTGACAGTGGCTCCCCTTGAGCAAACACCTGAACACACTCTGCTTCTTCCCACAATGCCATCTGTACCTGACACTCAGTAGGCCGTCATCTCACTGTACAAGTTATCCCTCTGGCAAGAAAGCTCATGGACCAGCACAAAGAGAATAGCAAAAAAGCAGCTTGCATAATTCAACAAATAGTCAGTGAAGTCCAGGCGCCTCACACAGGCACTGGTTGAAACTCAAAGGAAACCCAGAAAATGGGAAAACACAGAAAGTCTCCGCATGAACATTAAAATCACCCTGTGATAAGACAGCCTCGTGTATCAGAGTCAGAGACAAGAGAAAATAAGAAAATCCTGCAAAGTAAATTGGAATTAGGTCAGGAGGACCAGGGAGAAATCACAGTGAAAATACAGTCCACAGGAGAAAATTGAGAGATAGCAGTGAATTGAGTGTGGGGGAAGCTGTAGTCTGTCCCCTAAGAAACATGCTGAAACTTTCCCAGCTTCACCTTTGGGCCTCATCCATGGTCAGCTTTGCACAGAGGATGCCTTTGGTGTGGCTCACAGCATGGAGACTCCCTGAAGTATCCCAGGAGCAGTGACCCGGGATGCCGCAGGATAGGGTTTGTGGTGAGGTTGGCTAACAGTCTTCAGATGGCCAGTTAGACTCCCAGACATATCTATGAGGCCCAGGTATTCTCAGCCAACCATGGAAAAAGACAAAATCATCCATTTTGCCTGTCTCTGAGATCCCTGGACTGATGTAATATGGACAGCAGTCCCTACTGGCCCTCTGTCCAGCAGAGGGCACCTTTCCCACTTTCATGTCCACTTGATCCTGGATCTCTCTGTAACTGCCTTCAGCAGTAACTTATAAGGTTGGCATAAGCTGGAACATACCACTTTATCCAATGGGGGTGCCTATTTCTCTTCACCCTTAGATCTGATATCCCCTGACCTGACTTCGGCAGGAACCCTGTGAGCTTCATAAACCAGGCATCTCCTCTGGGCGAGTCCGCACACCAATACTACAATTCTGGTGGAAGCCCCCATGGCATGCACTGTACTTGAAGTCCAGCTCAGTTTCTCTTCTTCCATCATGGCACCTGCTGAAGGTCCTGAGTAAAGGCTGCCCTGAGGGAAGCCTGCTGGGCTTCACCATACACCACTGGAAAAAGTGATAGCAGCCAAGTGGGAAAATCCAAGGTGGACTGAACCAATGTTCCACCCACGCCCTGGAAGTCAGAATGGCCATAGGGATTGAAGGGTAGAAGGACAGTATAGGGCACCTGTGAATTATCCCTGCAGACCATTGTAAGGACTTAATGGAAACCACCAGAAGGTTCTGAGACAGGAAGGGTGTTGTCTGGCTATTCCGTTGCAACAAGAATCCAAGAAATGAAAAGCCAATGCAGGCTCAGGGAGAAATAAGAAACAGGAGAATAGTGTTATGGTCTATATCCAAAATGTCCCACAGCCTATGTTTTGGACCCTTTTCCTCCTGTTTTGTTTTGTTTTGTTTTTCCTTTTGGAGGTTGTAGAAATTTTCACAGGAAGTCAGTTTGTAGAGGAGGGCGCTTTGCTTTCTGGCCTTCGGCCTTGAGAAGTCAGGCACTTCCTCACTACACCTCACCACAGCGACCCTACCATCCCACCCCAAGCCCGGTGACCGCAGTCAGAGCCTCTCTCTGCTCTCCTTGCTTTGGGCTGAAACCATAACCAAAATCAAGTCAAGATAAGTCAAGATAAATTCTTTCTTGGGTTGTTTTTAATCAGAGACTGTGGTCACAGCCAAGCAAAAGTAATATCAAAGGTGGAATTCACGTTTAAACCATCAGACGCCAGGGTGTGGGCAGAAAGGTGGAGTCTGCTTTCCATATCTTCCTGGAAACCCACGCTGATCCCTGGAAGCCAGCTCCTGTGTCCTCCAGAGTGAACTCTGTCCTCCAGAGCTTTCCTTGTCTTGAGTTTTGAGCTCTTCAGATGATCCAATGGGCTCTCCCTGACCCTCTGCCAGGCTCTGTACTTGTTGTTCTCTGTCCTCGCAGGCTGAGATGGACTCCACTACCATGGTTACTTCAGTGCCATGGCTTTTGTACAAACTCCTCTCTACCAGGCATGTCCCCAACCTGATCTTCATCTGCTTGCTGAGATTTTTCCTCTTGATATTATTCATTTTACAACTCAGTTCTCCCCACCTCAAGGAGCTCCCTGTAGGGAGTTAGTAAATATTTAGGGGTTTCTGATACAGTCTCTTAATTCGGGGCGTGAAGAACAACTTTAGCTTATCAGCTTGTGGAAAAACAAGGATGAAGTCAGGTGAAAACAGGAAACAAACAGGAGACTTAATGGACTGAAAAACAAGGTTGAAGCCAGGAAAAACAGGAAAGACTTAATGGACTAGAAACAAAGTATTTGGCCTGGCATTGTTTTCAGCTGGTAAGTGGGCAGAGCCCAAATTAAGCTGAAACAGAGTTCCACCTATTTAAGGACAAGTGGATGCGCCCGGAGAGCCCCATCCTAGAGGGCCCCCCATGCTAGAGAGCTCCGATGCTAGTGAGTCCTGATGGAGAAAGTGCTGGTGAACTGATGGCCAGATCTCCCTGAGGCAGAAGGAAGCTGGTGAGCAGAGAAAGCCTCAGCAAGACAGCAAAAGGCCAAGGACTAAACCCTATGGCTCAGCTTTTGCCTAGAGGGGTTTGACCTGTCCGAACAGTGGCCTAAACGAAACTGTGGCCAGCTTTAAAGACTGAGGCAGAGCAGCAGAGTTGCTGATACGAAGGAAGTAAGTTGGCCTACAGACTGCTGGGGTCTCCCAGAAAGAAGAAAGCCTCAAGCCTTATTTAAGGTGAGACTTAGATAGCCAATTTACCCTGATGAATCTACATCTGAGATATTCCTGAAAATGACTGCTAAGTGCATTAAAGGGTCTACCCCAGAGACTGTGTTCCTGACGACTGAGGACCTGCCCCAGAGACTGTATCCTTCTAAAAGGTTAGGAAAATAGTTGTAATAATTATCAATAGATTTAGTGGGTAGGTTAAAGGGGTTGTAGGAATTTATAGGGTTAGTAGTTAAGAAATTGTTGGTATTTGTTATAAGTGAATATTATTAATAAATAAATACTTAATAATTTTAAAAAGTTCGGTTAAGCCCCCCCTCACCATTGAGCACCCTGTTTTTTCTCACAAACATCTGTCTTCCTAGTCTAAGAGTAGACGGCACCACCCCCTGCAAGAAAGAAGCAACATAAAACACAGATGTCGCTGGCAGCTTCCAGAAGCTTCTCCCAGCTTCTGGAACAGATCCCAGGTACAGAAATCAGAAATGTAAATATTTGTTGAATGAAATGCATGAAACACTTCTCCAGGGAAGTCCAAGGGAGCAGGAAGTCCTCACAAAGAGTGTGTCTGTCAATGGATCATTTCCTGAACAGCCAGAAACCAGGAAGTGGGTAGAGTAAAGCTGCTGAGTTGACTATTTTTCTTGTGGGTGTTGAAAATTATCTGAGAAAAACACTCAGGGAAGGAAAGATTTAAACAGGTCCACAGTTCAAGAGCACAGCCATCATCATGGGGTAGTCATGGTGGTAAGACCACATGTATCCACAGTCAGGAAGCAGGCAGCAATGAATGTTGTCCTCAACTCACTTTATTCTCTTAATTTATTCCCATAAAATGCTGTTACCCACAATCAGGGTAGATCTTCCCTCCTCCATTATGCCTCTCTGGAAACTCACAGACACCCCCAGAGATGTACTTCCATGGTGACTCTATGTCCACTCAGTTCTGTCAGGATTCCCATCCCTGCAGCACCCTTCTGCAGGGCAGAAATGAAGTTCTTAGCAGGATTGGTCCAGGCTATGGGCCTCTGGCATGGAGATGCCAAAATCAAAACAACACATTGGAGGAATTTCAAGGTTGGATGCCTGAGGCCAGAAAGCAGCAAGGGTGCCATACCATGTCTTCACTTGTAACTTGTCCCCTCAGGTTGCAAGACCACACGGTTCCACTCATGCCCCCCCCCCTCACTCCTACCCACTTAGACTGTTGTCCTGAGCTGTCAGAGGCAAACAGAGCAGGCCACAGAAGAATGGCCTCACTGAATGACTCTGCAGGTCCTGGTGAAACTGCTCTCCAGGACTGCTCAATGGTTCCCAAGACAAATGTGCCAAGGAAGGAGCTCTGGGCTCTGAGTTCCTGAAGCTGCCAGGGAGATAGGACTGTGGGTGGACTCTGGCCCTCCCTCCCACAGAGCATGAGTCATGTCAGACCCACAGCAGAGCACACAAAAGGGTTTAGCAAGAGCACCATGGCCCTCTCGCCAGCATGTGTGGTGAGTTCTGATGACTTGCTCTGTAGATGGCTGCTTTCCCTCATCTCCAAGTGACTGAGAGACCTCTGGAACCTCTTTTTTAATGGACAGGACCAGAGTCCCACCCTCACACTTTGTTTAACCTCAACCACAGCCCTGGAACACTATATTCAAAAGCACTCACTGCGGGTGAGCATTTGCCACAACTTGAGGAACAGTTCAGCACACTGTAAGGAGATACCCATGAAACATGCGCTCTCTGGTGCTGGTGCCCATCTACATATTCTCTAATGGGAGCTCCCATCCCTCGGGCTCCAGTCTCCAAAGGCAAACTATTGAGCAGTGCTGAGCATGGAATCCAGAGGTTTCCGCACAGTTGCACAATTCTTTACACAGAACTTAAACCCTAGCCCCTACATAGAGAAGAGACCATAGACGAGAAAGCCACACCCGATGAAGGCTCCAGAAATATGAGTAGAACTTTGTGGAAGGGTTGACAATGTAGGAAGAGGGAAAGACACGGCAGTTGAACTGGCAGATTGGGGGGAACCTCAGAGCTGTGAATACTGGGGGTACAAAGAGGACTGAGTCCAGGGATGCCTCAGAAGGATGGGCCTCAGTGGTGTGCACTGCTGTTCTAGGTGAATTTCTGTTAGTGATGTGTACCCTGACAAAAACCAGCCTATGGGAATGGGAGTTCATTAGGCTTACACTCCAGGTTACAGTCTATCCTTAAGAGGAAATCAAAACCAAAACTTAAAGTATCACATTTGTGGCTAAAATCAGAGAGAGAATAAATGTCTCACTCTCTTCAAGACTCCATGCCTAAGGAATGGTGCTGCCTACAGTGGATGGATCTTCCTAAATCCTTTAAAAATTAACATGACCCCCCACAGGTATATACACGGGCCAACTTGATCCAGATAGTCCTTCGGTTGAAACTCTCATCTTGTGTAAATCTAGGTTGTGCCACGTTGACTATTACAAAAAGGTCATTGGAGTCTAGAGATGTTGCTCAGTAGTTAAGGCTCACGGCTCCTGCAGACAACTAGAGATCCTTTCCCAGAACCGACATCAGGCATCTCATGACTGCCTGTAACTCTGGCTCTAGGAGATCTGATACTCTATTCTGGCTCTATGGGAGCCTTTACACATGTGAAGGCACACACACACACACACACACACACACACGGGCAGGGAGAACACAGAGAAAGAGAAAAGAGACCCATATACTGAAATGAAAAATAAATATAAAAAAAAAACTCTAAAACAATCACAATTATCATCTCTGAGTCACTGAAAGCCACTAGCTCCTGGATCACTTGAAGACAGAGAGGAGCTCTGTAGGGCCACGGCCAAAGGCAGGAGAACCAGGATGTTCGCTTTCATTCCATATTGGTTTGATCAGGGGGAGCCAAGGCCCCTCTAACTCCGTTTTCACATTCCTAATCATCTTGTCTCCCTCCCTTGTTTGTAGTTGTCCAGCAGGAACCTTGCTGAGCTATGTCCACATGACCCCTCCAGTGAGATGCTGAAAAGGGTTGGCTGCCTCTTATGAGACCTGCAGGGGCATAACCCAGATTCAAATTCAGCAGGAAGGCTGAAGGCCTACTGTGTAGACAAAACTTTTTAATTATCCAATATACACATTCTGCTTTATTTTTCTGGACTTAATTTATTATGCTTAATATCTCCACCTCCCTTCCACCCCTCGTTCCCTTCAACCCAGCCCTGGGTGGGAGAGAAAGAAGGCTAGAGGGAGAAGGGATGTAGGTCTCTTTGAGCTACTTCCTGCTGATCAGGGTCATAGGGTTCTTTGGGGTAATATCAGTCTCAGTAGAAGTCCAGCGAACCAGGAAACATCAGCAGGAAGAACAAGGAGCAGTTTGGTGAGCACCAGCAACTGGGGGAGCAGCAACCGCTTTCTACCTTGTAGCCCTTTCTCTTCTCTGTAGAGCCTTTTTACTCTTACTTCTTTATAAAGCCCATTCTCTTTTACTTCTTTGTGGAGCTCATTCTCTCTTTTTCTTTGTAGCCCCCTTCTCCTCAGGCCTCTGGCTTTTTTTTTCCTCCTTTGTAGAGCCCCCTTTTCCTCGGGGCTCTCTCCTTTGTTGCCCCCTTCTCCTCAGGCCTCTGGGTTTTTATTTCTTTCTCCCAAGTCCTCAGAGTTAAACTTGCTCAGCTGGTTAAGCCACGCCCCTGCTAGCTCATGAGAGAGTTAATACTTTATACCTGTGTCTTAAGTAGCCCACCTGGAATTAAACAAAAACATTCTCACAATTAGTTTTAATAAACTCCTACCACACTACTGCTAGCCACCAGATGCATCCCACTTAGCTCAAGCCATCCAGCTCTCTCACCTACGTAGCACACTCTCCCCTGCACACCCTTACAAAGCGTAGACCCACTTCATAATGCTTGGCTCATTCACCCCACGTTGGCTGGAGCCAGGGTCAGAGAGGGTGTGGCCCAAAGGGCCTCAAATCCCACCCAGCAGGACTGCTGTCAAAGGACGTGTGTTTTCTGTCATCCTGATGGTCATGGCATCACAGTCTGCAGCTCTCTGGCCTGGGTTGCTCGGGTTCTCGGGGGTCGTGTGGATCTGACTCAAAGGGTAGCATCTGTTTTTCTACCTATGGGAACAGGGCTGTCAACTGTCCACAGCATCCATAGTCTCTCTAGCCCACTATGATGACAAGTGCCACACTGCCCATCTGTCCTGCAACACGGTGACAATACAGCTGCACACAGCACACAGTGGGCAGGGTTGCCAACCTCAACCAGAGCCACCAAGGATTTGTCACCCTTCTGAATGAAGACTCAGCCTCAGGCTCCTGAGCTTCCTGACCCACCTTTGCTCCAGCCTTGAAACCCCAGCAAGAACAGGCACACAGGACAGAGGCCCATCCCAGGCTCCCACCCCTTGACAACCTTACCTCACCCTCCAGGGACCACACCCTACACCCATCCTATAGACCCCATAAGTCCACCCAGGGATGCCATTGCACTAAGGCATCTCTCAGAGTTCTCCTTTCATCTGAGTAATTCACTCCATATGCCCCACCCCAGGCTTTTGGTTGGGTATTCCTCTGAACGATGGCAGACACCCACTCTGGCCACATTCTCCTCTCTTTCCTGGCTCTTCTCTCCCTCCATCTCATTGCTCCTCAGCCCAGGTGAGTTACTGGGACTGGGCCCCCACATTGCTCCGTTGATGGTCCTGACTCCCTTCTCTGCTCAAGGAAGCTGGAGATTTCCTGAATCTTCTTTCTGCCAAAGCTCAACCTCTTGTGTGTCTGCCAGATTCTCTGCTAAGCTCCACCACACACCACCACCACCCATGCTTCCTGATCATGGATTTGGTCACGTGTTTCTTACTTTACAAACAATAGTGACAGAAGAGAGCTCTCCTTATCCAGCTCTGAGCATCCTGATCTGAACATGATCCAGTAACTCACACATCTGAGGGTCATATCTAGCCTACCAAGAAACCATACATTATTCCCTTTAGGGATCACTAGGAGGGACCAGAATAACACTGCGCTGTTACAGGAGCCATTCGCCCTGTATACTGATCACCTTTTTGGTGGTATCCTACTTAGCTTTAAATGAACTTGACATGACCAAGAGTCACATGAGGAGGGAGTCTCAGGTGAAGAATTGGCCAGATCAGATTGTCCTGTGGGATTGTCTGTGGGAGATGATCATGACTGTCAATTGATAGAAGAGGGCCTAGCCTACTGTAAGTAGCACTATCCCCAGGGCAGGATGTCCTGAGCTATGAAAGAAGACCAGCTGGGCACAAGCCTATAAGGGAGCCAGAGAGCAAGCCAGCAAGCACCGTTCCTCCATAGTTTCTGCTTCAAGTTTCTGACTTCCTTTAATGATGGGCTGCCATCTGGAAGTGTAAGCAAAGTAAGCCTTCTCTACTCTTAAGTTGCTTTTGGTCACACCATTCTATCACAGAAACAGAGAGGAACCCACAGCAGGTAACTTCTGTTTCCTAAGGCCAAAGGCCATCTTTAAAACACATCATTGGAGCTCATAGTGCTGGGACATTGAGAGGCAGCTAGAAGTGGGTCAGGCCCCCCCAGCACTAGTCAGTTAATATTTACTAATATATGTATATATATTTAATAAGTATATATATACTTAAGTATATATATATATATGTATGTGTATATATATATATATACTTATTTGATAGAGTTTTGTTATATAGCAACTAGCTGTGAGCTAGACATTCTCCTGCCTCAGCTTTCCAAGTACTGGATTATAAGCACATACTATCACACCAAATCCTGATTTTAACCCAATATGGAAAAAACAGAATTAGGAAGTAAAGAGAATTCTCACTGTCTCAATACAAACATCCCAGTATCCTGGTTGAAGCTGCCCCTAAGCATGGTGAGACAGGGCACTGTGGGCTTTGGGGGGCGGGGGAGGACACAGCTGTCACAGTACTGACAGGTAATGCAGGAAAAATCAAGACCAGATTCTTAAGCCATGACTGAGATGGGGGTGTCTTGTGTTCACCACTATAACTGGCATTTGCTACTTTTAGGTTCTTCTTTCTTCCACCCTACTCCACCCCTTTTCTTCTTCCCTTTCAACCCCCTATCACTAGGTGTAAGAGGGAAAAAGGATAGAGAGGAAAGGAAAGAGATCCCTGAATAAAGTCAAGGGTCAGAAAGGGGTCAATGTTATCATTAGACTACTTCCTGCTGATTAGGGGCATCGAGCTCTTTGGGACAACTTTGATCTTCGTTGTCACAATATCTAATTTCTCCTCCTCCTCCTCCTCCTCCTCCTCCTTTTGCTTCTTCTTTGTGCACAACTACTTACCAACAACCCACCAACAATTCACCTATCGGAGCTCTAGCATTTATATACCCTCTGAAAAGTCCCCAAAATTCCAACATTACACAATTGAAGAGAGTATCTGCAGCTGACCAAACCATGCCTCTGCTAGAGCACAAAGCAAATCATAGTCAGCTGCTACAAAGCAGCCCCACACCTAGCATTAAAACGAAAACATAATCTTGTAATATCTCTACGTTCTTTAAAGAAACCAAAATTCCAAAATTCTCACAACACACCACCAATTCATTTAATTTTTTCTGCACTGTCCTCTCCCTCATGGCTCCTTGGCTGCTGCTGGATGGCCTGCCTGAAGCCTGTTTTCCCTGTCACTCATTTGATCCAACAAGACCTTTCTCCTTGGCTCTGAACAGCTAGAGGCCATCTTTCTACAGTTGGTTTCTTGGAAAAGGCAACTAGTTACCATCCCTTGTCTTGTAGGGTCAAGGTCACTGCTGCAGTGGTGACCTTGAAAGGCAGAGTTAACCCTAGAAATACCTGTCCCCAGTTCCTTTATTTCACAAACATGGAAAGTGACACCTTCTCATGCTCCTGTGGTTGCACACTCTGGATCTTTTGTACTGTCATTCTCACTGCCTCCCTCAGCCCCACAGGGCCACAGGAGAGCTAGCCAGCCATCAATCTGAAATCTTGACCATGAACCCTGCAGCCATTCCACAGCCCAGTACCCTCAGCATGCAGTTCAGCAGAGCTGGCTACAAGCTGTTCACCTCTCACTCCTGTACAGACCCCTGTCACGCTGCTGATGTGGGCTGTTCAAGATCACAGGCTGGGTCCTGCTCTGACTGACAGGCTGGATGTGAGCCATAGGCAAGGCAGCCTGCCTGGGTCACAGCCCATATAGTCAATCATCCAGCCACCAGGTGGTAGGCCATGACCCTGCAACCTCTGTCTCTGAGTAGCAAGAGATTAGATAGGGTTACTTCCAGTCCAGCTATTGAAAAGTCCCTACTGCCAGACATCCAGGATGCTGTGCACCATCCCAGCCTGTGACATCTAAGATGCTAAACAGTTTACATAATGTCTTAGGTAAGTGGAGGGCTGAGGGGTATCCCAGAATAAACTCCAGCATCTCGTGTTATTTATTGTGTTAGGCAAAACTCCAGCATTTCAACTGTCTACAGTAGTGAGAGGTACCCCAGAATCTCAGGTATCTATGTGGTTCCCTAGCATCCTTATACATCTGTGATGATGTGAGGAACCCTAGTATCTCAGACATCTCCAATGGTGTGTGGTACCCTAGCATCCAGTATCTATGATGATGTGTGCCCTAAGCATCTGGGGAATCTGTATCACTCCTTTTAATCCCAGATTTGTGTCACTGGACTATAAACTCACTGACAAGAGAAACTGTAAGAGTTCCCCTTTGTGTCACCAATGACTTAGGACCATTCCTGTTCACAGCAGGTACATAGTAAAGGTACACAAGGGGAGTCCCAATGCTTGATAGATTCACATTGGTTAGATAATTTGTAGAACATGCCCCCTTCAGTCTCAGCATTTATGACAAGCTGTTCCCATTGTTGCTTGAAAGCTTGGGGGATTTGGAACAGGGTTCCCAAGACTTATTCCATATTTGAACTAAATGGAAAGCTTTAAAAATGGCAGTTTCCATGAATGGTCCCAGAATGTCTCATTTTATCCATCTGGAGACACTGATGTCAATTGACAGGCAGCATCAGACACTCCCAAGACCTGGTTTCCCTCTCCCTATCACTTGTGAAAGTCGGTCCTGCTTTTTGCAGAGGTAAATTGGAAACACACCTTTCTTTGATGGAGACTAGACAGACCACATAGCATTGGGACCCCAGCAGCTGAGGGTTTGGGACTTTGGAGTCAAGCTACCCTGTGTAGTGAACATGTAAGGGCTTCTGAAATGCAGACTCTTAATAGGGACATACAAAGTCAGCCTCAAGCCCTGTACCTGTGGGAAATACCTGGGAGCGCACAAGGTCCTGGCCAACAAGTGTGCCTCAGGAGGAGGGCATCAGGGTGACCAATGAGAAAAACGCCTGATCCATAATTAAGAGACAGCAATATAAATGAAAGCCCAGGAAACTGGAAAGAAGGGGCTTTTCCTCTGAACACTGCTCAGCTGCTCGTTGCTGTCTAACTAGCTGTGGGGTTTTGCTGAAGATCGAAGCCTGCCTAGGTGGAGCCCAGGAAGGCCCAGTAAAGTCACAGAAAGCGGCACCTTCCATGAGCAAGCTGGGGATGGCAGAAGAGGCGTGGCCTAGGACCCACTCAGAGGAGGTTTGTAAGAATCTTCTCAGGTGGGCTAAGGAGAGCCACAGCAGGTTGGCCGTGTGGGCCAGTGGGCAGTGTCGGTGCTAGGCCCAGACAGACGGAGGAGGCCGACCCCAAGCAGAAGTGAGGTTGCCATTGCAACACCAGAGCCAGGTGGCCACTGAGTGACTGCCGATTGCAGTGTTCCTGCGGACAGACTGCTGACCAGTTGCCCTCAAAGGACCTGCTCCTGAGGACGTCTTGATCTGGGTATCCTTTCGAAAGTGTTAGGGTTGGTTGATGGGTAGGTGCTTACAGATATTAATAAATATAGTTTAAAAGTTACACTCATGATCCAGAGTTCAAGTCTACCTTCTGCCATCCACCCTTGTGCTGGATAGTTCTATGTCAATTCAACACAAGCTAGAGTCATCTGAAAGGAGAAACCCTCAATTGAAAAAATGCCTCCATAAGATACGGCTGTATAGCATTTTCTTAATTAGTGACTGATGAGGGAAGGCCCAGCCCATTGTGGATGTGCCATCCCTGGACAGGCAGTCCTGAGATCTATAACAAATCATGCTGAGCAAGCCATCGGGAGCAAGCCAGTAAGCAGCACCCCTCCATGTCTTCTGCATCCATCTCTGCCTCCGGGATTCTGCCCTTCTTGAGTTCCTGTCCTGACTTCCTTTGGTGATAGACTATGATGTGGAAGTGTAAGCTGAATAAACCCTTTTCTCCCCCAACTTGTTTTTGGTCATGGTGCTTCATCAGAGCAATAGAAAACCCTAAAGATTTAGGAGAATCCTGTGACCTCCTCTTGACTGCTCCCTCTAGATGAGACAGTGTCCCCTGGAATCTGCCCATAGTCCCTTCATCCGTCACAGCTATCTGAGGTTCACATATTTGTAGGAATGCACCTACTGTGTGCAAGGCATGGTTATGTGTGCTTGGGCCCACATGTGCATGTGCAGTACAAGCATGAGCCTGGCACAGACTTGGGGAGCTGCCTCTGACTCACAGCAACCACAAAAAGAAGACTGTCCCATTTGCACTCAATTGAGGGTCTACAACATAGACCCATTCAAGATAAAGGCAGTATGGTCTTAGTTCCATTGGCACTATCTGTTCTGATGTCCTGCATTTGGTCTTCCTGTTTGACCCAGAGCCCTCCTTCCCCTCCCTCCTACTGTACCTGACTTCTCTCTCCTTGGTGACTGGTTGGCTTAAAAGTGTCCTAACAGGATAGGACATCCTTTCTCCATCCCCAGCAGGAAGGGTAGAGCCTGCGTCCCACCCCATTTTGACTCTGCAGTCCAGTCTGTCTTCCAACACCACCATCTACCCTCAGTTCCTTCCCAGCCTCCAGCACAGCCACCCTGTCATGACCCCACCTCCATAGACAGATTCAGACAGAACTGAGCAGAAAGCAACCGTGGGGAACATCAGAATGCCAAGGCTCAATGAGCACTCTGAGGTCAGCTTTAAAGGTCGACTCACCTCTGATGACCGGGGCATCAGCTGTGGGCACGTGTGAGAGCCCCATCCACAGGCCCTCTGATGTCAACCATTCCCACAGGCTTACGTGATCCCGCCCAGTGTGTGTGTGCCACGTTACAGGCTGTGCAACGAGCTGGGATGTTCAAGGGACACATTTGACTGTTGTTTGAATGTTCAATGTCCCCTACTGGCTTATGTTTTGAACGTCTGGTCACCAGTTGCTTGTGTTATTCTGGGAGGTTTTAGAATCTTTAGGGGGTAAGAGGTAGCTGTGTCCAGCAACCAGGTCACTGGTGGGCCTTGGGAGCATGGTGTCCCTGGATTCTTCTTCCCCTTTCCTTTATCACTATGATATAAACTGCCCTGCTCTGCCATTCCCTGTCTGCCATGATGGACTGATGCCACTAAAACCATGAGTAAAAATATGTCCTTCCTACCTTAAGCTGCCCCCTCAGGTATTGTGGTCACAGAGACAACAATGCTGATAGATACCGCCTTGCCTCTGATAGCTGGGTGTGAGCATCGTGGTTCTGAGTCTCCTCAAAGCCCTAGCCAGGGAACAACACCAGGTGCCACCTGGATCCTAAGATCCAGTGTCATTTCTACTTTTAAACCAGTCACGAATCCTTCCATGTCTGCCCCAGGAAGAGCCAGGGCCAAGGAATGGGAACTTTATCTGGAGCCAGCACCTCCTTCCATCTCGTTCAGAACATCTACTGCAGTCAGTGTCCAGGCCTGTTCAGAAGTGGACAGGGCACTTGGGAAATGGCCCACAGGGGTAACTGTAGTGTTGCTTTCTTTAGGGACAGCGGAGGACAGAGGATCCTCTACAAGTCTCCTGCGCCCATCCATCCTCCCTCTCAATCATGTTTCGTACCCACAATGCTCATAGGCAGGTACTGTTGGTTCTTCATTTTATCACTGGGGAAATGGAGGCTGAGATGTCAAATAAAATCAAACCATGACACCATAGCTCATGCCCCTCGACTTGGTCTGTACCTTTTCAGGGTCCTATGACTTACAGTGGCCCTGTGTCCACAAACACCAGGCCCTTCTCCTCCCCATCCTGACCTGAGTCTTCCAGAGTAGAGCTCGGGGGACTAGCCCAACCCCCTTCCTTCCCCTCAAGGGAACTGTGGCCCAGGAGGATGAAGTGATTTGTGCAGATCCTGAGTCTGTAACTGAACCTGGACTAGAAACAACATCCCTGAATGTCCTGCCCCTGGTGGTGGCATCTTCATCAGATGCCACCAATCAATAGCAGGATTGCCTGATTGCTTTTTGTGCTCAGTCTTGGCCACCACCTACCCAGATTGCAGGGAGATCCAGGTCCTGACTGCAGGGAGATCCAGGTCCTGACTGCAGGGAGACCCAGGTCCAGACTACAGGGAGATCCAGGCTCAGACTGCAAGGAGATCCAGGCTCAGGCTGCAGGGAGATCCAGGTCCAGACTGCAGGGAGATCCAGGCTCAGACTCCAGGGAGATCCAGGTCTAGACTGCAGAGAGATCCAGGTCCTGACTGCAGGGAGATCCAGGTCCTGACTGCAGGGAGATCCAGGTCCAGACTTCAGGGAGATACAGGTTCAGACTGCAGGGAGATCCAGGCTCAAACTGCAGGGAGATCCAGGCTCAGACTGCAGGGAGATCCAGGTCCTGACTGCAGGGAGATCCAGGTCCAGACTTCAGGGAGATACAGGTTCAGACTGCAGGGAGATCCAGGCTCAGCTCAGGTCGACTGAGGACCTTAGCATGAGGGTTAAGAGACCCCAGAGTGTGTGAGATCAGCCAGGAAGCGAGGGGAGGAAGGTGGTACTCTTGCTGTGTGGAACAGAGCCAGAGCAGATGCAGAGAATGCCCTTGGGATTCTGGATACCGAGATTCGTGGTCACTGGCATCTTCATGGAAGACAGATGTAGCACTTCTCCCTGATCATCCCCTGCAGCTGTCTGGTTCCCGGTCAACTTGTCACATGGGTGCCCATATTATGCCTCAACACCTTCTCTCCAACTGCCTGTGGCTCCCATTCCCTCTGCCAGCCAGCTCAAGAACAACAAAGGGATCCTCAAGACTCTGTGCCCTCTCAGCACTACTGTCGTCCTTGTCAGGATTCCAGGACAGTCTGTAATGCATGCTGTATATGCCACCTTCCACATATGGCTGCTGTCTCTCCCTCTGTCGTCAGCCTTCTCTGTGGTGGCCACTATATGGGGTACCTAGTTCCTTTCACTACCCATCCTTCATACTGATTGTTTCATGGTGATGATCTCCAACAGAAAAGGTCTCCTCATGTGATGCTTCGATGGCTTCACAGCTTCCTCTTGCTCGTCCTCCGAGTCCATGTGTACTGTGGTGTGTGCCTTACCAAGGAACAGCATGTGTACCCAAGATGGTGCTGCCGGTCGTGTGTCTGCCAGTATGCCACATTCTCCAAATTTAACTTCTGAATCTAAAACACATGCACCTTGGAACTTTACTTCTGAAACATTAAACTAAAACCCCTGAGAGAGGTCTTTGTCCAAACCAAGAAAAAGTGGGGTCCCAAGGTAGAGATTGGTTTTTCTTGTGCACTTGAAAATCCAGTCATGTCCAGCTCACCACTCTGGTGATGGGCAGCCCAGGACCCTTTCTTCCTATGGGTCTGTCATCCCATGGGCCTCTGTACCCTCTCTCTGAGGCACAATAAAGAGGGAAAAGCCTGCAAAGCCCTGCACCGGAAGAGACAGATATTCTCACTCTAACTAAGCTGGTAAGAATGAGTTCCATGACGTTAGGAAGGAGAAGAACTTTAGGCTCATGTCTTTAGGCCATGCACCATATCTGAAGCCAATTTAACTAGGAACAAGGGAGATGGCATACATTTTCTAGGGTCACCTCCACAGAGAATTGTAGCCAGCATTTTGCTTGTTTGTGGGGTTTTTCTTTCTTCCACACTTCTCTACTCTTTTTCCACCCTGGCAACCCCCTAACACTAGATATGAGAGAAAAAAGGACAGAGAGGAAAGAAAAGATATCCCTGAATAAAGTCAGGGGTTGGAAAGAGGGCATCATTGATTTTAGGCTACTTCTAGCTGATTAGGGGTGTTGAGTTCCTTGGGGCAATCTTTGCCATCAGGATCTCTAATTTCTTCTTGTTGTTTCTTTTGTGCATGACTACTTAACAAACTGCAATCAGCAGCAACCAACAACCCCCCAACAAATCTCCTATTGGGGCTCTACCATTTATATACCCTCTGAAAAGTCCCAAGAATTCCAAATGTCACACAGTCTCAGAAACTATCTGCAGCTGGCAAGATTACACCTCTGCTAGAGCATGAGGCAAATCATAGTTAGCTGCTGTGGACAATCTGAAGCATCCCCATATCCCACACCTAGGGTTAAAATAAAAACATACTCTTATAATATTTTTGTGTTTTTTTTTTAAAGAAACCAAAACTCCAAAATCCTCACTACAGAGAATTACCTATGAATCTTGCTTAGGATCCTAAGTAAGACTGTGACCAGGATTTCCTGGTGCATCTTATTTGCCTGCAGTCAGGAGCCCCATAGCCCACTAGCTAGGAAGCTGTCCAGAGCAGATCCCCTGCCTGAATCATTGGCCAGAGTAGATCCTCTGCCTGAATGGCTGATCCCTATTCTGCAGTTGGTTCACAAGGTCCTGTGTTGATAGTCTGTCTACCACCCTTGGCTACCTGGCACTGGGCCAGTCCATGGCCCTACTTCCATGACCCTTTTACCAGCTTCTGTCCTAGTGAGCTTTTCTACTGCTGTGATAAACACCATGACCAAAGGCAATGTGGGAAGGAAAGTTTATTTCATCTTACAGTCTTATAGTCTATCATGAAGGGATGTCAGGGCTAGAACGCAAAGCAGGAACCTGGAGGCAAAACTGAAGTAGAGGCCATGGAGGAATTTTACTTACTGGATCACACTCATGGTTCACTCAGCTTGCTTTTTTAATACAACCCAGAACCACTTGCATAAGGCTTGCATGACCCACAGAGGGCTGGACTCTCCCATGTCAATTGTTGATCAAGGAAATGCACCACAGGCTTGCCTACAGATCAGCAGATCAGTCTGAAGAAAACACTTTCATACCTGAGATTCCTTCTTCCCAGATGACCCCAGCTTCTGCCAAGTTGGCAGAAAACCTAACCAACACAGTTTCCTTGTCTTTCTTGTCACTTTATTCTCTCTCTCTCTCTCTCTCTCTCTCTCTCTCTCTCTCTCTCTCTCTCTCTGTGTGTGTGTGTGTGTGTGTGTGTGTGTGTGTGTGTGTGTCTGTGTGTGTGTGTTCTGGGGGGGCACATGCTTTTGGGGGTGGTGTATGTGTACCTTCAGAAGGCAGAAGAGGGTCCAGGAGTCCTCCCCGATCACTGTCTACTCCTTTGAGGCAGAGTCTCTCTCTGAACCTAGGGCCCACATTGTCTTTACTAGGCTGGAGGCCAGCAAGCCCTGATCCTCCTGTCTCTGCCCTATTCTGAACTGGGGTTACAGGCATGTGCTGGTGTCCAGCTTGCTATGCAGATGCCAGTATTCAAACTGTTCATGACTGCACAGCAAGTTCTCTTAACTGCAGAGCTGTCTCTCCAACCCTCCCCACACATTTCCTCAAATGTCAAGCATCATATAGGAACCCAGAAGAGGCACTCCTGCCAAGCAGCACCTCTACTTCTGTTGTTTCTCAGTAGGAGTGTGTGTTCATAGCTTGGTGTGTTCATAGCTTGGTGTGTTCATAGCTTGGTGTGTTCATGGGTCCTGTCATCAGTTCTTTTCACCCACAAATCTTTACAACAAAAATTGCTGGCTGGGTTGGGAGTGAGAGACCTGTGACTAACATGAGATTTTTGGCTGGGAACTTGGCACACAAATCCTTCTTTTATTTACCAAGTTATTTTTCAGTGATTTAAGCAATACTTACCTATCAAATAACATTCTTAAAATGCAGACAAGAAGATGGCAAATGGAAAACCAATATTCACCACAGTCACCATCTTCAACATTATCATCACATTAATATCAACACTATTGACTACACCTCTCTCTGTCTTTCCCTCTGTGTACCTCTTTTTGACATAGTAGAAATCATGATGTTAGGATTCGTGTCACACTTCCCATGATCCTGTGCTATGAGTACGTGGCATACTGTGTTCACAAATATGTCATAATGTTTCATGCAGTGACTGGGACAACTAGACCCATATTTGGTCATCAAAACAGAAGCCATTCTGGGTACTCTGGGAGGCAGGTTGGGTGCATGGGATTTGGGGGTGAAATAGCTGTTGGAAGAGCTGAGGGGCAAAGCTCAGTGCGACCAATGCCTCTTTAGACCGTAAGAGTCCTGCAAACTTAACTGTCGCCTCCTTCAACATCTACTGTTGAGGGTAGGGCTTCTGCTTCTTCTGTAGCCATGAAGGTGGAGATAGCACTGTGTGCACACAGGCCCAGGAACTCCAAAGAAAGCAGCAGCCACCAGCCCTGGGGAGAGGTGGGAGGCAGGCACCTGCTTCAGTGACCGAAGGAACAAACTCTTCCTGGAACTTACAGCCTCCAGAGCCGTGAGCAACGAACTATTGGTCTGGCCACTCAGTTCATGTACTTTGCTAGATAACTCCAACAAAGCTAGAGCATACCTTTGTCCTCTAACCCCAGCCATGCCAATCCGCAGCAGGGATGGTGGCCTCTGTCCACTCATGGCCACCATCAGGACTGGAATCTCACCCTGACTTGAGGTCCTGTGATCTGTTTCACAGCCAGGTTCACTATGAGGAAGCAGCTGAGCCCCTTCACCTGCCCCACAAAACCTGGGCCCTCTGTGTAGTGCCCCAGCCATGCAGAGAGCGGAGTGTCTGGAGCAAAGCAAGTTCAGCCACAAGGCTCAGAGAAGAACGGCATACCAGAGGGAGGGCAGAGAGCAGACATCATGCCAAGGCCCCAGCCCAGCCCATCCATTGACACTGTGCCTGGCATGGAGAGAGGCAGGCTGCCTCCCAGACCTGGGAAGAAGGTGCTGACTTTTGTAAGCTCGTCCACTTCCCATGCAAACTGCTTAGACAGCACTTCATGGCAATTATCCCTGACATGTGTGTGGAAGCCAGCGGCCTCTGTGGGGCAGCTGTAAGAGACTGCCTGGCTTGCTGGGACTTTGCTGGAGACCACAAACCACAACATCACAAATGTGGTGGCCCATCTCTGAAATGAGCTGGTAGTTCAAGAACCCGGTGAAAAGAGGTAGGGGGCTAGTGATGAAGACTCAATGATCTTAAAGAAGGATTTCCCCTGCTGGCAGTAGGGACCAACAGTGGCCATAAAGTCCTCTACAGAGGCAGCATTAGGAAAAAGGATTAAGGGGTGCCAGCCAGAGCAGAGATCTTGGCTGTTAATCCTCCTGATTTCATAGGCAGCTAGCTACTATCAAGTAAGGGGAGGGTAGGAGGCAGAAATGCATTTACCGTGGAAACACTAAAGCCACACCAAGCATGAAACAAGTGCTCGTAAACATGACCTCATACAACATCAAATCCTACCCTCATGTCCCAGCTTGAGCACATCCCACATGAACCCCTCCTTTATATCTGCCAGCGGAACCCCTTCCCCCACTGCAACACTCCCCACCCTCACTGTCTCTGACCTATGCCCCTCCTCAAATTCACCATTTAGGCCATGAGAAATCAGTGATGCCAAGATGGTAATAGCCATTTGCAATCCCTCAACAATAATGCCTGAGGCTCTGATGAGCATTAGGGACAGGTGGGGCTGCCACACTTCCTGTTCTCCCAAAGCTGAAATCATGATACACACTCTTGGCTCAGTGGAGCACCTACTGTGTGTTGCCCCTCGTGTTCACAGGAGTCTTGTGTACATGGCTCTCTCGTCAGTCACTGGCTGACAGGTATGGGAGTTGGGTCAGCTGGGAGGGGTAGTCTGGGACCTTAACTAAGTAAGTTTCCATCACCACCCACTGCTACTGTCTATATCGCTGGAGCCTGTGGTGGTGTGTGAGTTAGCTTTCTGTCGCTGCGAGATAAACAATCCGAGGTAAAGCACCTCATAGGGAGGAAAGGTTTATCCTCACTCGCGGTTGTGTTGCGGTTGCTCCTGCTTTGGGCCTGTGGCCGCTTGGGGCATCTTGACAGGAGAGTGAGGCAGAGGAGCCAAGTTGACATCACAGTTTCCAGGAAGCAAAAACAAAGAGAAGAGCCAGGATTCCAATATCCTCTTCCAGGTTATGCCTCCTCCCAAAGACCCAACTTGCCTCTGTGAGACTTCACTTCCTAAAGCGTCACAACCTCTCCAGAGTGCCATGGTCTGACAAAATACCACCTCTGCCTCTGGGGTACTCCAGATCCAAACGAATGTGCAGGGCATTCTACTGAAGTGACTGAGTAGTAGCCTCTCCCTTGCCCTCATGCTGGGGTCAGTGACCAGAGTGAGTGGCAGAGAGGGTTCTCTTCCCTTCCCAGGGTCAGGACGAAGGCAGGGCCAGCTGAAGACACAGACCAAGCCCCTACTTGGCTAAACCTGAGATTTGCGCTCCGTAATCATTTCTCATCTCCTCCGAGAGCTTATGCAGACATTTTGGTTGATAAACCTGAAAAAATCTCTAGAAAGCATCTAATTAATGCATTCTTCCCCAGTAGAGTGTCTCAGTAGTTGCTGTTCAAGCAGCAGAGCCATTGAGAAAGCTTTTCTTGCAAAGGCTGCAGGGACAGATAAAGATCTGCATGGCTGCTTCTTCCAGGCTCTCTCTCCTGCAACCTATTGACACCCATTACCATTCTCCGAGCTATAAAATAGAAATGCATCTTATTCTAGCACTCTCCACAGGCAGTCAGGAGCCCAGCACTGAATCACCAAGCCTGAGTAACCACCCAAAGTCACTGCAATGGAGAACAGCAGAGGCTGCAATGAGTCACGGGGTGCTGGACAGGCAAGTGTTTAGTGGCGATAATTCTGTGGGGATAATTTCATTAATGGAAAGTGGAAACAACGTGGGGCCAGTGAATACTGTATACGTGTGCACATAAATATCCACAGACACGCGTCTGGTGTTTAAAGACGGTCGCGTGTAAATTGGTCCACACATGTGCACCTTCATAATGAATCCTGGACCCCGGATGGTAAAGTGCCATTCAAACGTGATTTGTGGTAATCACACAGGGGAGAAATCCTTTAGTGAAAGGAAACAGAACAAGGGTGTTTTAAGCCTGACTGTAAAGAGCTCCATTTGATTTGGGGGCACAAAGGATTGAAAAGACATCAAAGCATCTCCAGGCTGAATAGCTCTCTCCAAGAGAAGACCTTCTGCTCTGGATTTCAGCACACAAAACAAGCCGGCAAGACGCCACACGTGGCAGGAGGTGAGGAGGTGATGGAGGGGCTTGGACTGCAAGAGAGTCCCCCTGGTCCACTCCAGAGGCTGTGGGACCCAAATGGGGTTCTGTCCTGTGAAATGTACCACACTGGAAACCTCCCCACCAGAACTCTGATTAGATATGGTTTTGCAAATAAGCCCTCACCCTACCTGGTCTTTTTTCTCTCCCCAGTAGGTCTCTCCTCTCCACAATGGGTCTTTCCTCTCCACAGTGGGTCTCTCTCTCCCTAGGGTCAACCTTCTCCCAGTCGGAGCATGACCATTCACTTTGCAGCCAGGAGTTCCAGGATTAGACTCAAGCCAGAGTTTTCTCATTCACAGCTCTGAAGCAGTCTGCATTTGCCTGGGAGCTGGGCCCAAAGCCAGCCCCTCTCAGAGACCCGTTCTTTCTTTAGTTGTGAGGATTCTTTCCATTTGGTCTTTACACTGAGGCTTCAAGTTAACATGGAACCATCTTTAAATGTACAATTGAACAGCATTTAGTGGTTTCACGGTGCTGTGGACACATCTCTCTGTAATATTCTGGTGTGCGTGCATTATCCCAGGAGGGAGCATGCCCATTCAGCCATCAAGCACGGGCAGCTCTTGATCCTATGGCTGTTCCTTTTCTGGCTCAGTACAGATGGAAAGCCAGTATGTGGTTTTCTCTGTCTGACTTCCTTCACTCAGCACAATGTGGTCAAGCTTCATCCATATTGCAGCACAAATCAGCCTACATTCTTTTTATGGTTGAGTAATATTCAATTGTATGGATTGACTGCATTTTGTGTATTCATTCATCCATTTATGGGCCCTGGATTGCTTCCACCTTTTGGCTGCTATGAATAACAGTACTTTGAATATGTGTGTCTGCAAATGCTAGTCTCTGTTTTCGGTTCTTTTAGGTAAATGCCCAGAAGTGGGATTACAGAGTCATATGCAAATCTGACTTCCGGAGGCCCCTGCACAGGTTTGCGGTTCCTGCCTCTCGGTGTGTTTGGTGCCAGTTTCTCTGTCTTCTTCTCCCATCTTGGTTACAGCATGCTCTGAAGGCTTTTCCTATACTAGGAGAGTGAGGCATGAAGGAAGAAGAACCAAGGTTCACACATAAAAGAAACAGCTGGCAGGAAGATTGGAAACCCCTGTGGCTGTGAGCTACATGTGAACACCATAGCCAAGATAGGAGGACAGAGCGCCGGGAGCCTGCCCTCCCCCCATGGCCCCTACCTCAGGCCTGGGTCCCCAACACACAGCCTTTGCAGGACCCTGAGTCTCTCACCATCCTCTTCCTCTGAGGACCACATCTGCCTGACTCGGGGGCAGGGTCAGCTCCAGCCTCCTTGTCTAGAAGTTTCTTCAACTCTGACAGGAAATAGGTAGGCAATGATGGCTGCCCCATGTACAGGCAGGAGGGAGAAGTGCCTTCTGTCTACTCAATACCCTGAATAAGGATGCTGACACCAGCAGCCAGGCACCTGCCTGTCTGTGCCTGTGGGCCTGTTACCACCAGCTCTGCTCGCCTCTCAGACAGGTGAGGTTCTTGCCTGCTGGACATCAGGTTCTGCCTAGCAACAAACAGAAAAACAAAGGAGGGAAGGGGGGTATGATTTTTTTAAAGATTAATAATTTGTAAATTATCGAAAGGAAAAATGCCCTATTAAAAAGATGACAAACATATACTCTTGAGGGGGGGAAGACAGCCAGGAGAAGAATGGACCATATCTCACTGAAATTACAGTATTGTCCTGTCGCAAACTAATAGGCTCTGGTGTCCCTAACCATCTGCCAGAGCATCATCTATTATCCTGCGGACCATTCCTAGTCACATCTCAAACACTGCCGTGCTTATGAAAGACAGTTAGAGTCATTTGCAAAAAAATAACCATTCTAATCTCAAGGCTTCATAAGGAACCTGTTTCTCAGCATGTCACAATGGAGTTCTGCTCTGGAGCAGTGGCAGCCAGGCCTCAGGTGTCCATGGTAGAGGGGTGGGCAGCTCCGTGGTGGACACTCCTACCTCCTCCCCTTCCTCCCTCAGCCCTGAAGAGCTGTGGGTCCCTCTGTGTGCTTTCTGTTCTCAGTACCAGGGTAGGGGAGAGGGCAAGAGAAGGAAAGAGAGCAAGGGCAGGTGATGGAAAAGAGAGCTATGGATAGGGCAAAAGGCAAGGAGGGAAGAAGGGAGAAAGGGAAGGTGTTCTGGTTTTATTCTGTCTCTGTGATAAACACCACAAACAAAACAATTTGGGGAGGACTGAGGGAAGCCAAGCAGGAACTTGAAGCAGAAACCATGGAGAAATGCTGCTTCCCGACTCGCTGGACTTGTACTCAGCAGCCTACACCTACATGCTAAGGGATGGTGCTGCCCACAGCTTTTTGTGTCCCTCCCACATCTCTCACAGATAGACGTTGCCACAGGCCAATCTGATCTTAATTCAGACTCCTTCAGACAAGTGACTCTAGGCTGTGTCAAAGCAACAGCTGAAGCTAACCAGGACAAGAAGGACAGAAGAAGCTGGGAAGGAACAGAGGAGAGGTCGGGGAGGAGTAGAGAAGGGGAGAAGGCAGGAAGAATGGAAGAGAAGGTTGTCACTGAGAGGAAGGAGCAGGATAGGACGGAAGGAACCTGAACTGTGGCTCCCTGCTGGGAAGGCAGTTTGAGAACTGGATCCACATCCCCCAGAGACACCCCCAAAGCAGCAAGACCCTAAGAAGCCTGCAGCCCTAAACACCAAGACAGGTGTGAGGGAGGAAAAGCAGATCTTGGACCCAAGAGAAGCAAAGATGGTGTGACAAGACAAGACAGTAAAGAGGTCCCTCCATCTTTCCATCTTGTGTTCTCGCTGAGGCCATTTTAGGTTTAACCAGAATTTGATCTTCTTGATAGGAAGCCCCGTGGAAAATTACCCAGCTCTATTCTAGGAACCCAAGGTCAAGATGCTCCAGCTAACTTACCTTAGCTTCTGTTAAACTGCCTGTTCGTGCAAAAACCTCCCCTGCAGCTGCACAGCGAGACACCAGCATGTGGCTTTTTGCTTTAAAAATCCCCTTTAAAAATCCACAGACTCAGCACTGCACTTGGGTCTGGAATACCTGAGTGTAGTCCTAGGCGGGACTACAGAATAAAGGCTCTCAATTGGCTGTAGTGTGTCCAAATGATTTCCTTTGGTGCTATCCCCATAACAATGAGAACAGAGGTAAGAAAGACAGGGATTGCTGAGCTGGGGTATCAAGCCTGTATGCTTTTCAGACATGCAGGTGAATCTATCTGGAAGTGTGAATGCTGCTAGCAAGTCATCTCGAGGAGGGAGTGGAGACCATAGTAGCCACATAGGGCACCTGTCACTGCAGAAGTATGTAGGAACATATGTGACATTGAGTGACCATGTGCAATCACAGAATACAACAAAGACAAGAGCTGTCAGCCTGGCTTTTTCCATCAGAAAGCAATTGAAAGTAGTGGACTCCACCCATCCATCCACAGTTTTAATTTTTTTTCTAAATTGTCCCAATAAATATGTATGTAACCTGAGTCTCCTTCACATGACAGAATCTGAGATGATCTAAACAAAATGGACAGTGAAGAAACCATTCCAATGGGGGAAAAGGAAGGTCCAGGAAGATACCCTGTGTATTTGGCGATGTGGGGGACAAAGACGGTTCTCTCCCACCCATTTTCAGATGGAAGAAGTCTAATTCCAGAGGCTGAGAACAGCTCTCTCTGGTTGCATGTTTTCATGGAGCTGCAGGTGTCAGAGCAGAGCCAAGAACAGAGCCAGGAGTCCAGTGACCTTCTCCCCTTGCTGACCCCAAGGGGCCAAATCAGGGGTCATGCAGTTTCATTACTTGCATTTATTTTGTCTCCAGTGCTAAGGATGGAACCAGGAACTGACACAAGCAAGTCAGGTGATCTGTCTCTAAGTTCCACTCAATCCTCTCCATAGATCTTTTGATTTGTCCCTTCTCCCTCCAAACCCAAGAATCCCCTGGGGTCTCCCTTCCCCCCACTAATTCCTTCCATCCAACAATGTGCATATCTCCACTTTGCCCCCCATCTTCTCTTCCTGTAGCTCAGAGGCCTGCCCCAGAGGCTTCCACCTTGCTCCTTTCTGCCTAAGAATTTGGCCTCTGCTGAGTGTTCAGCTCTGAACACGGGACCTCACCAGTTATCCTGTGCTCAGTAACAAAAGACCCCAAACATCACTACTGCCTCTGAGACTGGCTCATAGACCTGGGGTAGGGCTGTGAGTGGCTACAGCTCCCCTCCAGGTGGCCTCCCAACCTCTAGGGACTGTGCTCTCTATCAAGAGTCTTTAGGGGATTGGAGTAGGGTAGCCAGCCGTCTTTACAAAGCAGGATTGCAGCAGCCTCAACCTAATTTTCAAAGTTCTGCTTGTTAATGAACTTTGAACTTGAACTTTGCCCTGCTGAAAGGGGGCTGTGAAGCAGGGGCTGAGGCCTCCTCCTCCTAGCAGGAGATCTGTGTCCTATAGGTGAGTGGTAAATGAATATGGCTTGTGTTAGCCAGATTTCAGTCCCGCCGACAAGTTTTAAGGAATCAACCTGTGAAAAGGAAAATGTCTTTTATTTTGGTTCATACTTTCAGAGGTCTCAGTCAATGACCCACGGTTCCTCCTGCTTTGGGCCTGTGGTGTCACATTATGAAAGGAGTGTGTGGAAAACTGCATGACCAGGAAGGGAAAGAGGAGAGGAGAGTCCTACCATTAACTCTCTTTGAGTCTTGAAGACTTTACAAGAGGCCCCACCTCTTAATAGCTCTGTCATCTTTAATGGTGCCACGCTGAGTGCCAAGCCTTTGGTATGGGAGCCTTTGAGGCCTTTGTACAGCCAATCTCAAGTGCCACAGTTTGGGGGTTAGGACTCTGCATGAGAGAGTATTCCCAGGGGCTGAAGGTGATGTTCTTGGATACCACAGACTGAGTCTTCAGAGATGCAGTGATGATTCCTGTCCCTTCCTCTGCCTGTCCTCCCCCACACACCTTCCAAGTGTCATGCCGAAGCAGACAGCAGCTTGCACATAACATGTACTGCTCAAGGTTATGTATTGTACTCTTCCTGGAGCATTAATTACCCAACACAGAGAAAACCACCCAAAGATAATCCCTGTGGCCTGACCCCTATACAAAGCTGCCAGGGGAGACAAAACCCACCCTCTTCTCTGCAAACCCACTCATCCTCACACTGCCTGCCCCTCCCCTGTCTGCCACAGCCTCATCATAGGCTGCCTGCTTTATTGCTGGTTTTTCACATTTAATACAACCCCAAAGGGAATCAGTGTAACAAGACAATGCATTTCCCATCAGACAGTAATGGCATGATATTTTTATTCGGATTTTTACAATTCAAAACAAAAATCAGAGACTGTTTTTCAGTCAGCAAATCCTGAAACTGGTCCTCTGGGCCGGTAATGGAATTCCTGGAGCCACCGAGGAGGGACTTGCTGACTGTGTGTCCTGACGTTCAAATAGAAACATGTTAAATGCCAGTCCAGTCTAGCTGAGCGGCATGGCCCATCTCAAAGCACACTGATCACCTCCCAGAGTGGAGGCCCCTCAGCTTGAGGTTGCCTACAGCTGACAGTGATGTGTCCCACATCCTCAGAGATCATTAACGAGGAACCAGGACAAGATGTGTTGGGGAAACAGCAAGAGGGGGCTCCAGGGAAAACACTGGCATCCTGAGGCGGCTCGCGCCTGATCACATTGGGACATGTAAACATGCATGTATATGAGCCCCCAGGCCCTTCCCACTCTGCCCTTTGCCCTCACCCATGACAGGGTTCCAGTCCACCTAAGGGTCTGGCACACTGTCAGCAGACACAAACTAAACAAGGATACAGTAGGTCCAGGCTGCCGTACATTTAAAAACTTGGGGATTTTTCTTTGTTTCTTGTTTTTGTTCCATTTTGTTTTGATTTTCTTTTTCTTTTTAACTTTCTGTATGTATGTAGGAAGGACATGTGTATACTAAAGTGTGCATATAAAGGTCAGAAGACAACCTGTGGAGGTCAGTTCTCTCCTTCCACCATGTAGGTCCTGGGTCGAACTCAGGGCCTTGCCAGCAATATCTTTACCAGCTAAGACATCTTGTGGGATCCTGCCCAGAGCTCCAGAGACACTCAGCAGTCCCTAGCTGGGATGGGTTTCTGTAGCTCTTCACCAATACTCCTGTAACAGCCCCTATAAATCAACTGGTTCACTTGTGCCTTACCCAGGGTGAATACATTTGGTCATATCTCCCCAAGAAAAGTTACACAATCAGGGTGCTTTGTGAAAACACCTATAACAATGTCACCTCCCAGATGGCAATGCCCTGAGGACAACACACTGGCTGTTGAGACACCCAGACCCCAGGCTTCTTGGCCCAATTAAGGTGAAAAGAAGGAGGCCCCAGCTCCCCTGTTGAGCTGTAAACACTCTCAGGCCCCACCCCCACCCACTCCTGTCCTTATAAACTCTATTTATTGCTCATCTTCTCACTTTTACAAGAAGTTTATTGAGAACCTCCGTGTTGGAAAAATGGAGCTGTTTAATAGCTGCAATGATAAAAAGAAGGAAAAGACTTCCGCTTCCTCAGCTGTTAGGATGAAATTAGAATAGTTATATGCCTTCCTGGTAAAGTCTCTGTCACCTGCAGGCCTGCTCCTCCAGTACAGAGCTGTTCAGCCTCCAATCCATCAGAGGGTAATAGCACTCAACAGAACACTCCAGGGCTCCTGACTACCTAGGGCAGAGGCGATTTAAAAGAAGGGTTAGGAGCAGGAGAGGCAGCTCTCAGGTTAAGAGCACTTGCTGTTCTTGCAGAGGACCCAAGTTTAGTTCACAGCACCCACATGGTGGCCCACAACCAGCTGTAACTTCAGTTCCATGGGATCTAATGGGATCCAATACCCTCTGCTGGTTTCTAAGTATTCTCTCTCTGTATCTCCTCTCCCTGCCCTCTCTCCCATACATATACACATTTGCATGTGCACACACATATACAAAATAAATAAATAAGGGAAAGAAAGAAAGACTAATCTTCTTTTGTTTTGGTTTTTGTTGTTGTTGTTTTGTTTGGTTTGGTTTGGTTTGGTTTTTTGAGGCAGGGTTTCTCTGTGTAGCTCTGGTGCTCTGGCTGTCCTGGACTCACTTTGTAGACCAGGCTGGCCTTGAACTCTCAGAGATCCACCTGCCTCTGCCTTCCGAGTGCTGGGATTAAAGGTGTGCACCACTACACCCAGCCCTAAGACTGATTTTTATAGAAGAAGGTTTTTTAAAAACAACACCCCTGTGAGATCATTGGACCAGAAGCAAAGGGAATGAAGATTCATGTAAAAATTTAGTCACCAGAGAACAAACTTCTGGTATTCCTTCACCTAGCTTGCCTCAGGCCGTGTGCAATCTTGCAACTTTGGCTAGACCAGCAATCAGTCATAAGGGTGTGTCCAAGGTATGCTGGAGGAGGATGGAGATGATGAGGAATAAGAGGCACTCCCAGTCCTTTGGGCAGGGGGTGACAGCCAGTCATGTAACCACTCAGCAACTTCAAAGTTGGGTGTGTAAATTCCTTTCTCTCCACTGCTGTCTCAAAGCCCCCTCCTCCAGGCCATCTTTCCAGAAAGTTCTAACCATTCCCATTTCCCTATAACAACCACTTACTACCACATGCTCTCTGGGAGCAGGAAGCCTCTTAACTCTACAGATGCTCAAACATCAATCATGAAGGCAGGAAGAGAGCACTCTATCAAGAACTCCCAGGACTCGCTTGATTTGCCTCTAGACTCTGAAGATTCATCCCTCACCCAGTGGCATCTTAGCACTGCCCCAACCCCACATATGAGATTCTGGAGGGCAGGGGCCTCTGAGGGTTGATAGTCACTGTTTGGCTCAACAGGGTCTCCCCAACGTCAGTACAGCCTTGCCTCCCCACGGAGGTGTACAATCATGGTGAAGCTCAGGGGACCGGATTTCTGAAAGCTGAATCCATTCTGATGACGCCCTTTCCTTTTTCCTGCCTGTGCTCATAGAGCGCCCACTGCCCGCTGGACTCTGCCCTTGTGGAGGCCTTCAGCAGTGGTGTTTGCAGGCTGGGAACCAACAGAGGCTTCACAGAGTGTTGAAGCTAAATTTGAGCACGGGGCAGGTGACAGGGCATCTAAGGTAGAGGACATCTTGAACCCTGAAGACATAATGGCACTCAAGAAAAGAGACTCCCTGTGGAGAGCCTGAATAGGGCTTCTTACATAAAGGAGAAAAGCTGTGTGTTCTGCACTCTGCAGGGTGGGCATTGTGTTGAGCCTTGAAGGAGCTCTCCTGTGGAGGAGCACAGAGATCCTGAGCTGGTGCTGAGCACAGAGGAGAAGAAAAGAGGCCTCCAGAGGGGCTGCAGACAGGCCCCAGATGGGTGCATGCCTGTAGATGGTTCAGACTCAGACCCAACCTGTCTCAGTCTCAATTTCTTCGTTTATTGTTCCTTCCTTCCTTCCTTCCTTTCTTCCTTCATTCCTTTCTTCCTTTCTTCCTTCCTTCCCTCCCTCCCTCCCTCCCTCCCTCCCTCCTTCCCTCCCTCCTTCCTTCCCATTGCTGAACTCCCATTGCTCTGAGAGAGTTGGTAGTCACTCACGGGCAACACACCGGTGGGTTCCAGCCCTAGAGAGATTTGCTAACTTATAAATAAAACCCACACGAGAGAGTATCTTGTGGCAGAAAGTGGCCGGCCAGGGAGGAAAATGAGGAGAAAAGGGGGGAAGAGAAGATGAGAATCCTCAGAATAGAAAAAAGAGGAGGAAGAGAGAGAGGAGGAAGAGGAAGAAAAGAAGGAAACCAGGATCCAAGGGAGGTGTGAGTGTCATGGAAACGTCCTCAAAACACCACATGCTCAGAATCCATTTCTCAATCTTTGGTTTGAGGGAATAACCCAGCAAAATCCCCCGATGAAGGGGCTAGAAATACATGTCCATCCAACTGTGGACAGAAATCCTGCCAGTCAGAGGTCTGGCTCAGGCAGCCCACTCTCCTCCCGAAGCAGAGAAGACAATGGGGCGGGGGGGGGGGGGTTGCTGGAAGCTTTAGCCTCCTGCTGCAAAGAAAATGATTCTCTTCCTTCTGCCATACCTCGCTTGTAATCAACATTACATTCTGAAAATGAGATACAAAATGGAAACAAGGCAGACATGGCCATGTCCAGCTGGAAGTCTGCCTGCTCTCCCCATGGCACCTCCTAGTAAAACCTTTCACTCCATCCGGAGCCCACCATGAGGCTGCTTGTCTTCCTGAACCCCTCAGTTGGCACTAGAGACATCAGACACAATTTTCCCACAACTCAGGAAGAAGAAACAGCCAGAAAATGCTGGACACACGAGCTGTTTGCAGAGACAGAGGGAGTTCCCACAAGATTCACTGGCTCACCATGCTGCTAGTGAGACCCTGTACTCCAGCCATGCC
This sequence comes from Lophiomys imhausi, assembly GCA_907164525.1. Lineage (NCBI taxonomy): Eukaryota > Metazoa > Chordata > Mammalia > Rodentia > Muridae > Lophiomys > Lophiomys imhausi. The sequence continues at coordinate 2,922,906 of CAJQZJ010032232.1, forward strand.
TGCTGCAGACAGATCAGCTCCATATGTCAGCCCAAGCTGTTCCCCCAGCCAACTCTCCGCCCTCTACCTGCAGGTGCCACAAAAATATGGGTGAGACCTTCCTAGCTCAGAAAATCAGCCCAGGGCCAGCAACTGCCCAGCCTCGGAGCTGTTCAGGTTGCTCAACCACCTGGCCAGGACCGAGGGTAGGCAGAGCGTGTTCTCTGAGTGCTCTGGCCTCTCTGTTTGCTCAAGCCCTGCTCTCTGAGTGCTCCCTGCCACACCTCCCACAGTCATAGCCACAGCCCTCTTATACAGGGACCATTTGAGACACACAGGCAAAGCTGAGTGAAGAGGCCAGGTGAAGACAGAGGCAGATACTGGAATGATGGAGCGGAGCGAGAAGCTGAAGACTGCCCACAGCCACCGGGACCTGGCAGAAGTAGCTAAAGCCCCCCATCCATCCCTAGAACCTTCAGAGGAAGCCAATCGTGCCACAGTTTAAAGGACTCTGGCCTCCAGAGTCTCAGAAGAATGGCTTCCGCACGTGTAATCCTCACCTGCGGCCACAGTCTACAACTGCAAGGAGCCCAGACCTGCTCCACAGCTCTTCCTTGTACCACAGAGACCTTCCGTAGACTCTGGCTCTGCTCCTCAGTTTGCCCATGTAGCTTGGGCAGGTAGCAAAGTGGCCAGGTGGCCAGACTGGGTCCCAGTGCCCTCCCACCCAATACCTTCCTCTTCAGACAGGAATCTGTACCTCATGAGCTGTGCAGTCACACAAGCAAGGGTCATGGGTGCGTAAGGACTGAGGAGATAGGGGCGGGAAGTCCGCCCTGTGAACCCCAAATCTCCCAACATGGACTCAGCTGTGAACAGTAGGAGTGGAGTTAAGCAGCCCTAGATTGGAGAGCTCACCATACTTAACCCAGTGGCCTGTGGCCTGTGTGGACCTGACACTCAGCCCCCAGTGAGACGGCACAAGGCTTCTGGCACATATGCAGGGGGTGCTGTGGGAAAACGTCCTCCTCTTTTGTTTTGCTGAGATGCAGTGTGGTCCCAGCCTATGACCCAGCACTTGGGGGCAGAAGCACAAAGATGGCGGACACAAGCTCAGTGTTGGCTAGAGAGAGAGGCCTGACTCAGCAGAACAGTGATAGGGTGTAGCTTGGTGGTAGCACTTACTTCCCATGCAAAGGACCCTAGGTTTGATCCCTAAGCACTACAGAAAGACAAAGGGGGGTGGTGGATCAGAGTTGCTTACCGTGTATGCATCCTGAGGAGCCTGGAGACAGATGTGCACTGCCTGACACTGTCAACCTGTCTGCCAGAGACAGCCATTCTCCAGATGATGCTTGAGTGTGGAAGAACATCAAGGTAGAGGTGCTGCTGATGCAAACTGGGTGCTTCAGGCACTCTGGAGAAACAAGAGGACTGTGTCTGATGTTTTGAAACAATAATCCTTGACTATACATCCTAGGCTTTTCTTCATCTGTTGGGATTGACACAAATGACTCCATTTTGATTCTCACAACTTTTACAGCTCTCATGATATCACATGTAGGGTGGGGAAGGCTGCCGTCACCTCCAAACTTACATGGGGGCGCATGCATGTGTGCATGTGTGTCTGTTGTCCATGTGTGTCTGTTGTCCATGTGTCTCTGTGCATATTTCTGCACATCAGTGAAGGGAGGGAGTTGTGTGTGCATGTGTGTGTGCATGTGTATGTATTAGTGCATGTCTGAGTGTGTATGTGTGTGTTCATTGTGTGCATATGTATGTATGTGTATGTGTGTGTATATGCACATGTACATGTGTGTGTCTGTGAGCATGTTTGTGTGTGTGTGAACTCACAACACCTAATGTGATGCCTCTCAACACATGTTAAATGGTCAATTTGGTTTCATTAGCAACAAGCCATTGTTGGAGCAGACTTCTGAAACTGACTTTGTGTGAACAGAAACTCCATACCCATAAGAAAATAGCTCCCCAACCCCACAGCCTCCATTCCATTCTTGGCTCCTGGGGGCCTGTTTCAGATACTTTCCACATCTGTCTACACATCTGCCTGTCTTACTTGGGGGTCAGGTCCTCCAGGTCCGTATGTGCCACCACAACAGAAGGATTGCTTCTTTCTTCTGTCCTTTGCAATTGATTGATAAGGTCAAACTTCGGCCCAGAGCCAAGGGTTCAGATACCAGAACCAGCAGCAGGCTTCATGGATGGACCCTCAGGTACCAAGTGAGGATTGGGGTAAGAAGCACTGCCCCAGAGAGCTTCGGGAGGTGTCAAAGTCCAGACCAGAGATTCAGAGTTCTACCCAGGAAAGAATGTGAATTATGTGCCAGAACAATGTTTCTGTTACCCTCTTCTACTGCCCCTTGTGCCCCTAACCTTCCCAGAATCCTCTCCTCCTCCAGCCTCACCCTACAGCAAGATGACCCCTTCTCCTCCCCTGGCAACATCATTTTGCCTATGTTAGCATTCCCAAATGAACACTTCACATATATCATCTTGTCTAAAAGCCGTGCCAGGTTGCACACACCCTGGGGTCATCTTTACTCAGACTTGCTATAAAACTTGATTATATGTAGACGGAGGAGACCGCCCAGGATAGAGGGCACAGTTCAGCCAACTCTAAGTCCTGTTGTCTAGACATCTGTTATGATGTCTCATCTAGCACCCATCTGTACTGTGCATTTCAGGATCCCCCCAGCCTAGAATAGGATGTGGCATGTAGTAGGTTCTCAATAAGAGTTTGTTCTGTGAGTGCATGAGTGTAGTATGCATGGATGGATAACATGGTGCTTTTGAAGTTAGAGTCCTTGACCATGGGGGAGTGGCTTAAGGGTAGCTGTTCCCTGGGCACCAGGAGAAAGAATACACACATCCAAATGCCAGTTGGTCGCAAGAGCCACATCCACAGCCTGACCCAGGCATCTGAAGAATGAACTAACACTCTCGGTGCCACCTGAGACTCTTGCCTAGACTTCTAGGGCTCCTGCCCAGGGTGCTCAGGGGGAGCCATGTCCCTTCTGTTTTGCCCATGCAAGAAGGTTGGGTAGAATGAAAATGCTATTGGAGAAGGGAGCTCAGAGTTTTAAATTGAGCAGGCTGGGTCCCCTCAAGGAAGCTAACAGCATCCTCAGACCTAGTTGACAGTTTCTGGGCATCCTGTTCTTGGACAATTTGTAAGCCCACCTGGCCCAGAATGCCTGTTCGTACTGTTCTGATGCTCACTAGTGACCAGACACACACTCTTGCTCCACACACAGCTGCTCAGTTTGGCTCTCTGAAGAAAGACATGCATTACAGTGGCTCAGATCCACCCCATGATTCTCATTCCTCTGAGACCAGTGAGCCACTGGGCTACCTTCATCTTCCACCTGCGCCGTGCCTGTGCAAGGTATTACAGCTTCCTCTTTAAGCTTTCCATTTGGCCCTGATTTCAGTGTTGCAGAAACATCTGGAGGAGCACATCAAGGCCTCCCATAGACCTTCCATCAGACACTTTAGTTGCTTGCGTGAGCTTTCCTAAGAACACACACCCTCCAGAAGAGCCACCAATGATCAGCCAGGAGCCATGGCCCTGGCATAATAAGAACCCAGGCCACATACTGCCCTGTGCCATCTCTTCACAGCTGCCCACACTGCATCCTCTCTGAGCCTAACCTACCCTAAACCTGAGCCCAACTGGCCCCAGATCTTCACACCACACTGGGTCTCTCTCTCCTCAGCTTCTTCCATCTGAATCTCTTCTTATGCTGTTTTCTTTCTTGATCTCACATTTTTAGAGTCCAACAGAGTTCCTTGTCTGCTGCCCTTGGTCTAGGCAGTGTCTGTCATTCCTGACATCAGCCCAGTATGCCCTGTCCTACCCAGGCTGCCTGACATGCTTCAGTTTTCCTCATGCCAGCATCGGCCATGTGATGCCCCATTCTGGGCTGAGCTTGGGTCTCCTGCTCAAGTGTTTGGGCCCTGTCCTCTGTATTATAATATTTTGTCCTCTGTATTATAATATTTTGTCCTCTGTATTATAATATTTTGTCCTCTGTATTATAATATT
>CAJQZJ010032232.1:2926960-2937264 GCA_907164525.1 Lophiomys imhausi
ATTTTGTCCTCTGTATTATAATATTTTGTCCTCTGTATTATAATATTCTGTCCTGTGTATTATAATATTCTGTCCTCTGTATTATAATATTCTGTCCTCTGTATTATAATATTTTGTCCTCTGTATTATAATATTTTGTCCTCTGTATTATAATATTTTGTTTTCATGTATATAAATAATTTGTGAAGAAGACTCCAATATTCTATCAATGTTCTGAATAAGTCAAACCCTTCTTCTGGCTTCAGGACTCTGGTGACTTCCTGGTTCATCCCTCTCTATGTCAGTGGGATTCTAATTCTAGCGGGGAGGGTCTTCTCCCCCACTCAATTCATGCACATATCTGTCACCACAGACCCCAGTGTTTTATTCTGTTTGTTCACCTATCACCCACTCCTATTGTTTCTTTGACACCCAAATCACACTGCCCCTGTTTTAACAGCTCAGCTCCCAGCTGCGTTCTGCCCCTTCATGGTAGGTACCAGCATTCTCTCTGTATGTCTTTCCTTCTTCCAGATGTTCAAGATTCTCCCCTCCAATCCAGCCTTCAAATCAACACAAACACAAACATACACACACACACACACATGCACTCGCACACACACACACATGTGTAGAGTCAATCATATGATGCAGACCCTTGAGAAGACAAGGGTGATGATTGGCCTTGCTCAGCACCATAGCATGCCTGTTATGAGCCCACCCTTTGGAACTATGAAGTTTGCTGGTTTTCATGCGGCTAAGGGAAGGGTGAGTCAGTGGCTCTATGCTCCTGGTTTAGCATCAGGAAAATGTTGGAAATCGTCCATGGGCCCTTCCAGGCTCAGAGCCCTGAAAATGTCCAGAGCTTGGGGAAAGGAGGTGTTAGGAAAATCAATGCCTCCTGTGGGGTACACTGCCCCTTGCTTTTGGCACCCAATTTTTCCCTGCTAATGTCCTGGCAGGACCAGAAAGCAAAATGGCATGGCAGCTAGAACCATTCTCTGTTTTCCTTCTGTCTCTAAGATGAGGGAGAAGCTATGAGTTTCCAATTGTGATCATGGGATGGGGATCAAGAAACCCCATCCATGACTCTTTCTTCCTATTTCCTGATCACCATCCACCAGCTGAGGGTCTCAGTGCAAATCCCAGGCAGTTCAGAACTGGGAATGGTGAGTTATATAACACAATATTAAGGCTGTAAATCTTCCCAGTAGCAGAACCCATAAACCCTAGTCTTTATTATCCACTTACTGCACAGACCCTGGCTGTTCCTTCATCGCAGCACAATTATCCTACAATTACTGTTAGATTGTTAAGTAACTAGCGTGCCAGAAGCGGCAATTCCTGAGCTCATAAATATATAAACAAACACCGGAGCGAGGCCCCGGAGCTATGAGAAGGAGGCAGGACAGGGTGCTGGAACGTGTGACATTCGCCTTCTGCAGATGGGTTCTTGGCAGTCGCCCCCCACATCCTGGCAGGGCCCAGGAAGCTTTGGGGCCAAAGGACAGAGGCTCTAACATGGGCCAGCTGTGCAGTCATGGCCCAAGGGTGCTCCCCTTGGGCATCATGGCCGGAGAGGCAGGCACAGCGACCCTGGGCCTCATCATTCCTCCCATAAGTGTCTGGTGGCCCCTGTGTGACCAAGTAGCACAGGTGTGAAGTGAGGAGAAAAAAAGCATGTTCTCCCGGGTTTCATGAAATGAGGATGTTCTTGGTGTCTTTCTCCATAATTATTTTAAACCAGGAGTTCCACGTCCATTAACAGGAGAGGGGCAAAGGCACCACATGGCAGTCACACTGTGGAAACTGTTCCTGCCTGAGTGTCTTGACTGCACCTGAAGATGCAGAAATAGGCAACAGGGACCAGGGTAAGCCTGCAGCCAGATGGGTCTGGTTCTGACAGGGGACGGGAACAGATAGGAGGACTTTCATATTCTACTAGAAAAGCACATTTGTACTCCATCTTGTAGAAAGGAACCCGAGCACACAAATTACTAAGAGCAGCTCAGCACCAGTACACTGCTAATGGCTTTGCTTGCTCTTTGTTAACTCTACAGCCCAGGTAGCAGCTGGGAGCACAGTGCTCACACCCTGCAGTCTCTAACTAGTCTCTGTGGTCCAAGACCTGCCTGAGTCCAGACACATGGAGGATGAAGGAAGAATGAAAGGGTTGCTCATAAGGGAGGCAAATTCCTGAAGTATGGCTGATTAGCTTAGACCACCTGACCAGAGAGGCGGGGCTGAGCTCAGGAGTGACAGACTGCCTTTGTTCCCCTGGCCAGGAACATGCTGGCTAGAGATGAGGGGGAAGACAATTTTTCTGAGGTGATAACCAGCTGCCTTCTCAGATCCCTGCCCTTCTGCATAAAGTGGAACTTAAAGATTCATTTCCTCTCTGTGCATTGCTGTCTGTGATTACAGGCATCAGGACCCTCTGGTGTTCTATCTAGTCACTGTTCTGCGGAATCCCAGAACATGTCAAACAAAACTCTTGAGTTAAATATTTGAGCAACTGTGTCTGGGTCAGAGAAGGAGCCGCAGGGGTTGCCAGCCACATTCTGTATCTTTCTTTCCTATTTATTTATCTTTGAGAATTTCACACAGCTGTACTAATCATCATCAGCCTTCTGCCTCCAACACCTCTTGCTCCCCCCCCCAACCTACAAATTCATGACTTGTTCTTCTTTAACTATGATTGTTACAACTAACTACAGATATGCATGTGCATATATAAAACCTGCTGAGTCCATTAGTGTGGCCCATATGTACCTGTGTTTAAAGCTAACCACTTGGGGTTGGATAACCCATCAGGAATTTGTCCCTAGAAAAAAACTGACTCTCTCGGCAACCACTGATTGTCTGCAGCTCTGCATCCAGGTGTGGGGCTTGTGAAATTTCCCCAGTCTTATTACAATGATTGACAGATGGTCAAAAGCAGAGAACAGGTGAGCATGGAATGCCCAGCCCAACACAACCCCGATGCTTAAGATCAAGGAAAAGTCATAGAAGAGGGATGTGAACAGAGCAAGTCAGAGGCCTGAGACAGCTGCAGCTGGTGTCTTCTAGACATCACAGAGAAGCTGAGCCTGAGGAATCTCATTTGCACCTTGATGGGTGTCTTGGTCAGCCTTCTATTGCTGTGAAGAGACACCATGGCCACAGCAACTCATAAGAGAAAGCATTTAATTGGGACTGGCTTACAGTTTCAGAGGGTTACTTCATTATCCTCATGGCCGGAAACATGGTGGCGTGCGGGCAGACACGGTAGTGGGAGTTCCACATCTAGATCCAAAGACAGCAGCAAGAAAGAAGTAGCTGAATGTTCTACTTCCAGATTGGCAGGCAGCAGGAAGAGAGAGATTCTGGGCTTCTTGAAACCTCAAAGCCCACCCTCAGCAATATACTTCCTCCAACAAGGCCATACCTCCTAATCACTTCAAGTAATGCCACTCCCTGGTAACCAAGTATTCAAATCTATGAGCCGATGGGAGTCACTCTCATTCAAACCACCATAATAGGCACTCAGGGTACAATCATCAAAGAGCTTTGAGATTTAAAAGAAGCCAAAAAATATTCTTAGTATTTATTCTCCATGGGGTGAGAACACCATGAGAGCATTCTCCAATCCCATAGGCTGTCTCTTCACTGTTCCTTGTTTCTTTTGTGAGCAGAAGCTTTCCAGTTTCATGCAATACCATCTGTCAATTCCCGTTTTTAATCTCCTGCACTATTGGAATTGTTTGCGGAAGGACTTTGCCTATGCCCAGAACCCAAAATGTTTTAGATCTCACACTGAGGTCATCTGGAATTGATTTTAGCATAAGAGTTTTAGTCTCCTACATGTGGCCAGTTTTCTCACCACCATGTATGATATTCACAACAGCCCAATTATGGAACCAATCTAGATGCCCATCAACAGATAAATGGGTTACCGTGGTAAAGATACATAATGGAACATTATTCAGCTGTAAAGAAGATGATGTCATTTCTTCAGCCAAAGAAAAATGGCTGGACACGGAGATCCCTGTTAGGAGAAATAAGCGAGACTCATAGGAGAAACATCACATTTTCTTTCATGTCTGGAAGCTAGAAAACAAAATAGAGGAGGAACACAAAAGTAAATGTGAAAATACTGAGATGTAGAAAAATAGAAAGGAAGGCTAATGAAGAGTAAAAGGGAATGAATATGACCTGGGTAGATCAGATCCACCCATGGGAATATCATAAGGAAGACACACTGGGTACAGTCAGTACACACTAGTTTAAAGAAAAAGGCTCATGAGGACAATGGGACAGAGACCCAGTGGCCTTGTCACCAGAGTATATGCCATGGCCAAAGGTGATGGGTGGACAGGTCCACACCAAGACACAGTATATGTTTTTTTGTGAAGAAGTGGGCTCCCTCTTAGAGGGTAGGTACCCCTTGCCTTCTGTGCTCGTACTGGACTGCAGGGAGGCAGAGGAAGGGTAGGGTGTTGCAGAGTCCTGGAGGGTGCTCCAGAGCAATCCCAGTTGGAATCTGGGCTGCAGAAAGATGTACTAAAATGGCCCCACGTAGGATGCAGGAGGTCATAGTTCACTGTATAATGTTTATGCTTTCTTAGCAAATAGTGAGGGTGCAGACATGTCAAGGGTCTCGTTCTTGTTGAAAGGGTCATTGCCAGCAGATCAAAAGGGCCAAGCCATGCAGGCCAAGGTTGAACACCAAATAAGAAAAACCTCAGGTTCCTAGTGTTCCCCAGGTCAAAGCTGTAGGTCCTGCTGTCCTACCTCCCTCTGTGACTCTTCTCTTAAAAATAAAAGGTTGATACAGAGCAAAGCACGCAATATAAACACACTGCATGCTTTGAGGATAGCGACCCCCCAGTTGTCTCCTTCCAGATCCCCAGACCCTGTGATAGTGTCAGCTGCCACAGCAAAAGGAACTTGGGCTGTAGATGGACCGAAGATCGCTGGGCTGACCTTGAAGCCAGAGACTCTCCTGGGTTTCTGACTCACTGCGAGATGTCAGAGAGAGGTAGTTGGGTCAGAGTCAGCATGGTCAGCCAGCCCTAAGGACGGAAGAGGATGCCCCAGCCAGGGCAGTAGCCAGGAAGATGAGGAAATTATTCTCCCGGTGGCCTCCTGAAGAAGCCCATCCCACTCACACCCTGAGGTTAGCCCACAGAGGCCCATGTGGACTGCTGAGCCTCACAACCAAGGTAACAAAACAGCCTTGTCTGAACTGACTGACTCACTTGCCATGGAGTTTGAAAGAGTAGCCACATAAAACTTGAACACGTTTCCGAACCCTTGTGGGTTCCCTCCACTCAACCCATAAAACAGTGATCAATACCGGGTTTCTCCAGGGAATGTACTGGTTCCTAGTGTCCTATATTCAAATCTGGAGTCCCAACTACTGACTGGTAGCAGGCAGGGGCTTCCATGGCATTCTGGGCTCTCTCCTGCCACAGACTCCCTCTGATCCTGTGTTCTTGCTAAGAGATGAGGCTGAACTCCCATTCCAATCTGTTTACAATGAACCCAAGAAGCACCAAGGCACACAGACCAGGAAAGGGATGGCATTTACTGCAAAAGCATCTTCCAGCTGCCTATTTGCTTCTGTTTGTGCCAGTGTCTAAATTGAATGGAGACGCTTCTTAAAAATTCTATTTGCATTATCTTATCGAGCGATCGTTCCTCGGAACATCATAAAACAAACATTAATTAGGGCTACAATCGGTGCGGTCCCCTCCAAGCTCTCAGCCACACTGCAGGTCTTTCCATCCTGGGATCTGGTCTGAAGACAGTTGGGCCAGAACCAAGCAGATCTGAAGCAATCAAAGCCTGTATCTCCCATGAAGAGTACCTCTGTGCAGCAGGAAAGGAGATGCTCCAGGATAGATGGGAACACCCTCCAGTACAGACACACCTGCCAACAGACAAGAGCCAAACCCACAACTTGGCCAGAGTGTGGATCACACTGTGTGACCACTGTGCTAATAAAAACAACACAGTCTCTGTGCCCATCGACCAACTCTGGCCCATAAGACCAACACAGTCTTATACCCAGAAAATGCCCTGCTCCAAATCCTCACTTTTCACAGGATACTTAGTACTTAGCACCCAAACTCAAGAGCAACTGCAAGAAACACGTGAAGGTCTGAGAAGGCTGGAGGCTTCCGTGACCCTTCATTTCCTCATCTTTAAGTACAACGGGAGATGACCAGCTTAGTCTAATAAGTCACCTGGCAGGTTCTCACTGACAGGTCCTAGCCCCACTGGCGGCAGCACCAATCTGGGGGCTGGAACCACACTTCCAACATCGCAGAGTCCTTGACCCTTCACAGTTGCTGTTTTGGGTGAATAATCCAGGTGACTTCAAAGTGGGCTAGATACAGCACAGACTTAGGTCACATTTGTGTGGCCCCAAGGTCCTTCCTAGAAGGTGCTCACATGCTCACAGGCAGAGCTGTTCAAATGCTGAGAGGCGACAGCATGTGCAGAGTGTCCCAGAAGGGGACACCTGCCCCAGCCTGCCCTGAGGTCAGATGGTGCAGGCCTAAAGGCACCACCACACCCAAAGGAGAGGCTGCAGGCTCCACGAAGCCCCAAGCCCAGTCACAAGGTCAGGCACCCAGGCTCAGGAGCTCCTGCCCCCTTGGCGGTACAATCACACGATCACACGCGTGCAGCTGATGCGGAGCCTAGCGGCAGGCACCAAGCACGGACCTCTAAATGAGCTCCCAGGGCTCCACCCAAGACATTGAGCCACAGTTGCCACCACACTTGTCTAGCTCTCTATCCTGGAGAATACCCTGACAGAAAACAGCTAAGGGAAGAAAAAAATTTATTCCGTGTAACAGTCGGTCATTTGGGCAGGAAATTGAAGTGACAGTGAAGAACAGAGAGAAATGACCACATTTCTCTCGTGTGAACTTCAAACAGATCTTTGTACACCTTTTGCATGCACTCAGGCTCATCCCTCCACTCATAAACAGTTCGGGACACCCTGCCTAGGGAACGGTGCTGCCTACAGTAGGCTGGCTCTTCCCACATCAGCTGACAAGACAACCCCCAACAGATATGCCCACACACCAGCTTAATGTAGATAATGGAGTCACCTCCCCAGGTGACTCGAGGTTGACACTTAAAACTAACTGGCACATTCCCTTTACTCTGAACTTCAAGGCTTGAGTTCTTTAATAAGGCTACATAGAGGGTGCTTGGATGGTCTGTGGGTGTAAGAGGGATCAGCAAGGAGGATGGTGCCTTGTCATCTCAATCCTGGCATCAGACTCCCCCATCTCTTGTATGGTGACAAGGAGTGACCTAATCTCCCAGGCTACCTGGTATTAAGGATTCTCCTAAAATGAGGGTTTCTTAGTCCTGGAATCCAGATAACCCCTAGCAAACAGGGGCAGTGGGTCACAGGAACACTGGCACTGGGTTTAGGGACCAACTTCAAATAGATGTTCATGGAATACATCCAAGGGACATCGGTTCCCCATCCAGCACAAGATGGGGAGTTTGAAGCGCTGGTTCTCTGGTTATTTCTGAATACAATGGTTCCAATAATATTCATTTCAGTCACATGCCAGAATGGCTGTCTCCTCAAACGTGGGGATGGAGGGACAGCCTATGAGGAGGGGTGGCTCCCTATGAACTCACAAAGCCCTGGGTGGGAGAGGTTGTTCAGGGAGCTGTTCACAGCTGCACCAATCTGAAGAACGGGTGTCAGTCCCTGATGGGCTTTTGGGTGGGGAACAAGCTTTCTCCCCGCTCCTGTGGTTTCAGGGATTCACCCAAACACACTGTCTGAAAACGACATGAATAACAACCTCTTCCTTTCAGGAAGCCACGGTCTAATCTTCCCCCATGCCCGTCCCTGTGAATGGCCTGCAGCCAACACCTGGTTGCCACGAACATCACCTCATAGCTCATCCTCAGGGGCTGTGTTATTTTCATTTCTTTATATATATTTTTAAGAGAGAAGCTGTCGCCAGCAGGGTAATTGTCCTTTCGCGTAATCCCACCTCAGATGGAGCCTGGCCGCCCTCACTTCATTAACAGCAAAGCCTCTACCTGAGAAATCAATTGCAGCCTAAATTATAAAGAAAAAATCAATCCCACGACACATCCTGTCTCTCTCTGCACAGGGACATCCAGGAATTCCAGGGTAGGCTGCAGAGGCTCCTGCCTCTGCCCTAGTAGTGAGGAGTGTGGGCAAGCCCCCCTCCCCCACCCCCAGCCAGAGAGCTAGGACTGGGGCTTTTGAATATCTCTGTAATCAGACCAACCAGCCATACCAAGAGAAGGGTGGCCATCACACACGTCAAAGCAATGGCCATTTTCTTGGACATTTATTAAGCAACTACTGAATACTAAATCCTAAAATTTCTCGAGAGTCAAGACAAACAATCCAGTCTCTCCCCTACTTCTCTGAAGACTCTGAGAATGGGGAGGGACACACACATGTGAGAATTGAACATGGCCTGCATGAGGTGGAGCAGTGGAGAGAGAATCACACATGGGGAAGTTTGGTGTAAAGGTTGAATGTTGAAGGTTAAAGGTCGCCAGGAAACGTCCCCTTGTGATACTGTGAGGCACGGAGGAAAGACTAAGGTGCCTTTGGTGGTGACTGACATGCTTTAGGTGTCCTGCCGGACAGACTGTGGCTGAATGGGGAAAAGTAAATTATTTACAGACAGTTTCTGAGATCTGCTCCAGGGAAATAAATGTGTCAAACCAGAAGGAACCACAGCAGTCTCATAACATGTCTCTCTTTAACCTAAAGTTGAAACTGAGCCAAAGGAAGAATCTTTAGTACCTGGTACTCCAGCTGAGCCCTGCAAATGAACAGCCCTGGGTTTCTTTCTTTTCTTTTTTCTTTTCTTTTCTTTTTTTTTTTTTTAGTATTTATTTATTACTTCAGGTTATATCTCCATCACAGTATCCTCTTTCCACCCCTCGTAGGGGCAGCCCCAAGGTTTCTAAGGGAGCCTTCCCCCTGCAGGTGCATGGAAGGGACCCCACCCCAGGACTGCTGACTGCTGGCTCCAGGTGGCCCCTAGATCTGATGGGAGATGGGAAAGGCCCTGAGGAGAAGGGCAAGGTCACACATGTGGTCCCCTAACAGAAGCTTCGCAGCTCTGAAGCCCTCAGTCTCTAAGATCAGGAGTTGGCAGCAGACATCTACAGTAAAGAAGCTTGCCCAGGGAAGTCACGTGGCCTTTCCAGACCCAGCCAGCACAGGAAGGGTCATCCGGAGGTTTACAGAAACAGACATACATTGTACTAGCCAAAGGAACAGTGGAAACCACTGGGAAGAGTGGGACAAGAAGGAGAGCCACGTGGCCTAGCCTCTCCTGACTCAAGGGACAACTTCCCAACCTGCCCTCAAGGAAGGAGCTCACCTCATCCCTGACCCACGCTCACCCTGTGTTGAGCAGCTACCCACCCACCCACCCCTCAGGTGGCCACCTGCCAAGGATGTCTCTGTTCCACCACCACAGTCACAGCAAGAAAATACAGACTTCTGTGACATGTCCCCTCTGCTCAGCTCACCCTGAAGGGCCTCAGCCCAGCACATCACCAAACAGCTCAACTCAGCCACTCTGCTGTCTAGATGTACCACAAAGCACCTGCTGTCCCCAAAGACACTTTTACAAAGAAGGTTTTTACTTATCAAGCAGTGTGTTAAAAAATGGGTGTCGGGGGAGACGAGATGTGTGTTCAATCCCAGGAACCACAGAGTGAAAGAAGAGAACCCCAACTCCCCAAAAGTTCCCCTCTGACCTCCACACAAATGTTGTGACACATAAACACACACACACACACACACACACACACACACACACACACGTACATTTTTTTAAAGGAAGGATCTTATGCTGTCAGCCCTCAGGGCTGAGATGAGTGAGTTTTGGGGAGCACAGTGGGAAGAGGGGTAAGACGTGGAGGGAGCCTCTCCACATTTCAACCTGTGTACTGCACTCTGATCCCATGTGTACTGAAGCCCAGGGCCAGCTCTGGCTGAGAAGTTGCAGACCTGAGAAAACTGAGTCAGGAGAATGCAGAGACCTACCTGTGAGGATGAGGGATAGAGCAACAGAGAGCCCCAGACAGCATTATCTAAGGAAAGGGGAGCCAGCAGCTGCTGAGTGCTGTTGGGAAACTCGGGTCTGTGGACTCCCACTCCTGAATCCTTTCTGTCCACTACATTCAATAAACCAAGGACCTACCATTGTGTGTGTGTGTGTGTGTGTGTGTGTGTGTGTGTGCGTGTGCGTGTGCGTGTCTCTGTGTGTGTGTGTGTGTGTGTCTGTGTCTGTGTGTGTGTG
>CAJQZJ010032232.1:2942264-2979478 GCA_907164525.1 Lophiomys imhausi
CTGCAGGGTCAGAAGAGCTCTGGCTGCATCTCTCTGCCAACTGGGAGCCAAGGCACTCTGCTCACTTGGCAGGAAAAGTCCTTATGGTGAGAACTGACTCACGCCATCACAAGGCAGAAATAGGTTAGGATGAAAAATGAACGGTCAATAGTTGGCCACAGTGTACAAAGAACATTGTCAAGTCCAAGTGACCTGGTCTCAAGGACAGCCCTGTCTCTCTCTGCAAGCCCTGTCCCAAGGAGCCCAGCACAGTGGGCATCATGGCACCCTTCGGGTGGGGGCTCAGCCACAAAGGAGAACAGAGTGTGTCCTCAGTGGGAAACATTTTCTGGTTTGCTTGCCTATTGTACATTCTTGGCCTGGCAGACACACACTCCTGGGCCTGTTTCCCTCTGGATTCAAACATTTTCCTTCATCACTCACTGGCCTCTCTGAGGAGGCCCTGAGTCCCCTTGACCTCTCCCCCAACTGTACACACCTTGCTCCAGCCCAGATGAGAGGAGTGACTTAGCCCAATGACAGATGTTACCCTTAGCTTCTCGCTTAAGACAGATTCATTTTCTTCATTTCCCGAGGGACAAAGCACAAAAGAAGGTGGGGCAGAACTGGAGACCTGGGCTGGAGTCCACGATAATGGGGGAGAGTTTTGTCTGCTTCTGGAAGCTTCTTCGTGCCTTGGTCAGTCACACCTCAGCTTCTGTCCTCATAGACACTGGTGAGTGCTTGGGGCCCAGATGATCTGTTCAGGTGATCGTCCACCCTGATGTGGAGAGAGAGTAGGCACTGGAGACTGACTCCCTGGAGGGACTGGTGAGGTGGCTCAGGGGGCAAGCCACTTGTTGTCAAGCTTGGTGACTTAAGTCCAATCCCTGAGACACTTTCAAACCTATACTATGATAAAAGCACATACCTGCTCCAACAGACACACACACACTTAAAATGTAGCAAAACCTTTTCATAAAGCTTAACTTATTAAGGGTTGGAGAGATGGATCATAAGTGGGAAGCACTAGGTGCTCTTGCAAAGAACGGGGGTTCAGTTCCCAGCATGCACATGGTGGTTTACAACCATCCTTAACTCCAGTTCCAGGGGGTCTGATGCCCTCTTCTGGGTTTCATGGACACAAGCACACACATATGGTACACAGATGCACATGCAAACAAAACATTCACATATGAAAATAAAAGTAAACAAATCTTTTTAAACAACATACTAAAGAATCAGTTTGCAGAGGGAGCCTGGAAGCACTTCCTCGGCTGGGCTGCATCTGAGGAACAGAGCAAGTTCAAGAAGAGCCTGAAAGGCAGAGAGGAGAGGTGGGCACTGTGTCCTGTGGAAGATCCGCACCTGGAAGCCCAGTGCTTCCGGGGTTATCCCTCAGTTGCTTCACACTTTTATTCTCAGGAATGTTTCCCTTTCTCAATTAACTGCCTGTTTCCATTTCTAATTTCCATGTGTCTCTGCTGCAATTCTTTGTCCTGAGACTCTGGAGGCTGGGATCTGGCACCCTCTGAACTTAGATCTGTGGTCCAGCACTGGGCATGATTTTTCTTTTCATCTTGTCTCCTTCTCAGAGTCCACCTAAAAACCTGAGCTGGCTCCCACACACGCTAGACTTTCTCATGGTGCTTTCCCTGACCTCCAGGCCTGACTTTGAAGGCATGACTTCCTCTGTCTCCATTCTCCCCCAGTTCTCAGAATCCTCACCTCACCTGCCCTGATGTTTTTGTCTCAAAATTCTAATAAATTGTCCTGGAGTTTCCTTCTTAATCCTATTGTTAATGAGACTAAGAACGCTAAAGGTGAGCCTCAAGTTTCCCAGATAACACAAGGATCCTTCTCTCAGCCCTTCCTGTGAAGTCTCTCTCAGAGTGAGGTCAGGTGTTCTGAGGTTCCAGATCAGGATGGGAATAATTCTCAGTGTGTGGGGGGCGGGGGAACCAGGGGGTGACAGCCCCTCACAGAGAGGGTGGCGAACAGACAAGGTGCCCAGACTCATGCCCAGCACAGAGACAGGGCAAGTGACACTAGTGACCAGCCCTACGTGCATCACTGGGCAATGAACTCAACAGCATCTCCCTTGGGCTGGAGCTGCGCTGGGTCTTGACCTTGGCAGGTCAGTGTGGCTTTGCAGGCTTTACCGGCAGGCTGGGACTGCTTTTCTCTTTAGCAAGCATAGACCTTGGAGGATGAGTGTGATGTGCCACTTTTAGCGAATGTGACTTTGATGCCTGAGTGTGCTGGGGTGCCGGCCTTAAGGTATTACGGATGGAGCTTCCTTTTCCTGCTTTTAACTGTTTCTCTGCTGGGCTGGCAGGTGAGGGAACCAGAATTTAAAACTGAAGAAGCCACTGGATTCTTCCTATGCAGAGAGCAGCCAAGACACTCAGTCTGAGGGTTAGGGTCTGTCTGGAGTCAGGCTTGCATAGAGAGATTGGGCAGTGGAGGGGAGAAGAGAACAAGCCATGGTAGTCTTTTTTTTTTTTCTTGAAAAAAAATTTTATTATGTGAATTTCACATCATGCACCCTGTTCCCTCTCATCCCCCACCTCTCCTCAGACCCACCCTCCATCCTTGCAAGCTGTCCCAGCATAAAAAATAAAATCTCATTGTAGAAGCTGCAATGTGTCACAGTGTGTCCCACAATATTCCCTTTTGTCCACACATTTTGCTTGCAGACGCTCACTAACATGACTCCTTGGTCTGGTACGAGGCCTCTGGTTTCTGCTACTCCATCAATACTGGAACCTCACTGGAACTCTTCTCAGATATCCTGTAACTGTCCTGTGTCATGGAGATCCTGCAGTCCTGGGTTGTGGAACTGGCCTCCTCTTGCATTCCAGTAGTTCATCCATGGGGTGGATGTTGGTGTGGGCCAACTCAAAGTTCTGGTTCTGGACCTGCAACCTCCACTTTCAGAGCCAGTTTTACTATAGAAAGGTACAGGGCCTGCTCTCCCAAGTGCTGCAGCATGTGAGGGGCAGGGACAGCTCTCCTGCTCTTGTGACCCCATCTGGGCCAGATCTTACTCCAGGGCTGGGTCTCCACAACTCCCACATCCAGGGCCAGGCAGAGTTCTCATTTCTGGCTTGTTTCCTGTCCTGGGAGCCAATCTGGTGCTTGCCTGTCACTGGTCTGGTAGTAATCTCAGGCTACCCCATGGTGCCAACATTGTGTTGGCATCCAGCTTGCTTTTTTTCTAGAAATGTTAGGCTACTATTCATTCAGATGTTCATAGGTCAGAACACTGAATGTAGATATAGCCTCTCTCCTCTCTGCCACCTACTGATGTACATGTGACATACCAGCCACATCTTCAATGCCTCTAGGACCAGCATAGTGGTCTTTATCCTCCCTCCCTCCTTATATCTTCTCCCTCCTTTCATTCATCATGAGGTGTCTACCCATCACCCCCCACCACCAGCTTTAGGTATCTGAGGCCCAAGTGGCTTCACCTGCAAACACCAGGGAACACGTTAGAGAGCAGATGAGATACAAGAATAACAGGTGGGGTACACCCTACTAACCCAGACACTGGGAAGACCAGAACTAGTGGCCACATTGTCCCCCCCCCCAATTGGTGGGAACTGCTTCCTCAGAGGAACTGAGGAGAGGACAGGTTGGACATTGTGCCTCAGTCCCTCTCAAAAGGAAGGTATAGAAGGAAGATGTAGAGTCAAGATGCAGAATGAGGGGGGCTATTGTCCAGGCAACACCAGGCAGGCAAAGAGGAAACTCCTAGGGGTCAAATGGCTCTTGGGGGACATGAAGATGCCAGTCTCTGAGTAGACAACCCTGTCAACACACATGTGAGAGGTGGAATAGAATCAGGAGAAGAGTCATCATGAAGCCCTGGGAGTGGATGGCTGTGAGGGGTGATTCGGTTCTCATGCAGGTGTTCCTTGCTTACCTTGTGGTTGCCCCAGACAAACCCATCACAAGGTGGCCAATGTGCTCAGCAAACCTGACCTGCTGAAAGTCGGAGCACAGCACAACCCATCTCAAATACTCTCAAGCATTCACACTGACCCCTTAGGTTGTGTTGCCACAGCCTGAACCAAGAGAAGTGGCAGTAATGGGTGGAAGGGCTGAGTGACCAGGATGTCCACTTTAATATCCTGCTGAGATGTTCCTGCACCCTCCACGGAGCTCCAGAAGATGCAGCCCCTCATTTCTCAAGGCAGGGGCTATTGTTTGAGTAGAATCCCAGTTAGGGAAACAGAAGCTTCGCTCCCCACCCCCAGTAGGTTCACAGCGGGGGTCACAGCCATGACCATCCACACAGGCCCATGCTCTCAACTGATAAAGGGGATTCGTGCCCCGGGTGACTCAATTTCACCCGAGCATCTCCATGGAGCTTCTCCCTCCTCCTCTTCCTGTGTGGAGCTGTCAGCCAGTCACACAACAGCACACTTGGTGGAGGTTAGAGATGGGCCTATCTCCCAAATTATCAAAGCCCATCCGTTTCTTTTGGTGACCGCGCTGCACTCAGGGACCTTTCATAATTCAACATTTGATTACGTTTTGGACCAGTGAAGCTGGGTGTTTAAATATTTCAGGGTCCTCCCTCCCTCCCCCCCCCTCCTTCCCTTCCTCTCACTCCCCGCCTTCCCTTCCTCCATTCCTGTCAGCAAAGCTCCAGCCTTGCTCATCACAGTGAAGAGAGAAGGCAGGGGCTGAGTGAAGGTGGCATCAGAAGCCAGTGACAGGGCTCTCTGTCTGGGGGATGGAAGGGCATTTATCTGGAACCCCTTGGTGGTGATGAGCCTCAGTGGAGGACCTGAACTGTTCCCATAAGAGGCGCACGCACCCTCAAAGCCTCACTCAGCCACCACTCTGTGAGAAGGGCACCCAGCTCTCAAAAACAGCCCTTTGCTAGAGTGCTAAGAGCTTGCCCGTCTTGTTAGGTGTGCTGGGCTGACATGTCCCAGGAACATGGCAGTGCACCAGTGTGGGCCCAGACACCCTATGTGACTTGTACCTGCTCCCCAGAGCTGCTTCATTCTCTGGCACCACTTAACTCCCCTGCCTCCACTCTCTGCTAGCCACATCTTAGAAGCTCTTTGCTTTGGGGTGAAGAGCTCTTATCCAGAACACATAGGATCTGTTCTATAAGTCAGCACCAAATGAAACTGGCCAGTTGGTACTTTATAGTGTAAGCATTTGCTTAGCTGCCCAGTGATTCTCCATGGTGCCCTGAGCAAGATCTCTGCTGTGGAGCATGATACTGTGGAGAACCAGGCTTGGGGGAGCAGGTGTCACCTGCATCATCCTCAAGCATTTGTGTGGGACATGCAGCCTCAGGACCTCATAGCATGAGTGTGTTTGGAGACATCATCTGGATGACCATGGAGTGAAGAATGAGATCTCTAGTGCAGACTCTAATCAAACATGCCTGCTGACCCTGTGGAGAGAGAAGTTAGAGACACACAGGCTTGGGGGGAAGGTGAGATGAGGACCCTGGCAAGAGGTAACCATCCATGGGATAAAGCGAGAAGCCTCGGGAGAAGCCAAGGTCTCCATGAGCCTTCGATGTGGCAAATACCTGGGACAGTCAACTTCTCAGGAAGCAGCAGATAAGAAGGGGTTTTTCTCAGGGGTGAGGCAGCATCTTAGTAAAGCAGAGGTGCTCTCTTAGTACCAGCCAAGAAGCAGAAAGGGAGATGGTGTGACCCCAACCCCATAATCTCACTTCCTCCCAGCAGGCCCCACTCCTTTCTCACAGTACTCCAGCCTGGGGAACTGCAGCTTTAACACGGGGATGCTGGGAATGTTGTAGACTCCAGTTGTATGTCCTTTGCATGTCCCCACCTCAGCCTCCAGAACTCTGCAGGAATCAAAGCCAAGCCTTGCCACCAAGCCTTGAAAGTGAGACAGGCGGAATAACAAGGTGGTTGACGTGGTTGGGGATGGGTGGAGATGAGGTCAGCATTTGGAGAGCACAGCAGAGGTGGTGCTGAACCTGGAGAATGTGGGCAGCTGTGGGCTGATGGGCTTGGGACAGCAAAGATGAGAGGGAGGGTCAGAGGCATTCATGCTGAGAGCTGTTAGAGATCTGCCAAGGCTGAGCCTCCAGGGGACTGGGAGTCAGACACCCAGTCACCCCAACACCGATGCATCCATGCGTGTCTGTCACAGACACTCTCTGAGGCAAACACAGGCAGATATAAAATACACAGTGTGTTGCGTTTTGCCTGCTATCTGGATAATTACTGTAAGATGTCAATAACCGCCTCTTGATCACATGGCCACATACACCCCAGAGCACACATGCAGACAGAATACCAACACAATGACACGGGTCCCTCATCTGCTTTTTCTTTGAATTAACCATCGATCCTGCTCATCTCTCCATGCTGTTACATGGGGTTGGTGTGACAGCTGAGCAGTTAAGAGCACTGGTTGTTCTTGCAGAGCACCCAAGTTCAGTTTCCAGCGCCATGACAGGCAGCTCACAAGCACTTGTAACTCCAGATCCAGAGGATCTGACACCCTCTTCTGGCCTCTTTGGGTACCTGCCCACACATGCACACATGAGCACATGTACACAAAGACACACACACACACACACACACACACACACACACACACTTTTAATGAGTGTGGTTGTTTATTGTTAGCCTCTCACCTTAGATGTATGTGTTTTGTGGTTTAGACCTCTGTAGGTTTTGACCATTATAAACATAGGTGGATCAAAATCTTCATGTGTATCAACTGGATGTTTAAAAAAACAATGTTCCTAGAGGTGAAACAGCAAGTTAGTGGGTTTGTGAATTCCTTGAAAGGATTTGTGTTCTATCTAGTTCTCTTCCAAGCGGGGCTCATCCATCCACACCACAATAGTGCCTGCAATGCCTATTTTCCCACCTTCAGCAGCTGCTAGGATTTCCCTTCAAATTGCAGTCACCAAACAGGAATCAGGGTGTGTCTGTGGAGAACTGGTGGCTACCAGCCCGCTTGAAAGCTGTGTCTTCTACCTGTCTCATGTCTTTCATTAGTTCTAGAACGTTCTCAGCCATCATGCTTTAAGTATCACCTCCTGCATGTGTATGTGTGTGCACATGCATGTGTGCATTCATGTATGCATGTGTATGTATGTATGTATGTCTGCTATACAACACCCCATGGGGCATCCATACCCCTTTTTGCTTTCTAGATGATTCCCACAAATCATTAATCCTAGTCAATCATCAACCTCTCCATTTGAGGCTTTAACTTTTTTTTTTTGCATTTTACTTATATATCATGTGTGAGCACATGTGGGCATGCCATGGTCCACAGGTAGAAGCCAGGGAATAGCTTGCTGGAGTTAATTCTCTCCTACTGCATGGGCCCCGGGACTGAACTCAGGTAGTTAGACTTGGCCGCAATCACTTCTGCTTGCTGAGCCACCGCACCAGCCCCCATTTGGCTTTTTTTCCCACTTGGTTTTGTTTCCACTGATTTCCATGGGTCCACCTTACTCTCCATCAGATCTGGCTGTACATTTTTCTTTCCTGATGCCATGTTCTTGCTTTATGGTGTCTCCTATATTCCTTTATCTCCCAAAATACTTCAAACACATTTATTTTAACGTCCCTTTGAAGTTGTCCTATTTTCTGTGCTTCCTGGTGTTTATGTATCCCTTTTACTGTTTCTACTGTTTCCCAACAGGGTCTGAGCTCAGCTCTTGCCACAGAGAGGACACCAGCCAGCCCCAGCCTTAACCTGACCCAGGATCTCAGCACCAACTCCTACTGCCCTGGAGACCCAGTGTCCTGGTAATTACAGAGGCTTGGAGATTTCACATTCTTGGCTTTAGTCTTTACACAAACACATGCATCAATGTGTGTGTGTGACTGTCCACATATGTGCACACACATATGCATTTCAGTGTCCATGCGTATACATGTACATATGAGCACATGCCCATATACATACATATATATATGCCATGTGTGTATGCATATGTGTATGCATGTGTGTGTGTGTGTATGTATGTATGCTGGAGGGTCTATTTGTATATTTCAGTAGTCACAAGGATATTAGGTCAGACACAGGGGAGGGAAATGAATGACTATTTAGGAAGACCAAGATAGACAAGATAATTTGACTATGGATCAACAACTTTCCAACTCTCCACAATCACTGCAGTTCAGTCAGCCAGTAAACACCATGGCTGCCACATCTTTGGGTCTCACAACCTGCAGATTGGTGGCAGGTAAGCTTCTGTTGTTTACAAGCCACATATCATGGCTGGAGCCATCTTAGGCACGCTGCTGTTGTGCTGGTTGGTTTCTTCTCAACTTGACACAAAGCTAGACAACTGGGAATAGGGGATCTTAATTGAGAAGATGCCTCCGTCCGACTGGCCTGTGGACAAGTCTGTGAGGTGTTTTCTTGACTATGAGGTCTGGACCCACTGTGGGTGGTGCCACTCCTAGGGCAGGTGGGTGGTCCTGGATGGCACAAGAAAGTAGGCTAAAAAGTGTGGTTCTTCTTGCAATGGAAAAGCAAGCCGACAAGCAGAGTTTCCCCATGGCCTTTGTTTCAGTTCTCGCCTCAAAGTTTCTTCTATCCTGACAAGTCCCTCAGTGGACTTGTTCCTGGAATATTAAGATGAAATAAACCCTTTCCTCCCCCAGTTCCTTTTGGAAGAAATGCATGGGGGTGGGGGTACAACTTCATCAGATTGGCCTGTAGACAAGTCTTCCTAAATAGTCACTCATTGCCCTCCCCTATGTCTGACTTAATATCCTTGTGACTACTGGAATATACAAACAGACCCTCCAGCATACACACACACACACACACACACACACACACACACACACACACACACAAATGCACGCGCACATGAACACACATGCATACACATATGAATACACACATGGTGTAACTCAGTGATGGGTCAAAACTGGGGAGACAGAGGCAAGAGGATCACATGGTCAGTGTTTGGCCAGCCACTGCCTCCTTGGTGAGCAAGAACTCAGGGTGATTCTGTGCCTTACCTGCCTATCTATGATGGGGCTTTGATCCACATTCCACACCCTGCCTTCCTCGTGTCTCTCCTGTTCCCCAGGAGCACGAAGCTCTGCTCTGGTCTCTTGGGCCACCACAGCCCTTCTAGTCCCAAGTCCTCCTGGAACAGAGGAAACATCCAGAACAGCCTAGCAGAGGCACCATAGACACGGTAGCTGAGTTTCTCTTCACAACATGACCTTCCCTCATGACGCCACTCAGTGTGTGCCTCCACAGACAGCTTGGCCCCTTCTGCTGCCAAACATCAAGTGTCACACAGAGATGTGTGGTGATCTGAGTCCTGGAAGACATGTTGAAGTCTTCTGGGCTCTGGGCTTTGTGGGTTTGGAAAAGTGGGTCTTCACAGGTAGGGTCAGTGAAGATGGAGGACCCGGGCTAGTCTGTAGCCCTCTCCAGCATGGCCACTTTCTTATGAGGGGAGGAGATCCAAGACAGACACAGAGGGAAGGAAAGAGAGGCATTATGTTTCTACAGCCATCAAAGGCTAGGGGTTATACCCACCACAACCAGAAGGCAGGGGAAAAGCCTGGACTGTCCCTTCAACGCCCCTCTAAAGTAGCAGTCAAGCCCGACCCTCAGTTTTGAACACCCAGCCTTCGGCACCAGGGTGGGACACAGTCCTGTTGTTTAAGCCACGCAGTTTCTGGCACTTTGTGACCTGTGTAGTAAAAGGAGTAAAAGTGCCCTGTATTTGCTTCCAGACCTGCTTAAGCCAGAAGCCTTTGTGACTGCATTGAGGGGACGCATTGAATATTATAGGAGCGAGCCCAACTATGTGAGAAGAGAGAGAGATGCTGTCCAGAGAACAGTGCTGTGACAGACAGATATGGTGGGTTCTTAAATACCGGTGGTGGGATTAGGTTTGACAAATCAACCACGAGAGCCTGAGCAATAAATCACTTGCCTCTAGAGGACTGTTTTATACAAGACATTAAGTTCCCTGTCCATCTTACAGAGACCTAGAAATCAAAAACTGGATTATAAATGTGTGGATTATGAGAGAGGGTACAGGAGAATGGGAGAGATAATGAGAGAGATTAGAGTTAGGGAAGGGTGGCAGGGCTTACCAAACACCAATCAATTAACAACATGATACCAATTTTACGTATTTTTATTTTAAAATAGAAGCATAGCACTTTTATGTTGGTCCATATTCCCCAACTTTGATTCAACAAAACCTCCCAGTTATTTCTGTCCACTTAGAAGTACCCTAACCTCTCCCCACCCCCACCAGCCCTGAAGGCATTGAAAGGCAATGCCTTGACAAAAGGGAGGTGTGAGGGGAGGCGAAGACCTTAGTTTAAATGTTTTTGTTTTGTTCTTCCATACTGAGGTTTGAACCCAGAGCCTTGAGCATGGTAGACAAGCACTCTACCCACTGGCCACCCCCATCCCCTAACAGCACCTACTTCCACCACTAGTAATCCTGTGTTAGGAGTGAAGACGGGATCTCTACTGCATCCTTGAAGCAGGAAGGTGAGATCCTCCTTCGAGGAACCCAAGCATTAGTTATCAGAATCCAGAATGTTTGACACCATGGGATGGGACTGCTGATCACTCCTGAAAGGGTCCCAGGAGTCCACAAAGCCCCAGAGTCATTAGAAAAAACTCATGTGGTCCTGGTCCCCAGTTCTCACCTGTCATAAATAAATAAATAACCTTTTAATAGTCCAAAAGCCAAGTGATATTGCCATCAAAACCACCCTGGAAGTCCAGCCATCCACACTGCAGACAACTTCCTTTCTGCACACTTTGCCATCTCACTCAGCACCTCCTGTCTGCAGTGTTGCAACCAGCTACCTGTCCTTGGCTTTCTTTTCTGGATAGAGCATAGTAGGGCTGTTTGTCCCCAGCCACCAGAAAGGCCTGTATAGGCTCCTGGGTCAATCTACTCCTTGACCAGCATGCTGCACTCGGCTGTACCTGCGACCTTGACCTTCATTATGTCCACTAACTGAAGAGCACCTAACCAGGCAGTGGCCACCAAGCACCAAGCCAGGACTCATTGCTGTGTCCACATTCCAAGTAAATAAGCCTTTTGTCCCTAGGCTGATTTTGATCAAAGCCAATCCGTCCTCCAAAATTGAGCTGAGTCATTTATAAACTGAGCGAGTGTTCAGATTTTAGCAGCAAACCTCCATCCATTTTGGAATAAATTATTAAAAGGCACTAATTAAATTCCTCTGGTGACCAGTGTCAAGGCCCCAAGAAAGATGTCTCTGTTGGCTCCTAGCTGCCCCACAAGTAGACTCAAAGAGAGCAGAAGTAGAGATGAATGCTCCTATGGGCATGGGGCAGTGGGCACAGGGTGGTAGGCACAGTGCAATGTGCATGGAGCTCTCCAGTTCCCCAGAGTTTCAGCAGAGTGGAATTTCCTTCCAATGGCCTCAGCTGGAAACTTTCAGTGATGAGGAAGACTCTGTACTTCCTGTTCCTAAGGCCTTTACTAAAATTGCCTAGGAGCCTCCTTTTTAATCTCAGCCCACTCACCCTCCTGTGCATGAAGTCCAGGCTCCCATAGCTCAGACTCCCTGATGCTGCCTCCCAAGCTGCTTTCCCTTGCTCAGCAACACCTGTTAACTTCAATACCCCAACCTCACAGTGTCTCACCACAGTATCTACTTGATCCTTGTGTCTTCCATGACACTCCCCAGGATGAGGGGGATGGTGCTAATGAGAAACCATTAGTCCAGAGAAGGTGGACTCCAGAAACCTAGCCAGTTCCAAGTTCTCTGACCTCACAGTGACCAGGAAAGGACTATGGATAAAGAGGGGACCTGGGTATACCCTGGAGGCCACCCCTGGGCATTGTCACTGGCATGCAGCCTTGGGACAGACACAGGGCTCTTCAGAGTCATTCTGAGCTAAGCTTGGATAGATAGGAGTGGTTTGACACTATGGTCAGCCACTGGAAATTGTGATCACTTCCTCAAGGTGGCCATCAAATTACTCCAAGAAAGAACACTCAGGGGATGTCCACTTGGTTCTGGCCAGTGTTGTGTCTTGGGGGTGTTCTTGCAGTAACAGTACTACAAAACTGACTGCATGCGAATAATGGACAGGGCCCCAGTTGAATTAACCAGTGGTCATGTTAACAGACTGATTGGCCATTTCCTGCCTTTAATGGCTACTTGGTGAATCCTCATGGGCCACTTAACTCTCAAGGGGTCCTGGGAGGGAGCCTTAGCCATCTCTTATAAGGGAACAAGAACTTCCATATGGTTTCCTAGATCCAAAGTTGGCTTTATTCTCTGTCCTGTGTTTCTTCTCACACATGTCCTGGACAATAAAACCAGTCAATCCCACTCCAGCCACAGGAGATGAGCCCTGAAGGCAGATTATCTGTGGAGCTTGATTCAGAGTCAGGGCCCAGGCAAGCACAGCAGGATTGAGCCAGTGGGTATTTAGGAGACACGTCAATATAAGGGATGTCATTAGACATACAACATCTTCAGGCCTGCTCCTCCCATGCTCTTGCTTAGGGCAACTCAATGTGAATTTGGAATTCTCATGAGCACCAGAAGTGACAACAAGAACATCCTTGAGTGTGGACATTAATGGGCCCTGACAGTCTGTTTGGAAATGTTCCCTGTGGCCTTGTTTGTCTGAATGTTCTGCCAGGTGCTTGCTTCGTGGCTCTCAGGAAGTGTTAGATTTCAGGATCTGGCTCTGCTCACACATCACCCTTACTACCTCTCTGATGATGGCGTGCCCCAAATGGGAGGCAATGGGGTAGAGAGCAGGACCAGGAGATGGGGCTATCCTGATAGTCTTGGTTCTCCATCTTTTCCCAGCATCTGTCTTCCATCTCTGACTGCTTCTAGCCACACTGGTAAGTATTCAAACCCCAGCAGCATGAAGTCCTGAGAACATCAGGGTTGCTGCTGCCTGGAGAGTTTAACTGAATGTAGACAATGAAGTGGAGCAAGAGTTAGGGGCAAATCGGGGACAGTCTCCAGGGTCACTGGGTAGGTGCCTCCCATAAGGCCATCTGGAGGATACTGTTCAAAGGATGGAACCAACAGTAGCAACTGAGCTCTGGTCATGGGAGTGAGTTCTGATCTCCCTGGAAAGCCCTCCAAGCCCGCTGAGCCTGTTTCTTCCCCTCTTTGATGTTATCAACAACTACTCACCCATCAGGACAAAAGCTACTGCCCCAATGCACAGGACCTCATGCTAGGGGCAATCCTAAAAAGTGGTCCCTGAAGAAACATGTTAGGGGGAGTCCTATCAGAGGAAACATGCTGGGGAAGAGGAAGGTTTCCTTCATGAGGAATGGTAGGAAGGAATCCACCCTGAGAATGGAATGCTGTGGAGGCTATCCTCCCCTGAGGAGACATTCTAGCAGGGGAATCCTCCCCGAAGAAGTATAGTTCTTCTGGAGGGACAGTTCTCTTGTTAAGTGTTATAAATGCCACATCATGAAGTCCAAGATGACTTGGCAAAGATTCACTTTGGCTTTCAGCTAAGAGTTAGGGCATAAGCCCACTGCTGTGTGACAGGGCAAGATAATGCAAAGGTTCTTTCATCTTGTATTCTTGCTAAGGCCATTTTAGCTTAAACTGAAATTTGATCTCGTTGATGGGAAGCCCTGTGGAAAATTACCCAACTCTATTCTTGGAATGCGAAGTCAAAATGACCCAGCTAACTTACCTTAACTTATGTTAAACTGCCTGCTTGTGCAAACCTCCCCCTCCAGCTAATTGCTTATCTTAGCTTCTGCTATAGTGTTTGCTTGCACAAAACCTGTTCCTGCAGCTGCCAAGAAAAACAGGATGTGGTTTTTGCCTTTAAAATCCCCTTGTTTTAAATGGTTGGCACTACACTTGGGTCCCCAATACCAGAATATAGTCCCAGCTAGCTGAAATGAAGACTTTTAATTGGCTAGTGAATGTGTCTGAGGGGTCTTCTCTGGTGGGCTTCTTATAACAATTGCTTTCCAGTAAATTAACTTATGTACATATCAGGGGCAAGTGTCCAGATCTGCCACAGGTACTGAAGTCAGGCAGAGCTGGCCTTCCACAAGCCCATTCTTTCACAAGAGTACTTTGTGTCTTCACCTCCTTTCCAAGTTCAGGGAATTCCTAAGGGCTAAGCCAGGACAGAAAACTGGTAACTGGACCCCTGTGAGTCTGCTCTTAGCATTTCAGTTCTGTTGCACACTCTTCTCCATAGCTCTGTGAACCCTCAGGATAAGAACTGTCTTCTGTCATGGGAGGCAGAACTGTGTCCTGGATACACCAGTTTCTCTAGTCTCTAGATTCCCTCAGCACCCTTCCCCCATGGGTGATCTCCAAAGAGTCTCCATGTAAGATGCACATGTAAATTCATAGATTAACATGGTGCCCACAGTGGGATGTTCCACTGTCAGCTGAAGTGAGCTGGAGATGAGAAACCAAAATCATCCACCTCAAAACTCCCCTGCGTGCTCTGGTCCACCCTTCTACCATCTAAGGTCTGTCACCATGGTGATCACTGACTCCATAGAGACTGACTGCTCATCGTGCTTCCCGGTTCTTGCCAAGACCTGCTCTGGGCTGCTGTGGGTGCTGCTGTGAAGTCTTCTCAGAAGAGGTACCTTTTCCTTGTACAGTCTTCTGTGAGAAGCTCCACTGGTGGCCTCTGTCAGCCTCTGATGGCCCCTATGGCCTCTGGTGGCTCCTGGTGTCCTCTGGTGGCTTCTAGTAATTTCCGGTGACCCTTCTGGCCTCTGGTGACCTCTAGTGGTCCCTGGTAGCCTCAGCATCTGTCTGGGCCTCTCAGCCTATCTCTCTCCATAGGCCTTGCTGTTTGCAGAGGGAAGGCAAAGGGAGAGGGATGTGCTGGGGGCAAGGGCTGGGAATGAGCCGAGCAAAGCCAAATGGCGGGCCAATGGAGTACTCAGCACATCTCCCTGCTTGACTCCCTGACTAGACCTCAGAGAATCACCCTAGGAAGGCTAGATAACATATGTCTCTCCCCAGTACTTGAAGAAGCGAGCAATCTACTGAGGCAGAGCTCAGTTGGGGCCTACAAATGCCTTCATGTCACCCCACCTTCCCCATAACAAGTCCCACTGATGTACAGAAAGATGGAAGCCAACAGTTAGAGGGACCTTCATCAAATCTTAGTTTCAATCATACAAGGGAGGCAGGCACATCTCTTGGTAGTGACAGTGTGCACAGCCTGCAGTTACCTTGGACAAGTGTCACAAACTGGGCCAGGGTTCAGAAGTTTGACATGTAAGGTCACCAGCTGACCTCTACCTGAGGGCTCTAAGAAAGAGCTTCCTCTCTCCCTGGTCAGGTGACTAACTACTCGAATCCCCGGAGACCCTTACCTTGTAGCTCTTGGCTGAACTTTGTCCACTCAGCCTTCATCTCCATACGGCCATCTTCCTTCTTTCTTTCTTTTTTAGACTAAGACTGGTGTGGCCTTGAATTTGCTGTATAGTGAGGCTGGACTTGAACTCCTGATCCTCCTGCCTCCACCTCCCAAGTGCTAAGATTACAGATATGCACCACCAGACTCTGTTTATGCAATACTTGGGAACCACCCCCAGGATTTCATGCATGTGAGGCAAGGACTCTATCAACTGAAGCATATTCCCAACCCTCTTATAAAGGACCACAGCCATATTGGATCAGTGGCTACTCTCATGCACAGTGGCCTCCCCTTGACTATGGACATCTGCAACCAAACTGGCCCTAACTCAGGTCACATTCTCAAGTTCCCAGTGGGTATGAATGTTTGAGGTCATGATTTGTTCCTATGCAATGAGCAGCAGAACCAGCAGAAATCCCAGATATTTGTGATGCAAAGTGAATCTAAGGAGTGCCTGAGTCAGCTCTGAACCACCTGTCAATCATTGCCCTGGGTTCCTCATCCTTTGTAACCAGCCGTCTGGGACCTCTGAGATCTGGACAAGGCTGTCCCTGGAGAGCAAGGCTTACATCTGCAGTTGGCATTAGAGACACGGGTGCAGGTATTTTTAGCAGTTGCGGGAACATGCTTAAAGCCTTGGGCTCTAGACAGACTGGCCGTAGCATGTCTGCCCTGTGCGTAGACTGAGTGTGTGAGGGACTGCCTAGGACAATCTTCCTGCAGCAGGGAACCCAGGTCATGAAGGTGTTCCTCTCTTGCTGGACAGGAAGCCCAGTGCCCTGCTGGGAATCAGGCCCTTGTTTGCAAGAGGCTACTCCTGTCTGGGATTCAGAGCCACTTAGTCTCAGGTAGGAAGAAATCATTAAAAACATGTAAATTAAGTTACCCCAGGAGCTTAATAGATTAGTCATCGACTTTTCCTTCCTGTTGCATCTTAACCTTCCACGGAAATTAATCACCAAATGGCTCAAAACAGCCACTAAGGATTTAGCACTTCTATTTCCAGTGGCAGGGGTGAGGTGGGGCGCAAGGCCCTGGAGGGAGGGAAGTTTGGACAGCCAAGGCCCTGTCTATCCTGAGTGAGCCTGTTGGACCTGGTTTAGCTTCTTTACCTCTTCCTACTCAGCTGGGTGGAGGAGGTCTCCCCTTTGTGACCATGGTGGTCCCACCCCACCGGGGACACAGGTTCTCAACCTCAGGGGGAGCAAAAAGCCACATTGCGTCTACACCGGGCAAACAGAGATTGAACAGGGAGTGGGGTGTTTGAGTGCGAATCCCCCATAGGCATGGGCACTTGAGTAATTGTTCTGCAGCTGACAGTATTGCTGGGAGGTTGAGGAAGTGCAGACTATCACCAGAGGTGGTTCTGAGAGTAAAAACCTCCATTCCTCATCCACAAGCTGGTTTTGGCCCTGGTACTTTATCACAACAGCAGAAAAGTAATTCACACATGAAGCTAGACAATAAGACCTGAAGGCCCACTCCCAGTGACTCACTCCCTGCAGTCAAAGTTCACCCACTAATGGTTCTAAGACCTTCCCAAACAGCAGCAAGCATGGCGCACCAATGGTTCAAACACATCCTCCTATGGGAATATTTCACATTCAAAGCACAGCAGGAAGGTTCTTCAGGAGGCCAGACCCACACCCAGCACAGAGTCGGCAAGGACCGTGGGGCCAGTAGGACCCACTACCAAAGCTGGATACAGCCTGACCACCTGCCTGATGGCATGGCCAATGGGCAAACCTCTTGCCAGCCTGTACCAGCATGCTTCTCCTGACTACAACTTAATCTGCAAGAAGCAGTTAAAAACAGGTACAGTTACCATCGGGGCTCTAGCCACTACAGACTGCCCAGTGTTGCACGTGTTGGGCTTGAGGTGAGAGGCTGAAAGTATGTACTCTTGGTTTCTGCAGCTTCAACCCATTGCCAGACAGAAAATATCTTTTTCCCCCCCAGGGGAAAAAAGTAGTGTCTTATGGTAGAGTTTCCTTGAGTTATTCAGTAAACACAAAGAGGCAGTAGCCTAAAGAGTGCAACAGCATTGGGTTCAGAAGTTATCTGGAGATGATCTGAAGCAGGCAGGGTGCCTACGCAGGTGCCGTCTCAGAACGACTCAGACTCTGGTACCCTTGAGGGATCTTGGAATCCATCCCCATAGATACCAAAAGACGACTGTGTGCTGTGTGTATGAGGGTGGAAGAGGACAGAGAAAGGGATGAATGAAGGAGTGGATCAGGGAATACAACACAGGGGTAAAAGAAAGCTTTGGTGTCCTATGGAGAAACTCCACCCAGAGGCACTTTAGGATCTGCGGCTGGCAGAGGGCTAGAGATAGAGGATTGCAGCAGCAAACAGTTTTCTATACCTTCTTGGGGTTGATGCTTCTGCCTGCTGCTCTGGGTCACCTGCCCCCTTCAGCCTGAAGCCCAAGCATGCTCCTACAGAGACCGTCCTCCCTCAGGAAGCCACTAGCTCTCCTGCACCAGGGTCTGACAGCTAGCTAACAAATCCACACATACACATGCCATCATAGAGGCTGCTGCCAGGGGAAAGAGCCGGTGACTGAGGCCGAAGCTGTGAGGCCAGCCTGTGAGGGAAGTAGGCAGTTTTGTCTTGGACACTAAAGAAGAGGATGAGCAGTCAAGTCTGTTTGAGAGCTCCTCCCAGGATGGGCCCCAGCTGCAGGCTTGCAGCAGCCCTAGAGCAGAGCATCATCGAGGCAGGGTTGGTGCTCAGTTACAGCAGCTGTTGATATTGTGAGCTGTTGACACTGGCACAGACAGCAAGGGACACATCAGCCTCTCTCCTGGACAATGACCTGGGGTTAGCTTCAAGGTGTGTGAACTCTTCATAGCCACAGCCTGAACCACCCCTGCCCTGGGTCAGGGCCTTGTGCCTGGGTAGCATTGCACAAGCCTCGGGAGCTGATCGCAGAGCTAGTGTTGCTGGCAAGCTCACGGGGAGCCTGGGTGATGCCAATTTGCAGCAGAAGTCTGAAGAAGCTATTTCTAAAACAGCAATTACCAGAAAGGAGAACAAATTACTACTTACTTCAGAGGGTTTCACACGCGGAGAATCAGGGCCCTAGGAAGTAATCAGGGCAATGTGTTTGCAAAGCTGCATTATTTATATTGAAATATTTCACAGAGAAAGGTCAGGAGCAGAAATTGAAGGTTAGCAGTGAATGAAACACCGGGGTCAGTATCTCGCCAAAGCTGCGAGGGCTGCAGTTGCCACTGTATCAGGCGTGTTTGTAAATGACTACATGGAGCTGAATGCTGCCAGCGACAGATTTCTAGGGAAGAAAATGAGCTCAGTTATTCCAATGGCAGGCTTCAGGGGAATGGAAGATGGCCACCAATGCCACCAGCCAAGGAGGACCAGGCCACACAAAGAAGCCCCTCTGAATGACTTCCCACTGGGGACCATCATGTTAGTTGCAAAGCAGTCATCCAGCTACTCTGGACCACCCACCCATCCATCCATCCATCTATCCATTGTCCATCCATCCATCATCCATTCATCCATCCACACATCGTCATCCATCCATCCATCATCCATCCATCCATCCACACATCATCCATCCACCCATCCATCCATCTATCCATCCATGTGTCTACCCACCCATGCACCATGCACACATCTACCCACCCATCCATGCATACACCCATCCATCCATCTATGCAGAACCAGGAAATGAGATGGGGTGGTCACAACCTGAGACAGCCGCAGGAGCTGGGACTTAGACTTTTCAATGCAATGTCATCATTTGACTCCCAAGAAAGGATGTGAGGACAGAGGAGTAGGGTATCTTCTCACTACACTCCCAAAGTGCTACCCACCCTTAATGTCTCAACAGCTCCATTCCCTCACATTTCCCTGTCCCCATGGAGCTAAGAGAGAAAGTAGGTCCCACTCAGCAGTGATGTTTTCCAGTCTGGGAGACTCTCAGCAGCTATCGTCTTCATCTCTTCAGCCTGTAGTGGCTAAAACAGCCTCCTCTACCTCCAGGAGCAATCCCCAGGTCTCTGCAAAAGGCCCAGTGCCCATTTGCCCAAGTTGAGGTTTCCAGATAAGACAGAAAGGAGGCCATCATGGGGGTCACTAAATGGTTTAGTCTTAACTATGTGGGTTCCATCCTGCCTTTTCACCAACTCTAGGTACAGACATGGTCCTGGTAGTGGAGTGAGGAAAGGTAACAGCCATTGCCAGGGCTCTGCTCAATGGCTCTCCTTGGTTCTTTTTCATCTCATGATGTCATCTCTGTAGTCTGACCACAGCCTGAGAAAAGGGATCAGGGCAGGCCCTGCTTCCTGTCAAGCAACTCACCCATCCAAGCCAACTGTGTCCACCTCCCAGCTGAACTGACATGCCCTCTCCCACTTTCCACATCCTGTACAACTCCTAGCCAAGTCTTACCAGCCCCACCCCTTATCACTTACACAGCCCCCCTCCGCTTTATTCCTCTTCTCTGATGCCCACAGTTCTTAGTACTCATCCCACACCATGCCCAATGACACACAAACTCATTATGAGGGTCGATTCACACCCACTATGGGAGCCACACATAGAGCAGTTGCTTGTTTTCACCCATCCATTATCTAGTTGTGCCTGTGCTCCTTAGTGGCAAGGATGTGATCTGCTCTGTTCTTGGTTGCTTCCTTTACATCTAAATCAGTAATTCGCAGAGCAGGCTTTCCATAAATATATGAAGATCTCACTCATCTACTAAACTCTCAGCTATCTGTAAGACTATCATCCATCCACTATCCATCCACCATCCATCCACCCACTCACCATTTATCCACCATCCTTCCACCCATTCACCATTCATCCACCATCCATCCCACCATCCTTCCACCCACTCACCATTCATCCACTATCCACCATCTTCCACCTATTCACCATCCATCCACCCTCCATCCACCATTCATCCATCATCCATTCACCCTCCTTCCACCCACTCACCATTCATCCACCATCCTTCCACCCATTCACCATTCATCCACCATCCTTCCACCTACTCACTATCCATTATTCATCTACTATACATCTATATCTATGTTCATTCATCTCTATCTACTCATTCACACACCATTTTTCACAAAGCTATTTGCTATCCATCTACTTACCATTCATCTACCATTCCCCATCCATCTGTTCATCAATCCATCTAACATGTATCCAAACACACATGCATATATCATCATGTTTCCATTTATCAACTGTCCTTCAATCTAAACCACCCATGTACCCTCTATCCACCATCCACCAATATTCTGTTCATCCATTTATCATCCTTTCTCCCTCCCACAATCCAAACATCCATCTACTATCCACTTGTTCATTCATGCATTCAGTATCCATCCATTTACCCATCATTCATCCATAGATCTAATATCCGTCCATCTATCCATCCATCCATCCATCTACCCATCCATCCATATATCCAGCTAAACATCCATCCATCCATCTATCCATCCATCCATCCATCCATCCATCCATCCATCCATCCATCTATCCATCTATCCATCCACAGACTATGTGTCTGTATATATACATATACACACCATCATCTAAACAGAGACAGCCTGGAAAATCATGGCTGGTGTTTCTGACTTTGAAAGAAAAGAGATTCCCTATATATAGGAGTGGGAGACAGTGATCACTGAAAGAGGCTTTCCCATGTTTCAAGACCAGATAAAGGCTCTGAGAAATAGAGAAGTTAAACTGTATTTATCTATTGTTTCCCAAACTAGTTTGACCATAGAACCCTTGTGTGTGGATATAAACAACACAGAACATGATGGAAGAAGGGCTGAATTCCCCAGCCACTGTGTCATGTTGGCTTTGAAAAGGTTCCATATTAAAAATGTTTTTTGTGTGTCTGTTGTGATGCTGATCCAGGAATCTGGATGGAGTATCAAGTAAGTCATACATCCATTCAGCAAACATGTGATACTCTCCTATCACACACCAGGCTTCTCTCCTTCTGCATCAGGCACAAAGGAGATCCCTTGCTTGTCCCACAAGGTGGTAAAGAACTGATTTCTGCTTATAGCTCACCTCCTGTTTTGCTCCTGAACACCTGGGTTTGGTAATGTTTGGTTGGTTGGTTGGTTTTAAGTTCTCCCCTGTGAGGTCACCACTTTCCAGGGTTGGAGGAAATGGTGGGAAGAGAGAAAAGGATAAAGATACACCCAGGATCAGAACTCAGCTCACAGTGGTTCCATCCTAACAGGGAAGCCAACCTAGCACACTGAAGGAGGCTGGTCTTCAGCAGAGGAGAAACACACTAGTGTGTATGTATGTTCTGGGCCTTCTGATGGCTGAAAAGTCACTGAAAGGGCAGGCAAAGGAGGAAGCAACACCTTTTGTCCTCCTGTGAGCCCTCAAGGACACAGACACAGACAGGGTGGCAGGCCCTTCTATTCCCACTCAGCTCACAGACCTTTAATAGCTTTCAGAAGGAATGACCAAGAGACTGGCACCCTCTTAACAGGCCTAATAAAGCAATTGGCCCACAGGGTGATCTGGCCACAGAACAGTGTCCGGAGTACAAAGCCTCCCGCAGCCTTACCAGGCCTGCTAAATGTGAAACTGGTAATGTCATTTCCAAGCTCTCAGAAGTGGACTCATGAATAAAAGAACAATACTCACACACCACAAGTGCTGGGTATCTATGCATCGAAGCAGCTCCAAACAGATACTGCACATGTCCAGCACTACCTTCAGGGATCCAGGGCTCTCTGGGAAGACAGCTCTTCTCCAAGGCTGCCAAGTGTCCAGGGACAGGAAGGTTGACCTCCCAAGCGTTGCAGATCCCCATAGCCATGATGATCTAGGAGGCTTCCGATGGCAGCTCTAGGGTGGAGGTACAGAAACGTTCCTCTGCTGTCCCTGCCAAGCACCTGGCCATGCTATCAACTCTTCTGCTTCAGGCACTGCCCAGGATTTTGGCTTCTACTTCCC
This sequence comes from Lophiomys imhausi, assembly GCA_907164525.1. NCBI lineage: Eukaryota > Metazoa > Chordata > Mammalia > Rodentia > Muridae > Lophiomys > Lophiomys imhausi. Next base: position 2,964,624 of record CAJQZJ010032232.1, read on the forward strand.
CCACTAAACCAGCTGTCTGCAGAAGATCTCCAACAATGGAGACCAGGCTGGAGATGAGGTGATCCCTCCATCTCCAAGGCAGCACCCCAGCACAGGCTCTCTACCCAAATAAGAGTGATGAAAGCCAAGACAGACTCTGTCAGACCACTCCTAAGAGAGGCTGCTCAGAGGACCTCTGTCCCACATTGGTACATTTTTCAAGACTCTTAACAGGCCAAAGTCTATGTTCACTGGACCAACCATTGCTCAGTCAGCTCCCACCCTGGAGAAGAGAGAAGGGCCTGGGCATGCACTCCCAAAACACAGAAGCAGAAACACACAAAGAGCCATGTTGGAAGGTTTATGGCCATAGTTCACCTGCTATCACCAACATCAGTATTTGTGCCCCACTTTGCTGCCCTAGGCCTCTTACCTGATAGCCTGTCATGGGCACTGGCCTCAGAGACAAACAAACTAACTTTGAAATCCTTCTTGCAACTTTGACTGGTGTTAATCTGTCATGGGCAGCCGGGGGCAGCATCTATGTCCTGACTGTAATAACTACATATTGAGCAGCCTTAGATGTGATTTATTAACAGTGAGATCTTACAAGTTAGCCAGTATTGACAAATGGCAGTAATTTTAGGCACCCCAGATCAATGCCATCTAATCGAGTCAAATCTCAACAAATTAAATTAGAGTAAGATTCCAAAATTGCCCCAAACTAAACGAATGAACTTGTGTAAAATTTCCTGACCCCCTCATGGTTGGATGACATGGGAGGTACTGTCACAACTTGGTAGTGGTATCTGTATTCATTTAACAATACATGATTTGCATTGGGCACCATTGCATTGATGTGTCTAAGTTCTGAGCTTGGGCCCCAGTGACATAGGACAGCCAGCCATTCAGAGCCACATCAGAAATAAATTCCTTCCAAGCCTGTCACTTCACACAGCACATTCCATCCCACAAGAAAACAACTATGCCTTGGGACTCACGGCAAAGAACAAAACCAGGTGTCAGCCATGTCCCAGGGAAGTGAAGTGACCCAAGACCTTTCTTCAGCTCCTCAAGGGAATGACAGCAGCCATTCCTCCAAAATTGCCATGACATTAGCAAGATGACTGTGAGAGACGAAGCTACATAGTTGGCACAGAGGGGACAATGGAGCATGATGTAAAGAAAATGCAGCTTGATCATAGATAAGTAGACCATCTCCTCACAGAGCCCATGGCAAGTGCACACCAGGAGACACACCCCACCCTTCACCACGAGGCAAGCATTCTATCAAGCTGGCAAGTGACCTGGTACTTGGGACCTGGTGTGACCCTAAATTCTGCAGGGACTTCCCGTAGAGCTCTCAGTGAACAGAGTTGGAGATAATCTCACTCTTGCATCTCATGGAGCTTCTGTCTAATAGATTCCCAGTAGGTCTCACAGCCCCATTTGTTACTGCTTCTGTAATGCTGTAACCTTAGGGGGAAGCAAGTCAAGGGGTGCGAGGTTTGTTTGGCCCACGGTTTCAGACAGCTCAGTCCATGAAAGTGGGGAGGCTATGAGGGAGCTGGCAACAAGACCAAGCATCATAGATGCTCCATTACAGTGATGAGAACCCAGAGACAAGGTCAGCTTCGAAGGCCGACCCCAGGGGGCTATTCTGCAAGGCAGGTTTTGCCTTCTAAAGTCCTATGGCCTCTCCAAACAGCAATACCAATGGAGGACCAGACTGTCAAATATGAGCCTGCTGGCATCTCTGTGTGTTTCTTTGTCTGTCTGTCTGTCTTTCTCTGTGTCCCTTTGTCTCTGCCCTCTCTCTGTCTCTATGCATTTCTCTTTCTCCTTTTCTCTTTGTCTCTGTGTCTCTATTTCTCTGTCTCTCTGTGTGTCTCTCTGCCTCTATTTGCACCTTTGCCTCTTTTTCTGTCTGTCTGTCTGATTCTGTGTCTGTCTCTCTGCCACACATCGATGCCTGTGTAAGGAGTTGGGCTGACTCAGGCACGAAGTCCGGCTCTGTTGACCTTCTGACGATGGGTTCAAGGCGCCTCTAACAAAAGCTATAAGAACAGGATTCTGAGCAGGTAGCGCGGTGTGTGTGGGTCCCGGGTGGATGATGACTCACATCCCAGCAGGACAGAGGATGAAGTAGCACGGTGTGACATTTCATCATGCCGCTCCAAATGTCATGTCACTAGGAACTTAGAAATCTTCTAGTTCTGGAATTTTCCGTTTCATATTTTTTGGCATATAGTTAGCTGTGGGTAACTTGAGCCCTCAAAGGTGAAGGGTTTACTGTGCAGAAACATGAAGTGAAGGAGATGGGGGCTAAGGTGGTCACAGCAGAGCTGCTGTCCAGGCGGAGCCTGGCATTTTTCAGATGCTGTCAGCACAGCAGGGACAGAGCAGTCCAAGCACCAAGTCACAGCAGCACCCAGGGAGGGAGCCAGGCTGTGTGGCCCTGAACAGCCATGAGCACATGCAGCTAAGCCACTTGCTGGATTGGGGTGAGGGGGCTGGGGTAGCCACAGCTCCCAAGGAGGAGGCTCTGTTTTCCTCAGAGGAACTTTTCTCTAGTCTTGTTCTTTCTCCTGCCCTTCTGCCACTCCTCTGTTTTCATTTGTCCATATACATATATGCATCTATATAGATATCTATATATACATATATGCATCTACATATAGATGATAGATAATAGATATCTATATACATGTACATGCATCTACATATAGAAGATGGATATACATATACATATATGTAAGTATATAAGTAGATATATACTTATCCACCCATCTACCCATTGCCTACTGTGTGCATTTATCTATCATCTCTGTATGCACCATCTATCCTTCCATCCATCCATCTATCCATCTATCTGTCCACCTACCCACGCATCTCTTTGTCATGCCATGTAGTCATCTATTCATCAAGTGCAATATACAAACACACACATACACACCCACATACACATGCACACACACATACACACACACACACACACACACACACACACACATTCATGTGTGTAGACAGGCATGTATTAGATACAAGCATTAAAATACAACATGGAGAAAGACATCATGTTAGGCTCTTCGGCACATTTGTGCCCATACATACATTTCTCTGAAGTAGAAAATATTTTGCCTAATGTTGTTCTGCTGAAATAGCTCTTTAAAGAATTTGGCAAAAGCTTCTTCTAGAATAAACATATCTTTCCCTAAAATAGCAGGGCCAAGGTTGTCCCAATTAATTGAATATTCTGTAAAAATGGGTTCCCTTTAGAAGTGATACGATATTTAATTTCAGGTTTTTCTGACTATTGGCACCTGAAAGTACTTCAAATGGTTCCCCAGCTAAGGCAAAGGAGTGCTTGTGTAAGATGCAAGGACCTGCCTAGCCTCTGGCTGGCCCCTCACATCCTTCTCCCTGTACGGAGAGAAGACATCAAGCTTCATTACTCAGCCTGCTCTAGCTCCAGTGGATTTAACTGGAATTTACTATAAAAGGCTGACTCGGCGAACTGGAAAATGGATGCTTGGAGGCTTAATTTCTCCTCTCTTAAGTAACATCTTTTATGAAGAACTTATCCACGCCATGTCCCTCATCCCTTTGTCTCAATCTATTTGTGATGACATTCCTGCCGGCCTCGCACTTTTGTTCCTCCTGTTTTTTTTTTTTAAACATTTATTCATTAATTTATTATGTATACAGTATTTGCTCTACATAAATGCCCGGGCACAAGATCTCAATGTAGATGGTTGTGAGCCACCATGTGGTTGCTGAGAATTGAACTCAGGACCTTTGGAAGAACAGCCAGTGCTCTTAACCTCTGAGCCATCACTCCAGCCCCTGTTCCTCCTGTTAATATCCAAGCCCTTTATTATTCATGGGACCACCTGACATCCACAACCACAGAACATACCCACTCTTACCTCACCTGGCAGGTGCACATTTTGGTCTCTGTCCTCCAGTTGATCTCCTTATCTCGGTCTCTTAAATCAGTCAGAACAAACTGAATGATGTAGACTCTTCCTAAGCCACCTGTTCTGGAGAAAGTTGGTTAAGGTGGCCATTGCCCACATGGCAGAGACATGTCGGCATATCTCTGAGACCCTTCAGGAAGTCACACATGACATTCCAAATCAGAATTCAGCCTCATACCCCAGGGCTGACCCCAGGAAATGCTAGGAGGCAGACAACCTAAGCTATGGCTGATTTTCTGGGCACCTGAGGGCTAATGTTTTACTTTAGACATCAGATATGAGGCTTGCAATTTTAGAAGCTGCCCTTGGGGACACAGGGCCTGAGGCTGGAATCACAATGTCTCTTGCCTCAGGTGTCTTTGGACTCACAACCTTTCTAAACCTCATTGTCTTAACTCACTGCAAAGAGTTCACGCAAGAATGAGTAGATGTCCTCTGACAATCCCTAGCTGAGACGGAGCTATCACCCAGCCAATGGACAATGAGGAAGAGCACGTGGCATTGTGGCTAAGAAGGAAAAGGGCTGGTGTTTATAGAACAACTTGGAGCCTCAGTGCACTCAGCCCTATGCGTGCGTTTCAGCCTCAATCCATCTCCTTCAGTTCAGCTGTGGGTGAAATATGAAAGCCCTCATTGCCAGCCAGCCCACACGCTCGCATTGCTTTGCCCAGAATTTATCGAGACACCCCACCAGTCAAGGGAGACATACGAGCTACACAAATACAAAGGATAAGCCAGCAAATTCCAAAATATACTAAAGGGCTGTAAACCAGACTCCCAGGCTGGGGCTGGATCCAAGGAACGTGTGATTAAGTGTGACTTTGGAAAGTTTTGTTTGGATTTATTCCTAAAAGCTCCCTCACTCAGAGTTATGGATTTCCTGTTGGACCAGATGGTGCCTTGTCATGAATCAGAGGAGAAGAATTTGAGTGGTGGCCAAAGGAGCCTGGAAAAATGGAAGAACCCAAACCAGAAGGACTCCCGACAAATTACAAGTTGTTATCACCTGTCCTGTCTGTGACTCTGGAGCTCTGCTGTAGGGGTGTTCCTCACAACAGCCCTTGCTGGGATGTGTTCCTCAGAAGTTGTCTCTACCCTGGCTCTAATTGGACAAGTGCCTTGCTGAGCATCCTGCAGCTTTGGGCTGTGTGCATGAATATGAGCATGCCTGGGTATGCAAGGTGGCATTTCCCATATGCAGCAAGCCACAGTTAGCACGATGGAAACATACGAGATAAATGAGAGTATCCAGAGACAATTGCACATCAGAGTCACAGAGCCAAGGGCTCTGGTGCTCAGTCATGCATGGACAGCAAGGGCCCCAGCTCACCACAGAGCAGAGGCTTTGAAAGGAGAGCTCTGCCCACCACTCCCCTACCTGGGGTGGGGGCAGAAGTGTAACAGAATATTTTTATTTATCAACACTTATATTTATTAATACTTAACAAATCTCTATAAAATACCTAAATCCTATATCCTAAAACCTATAATCTAAAATCTATAATCTAAAAGTACCCTAATGCCTAAGAGCACTCTAATACCTATCTAAAATCACTTAACTAACACTATTTTAACTTTCTTAAAAGGATATTAATATTCTTAGCATAGCTTCATTCAGGATAGCTTGGTTTATGGCAGTCCCAGAAAGCAGTCCCTTTCAAAGCTTAGTGTTCGTTGGACCTTACTTTGCAAGTTCACAATGCCAATTTATTTCCACCAACAAATTGCGGTCAGTTTATAAAGTTGGTCTATAAATCCAGCCCCCAAACTGAGGCCAGCTTTGTTCATCTGCTGAAGCTTGCCTCTAATGGTCTCCTACACCTCACAGCCAAAGGCCTCTCCAAGCAGCTTTCCGAATTCTGCTTGTCTCACACACTTTTCCGGTGCTCCAGAGCCCCAAGACAGACGCCTTTAAAGAACTCCCTCTCAGTAAGTTTATGCCATGCCTTTGCTTTAGGCTATAGCAGTCTAAATGCTGTTAATGGCGTACTTTGCTGTGCGCCTCTCCAGCACCACCTCTCAGTCAGTGAGAGCAAGAAAAAAAAAGAGAGATCTCGTGGAATTCTCGTCTTATATATCGCATTATCTCTCGATACTTGGCAGTCTCAAGGGTCCTTGAGATTTCTCACAATCTCCAACAGTCTCGTTGCTTCTCACGATAACTGACGTCATCTGCGTGGCTTGCACAGTTTCTTAGTCATGCCCCTTCAATAAGGCATGTCGTCTGGCCACAACTGGCTTTTTGTCCAAATCAGTAAACCAAAGCAACATCAAGTTCCTCCTTATGTGCTGCCAGATGCTAATCTGAACTGCCTACTAATTTTGCTTAAAAACACTTAGCTTCTACCACACAGAAGTGTTGCAGAAGATTCTCAGACAACTCTGTCCCCATTCCTCCATCCCAGGATGCTTTAACTTGACCCTGAGCTAGCTGCTCCCTTGGCTTCCATTTCCTACTGGAAATAACACCTTCCCAACAGACTAATTGGAGTGCCAGAGAGTCTTCCGCTGCACCCAGCAAGCTCTAATCTGAGGCGACTTCCTCCACAACCTTTCTGAGGCAAGGCTTAGTGGGAAGCCTTTGGGCCACTAGGGATTGACAAGTGGGTATCTGAGCTGCCCCTGGGGGTTCATGAGTAATGGTTTGGATGTCATCACACCAAACTTTGGACGATGAGTCCTCTGAACCAATCAGGAAATTGATCCATTGATGGACTCAGAGTGAGCAGGGTTAGAGTTGAGAGGGAGCAGCAACTATGGGAGGTAGAGGGTATGGGTTCCTGAGGTGTCCCTTTGCATGTGTCTTTTATCCTGGCTGCTGCTCTGCCAGTTCTTCTGTTTCCAGACCACCACAAGGTAAGAAGCTTGGTCCCACCACACACTCTGGTCATGAAGGTCTGCCTCACCAAGACCTAATGGGAATGGAGCCAGCTGGCCTTTGATGAGAACCTCTGAACCTCCCTTCCTTTAAATTGATGTGTGTCACAGGGGAAAAAAAATGACCAAAAATAGGGCATGCCCTCAAAGGGGATTTTGGGACCCAAGACTCTTCCTTGTTTTTGGTTTCTTGGCTGCAAGGTAAACATTCGATTTTATAAAGCTATCATAATGTCCTGCCTCACCACAGGCCCAGAAGTATAAGGTCAGCCAACCACAGATGAACATCAGAAACCATGAACCAAAATAAACCTTTTCTCGCTGTAAGCTGATTACTCCTAGTATTTGTTATAGTAACACACAAATACCCTCATGCACATGCATGTACACACATACACACATATATTCACACACATACACACATGCACGTTCACACACATTCCTCCTGACACCGATTGTAGAAGGGTTTCAAATCCCTCCACAGCCCAGGGTGAACAATAGTCTCTATTCAATGAATGAAGCATTATCGCTCTCAGACTCCACCAGCTTTCAATCCAGGACCCCTGCCTTACAAGCCAACCCAAGGCCCACCTTCCCTCACCTCCCTCATGAGCTGTCACACTGAGGCCACTCCCCCACCTGCTCTGATCATGCAGGGCCAGGTACAGACAGACAAGATTATCCCTCTTCCTCAGTTTAAGCTAATAATCCCAAGATTTCCCACACTACAAAATCCACCTTCTCAAAGAATGATCTGTTGGCTCCCCATGGCTGAGTAGTGACCAACATCTGCAGGCAGGACTTCTCTGTGCTGCCCAACAAAGCTCTGCCTCTTTATAGTGGGGACTAGGATCAGGGTGGGGGTTGCATTCTGGGTAATCTCTCTGGACTGACCAGACCTGGACAAGGGGCAGGTGTGGTGGATTCTGGAGCTGGGAGCACACCAGAGCCACACCCCAATAGGCCCTAACCATGATGGCGAACTTTATCTCCCTTCCCTGCTCTGATTCACTTCCATCCTTTGAAGAACATAAGCAATGGGAGAAAGGCTGTCAATCAGACAGCCAGGACCAGCTCTCCTCACTTTGGACCCAACCTGGGCTTCTCATCTGGTCCCTGCTCTCCTAGGAGGTAGAGAGAAGCTTCCAGCAGCAGCTCAGAGGTGCACCTGGGAGATCACAGCTTAAGTTTTAATGGTAACAGACCTACTCCACTCTCTAGCCAGCAAGACCTGACACTTGGGTCCTGCCCTTGACCCCAGCCCAGGCTGACAAGGCTGTTCTAGTCATAGGCTGCCTGAGCCAGAGAAACAATCTCCACCTTCTGTACCTGAGATGGGCAGCCACAGCTCTAGATCCAAAATGGTTAAGGAAACCCCAACTTTTGTTGCCAACAGGAACATGGGGCTCCCTCTGAAGGTCCAGGCCCTGGACAGAGCCCCACCTCTGTGGAAAGTGGATTGGAGGCATCCCAACCTGGGGCCTGTTGGTCAGAGGGATCTCTAGTTCAGCTGTTATGAACACTTGTCCCTGTGAGCAGTTCCTAGGTTCCCTGCACACACACAGTCAGCAAGGCCATAAGGATGCATACCAATGTGTCTCTCAATACATGACTTCTCCCAGGGATGATGCATTCCTCAGCCCTTGAGGTGAGACCTGACCAATTGACCTTCCTTGACCAGTGGAACACAGATCACTTCAGAGAAAGAGAAGTGGTGTTTCTAGAACTTCAGCATGAGTTAGCAGAGCAGTGTGACTCTGAGCCACAAGGAAGGACCAGGACACTACAGTCTGCATATGTCACCACCCCGAATTAACACATAGATGCTCCATCCCCAAAGATGGTGGTGTTAGGAGGTGGGATGCTGTGGTTTTTATCTTAAGTGGCCCCAGAGGCCTATCTGTGTGTTAAAGTCTTGATCCCTAGCAGCTGATGCTACTGAGAGATTGTGAGACCTTCAAGATGAGGGGCCAGGAAACTCAGGCTCTTCCTCTTTCTAGTCTGTCTGTCAGCCCTGAGAACAGCACTTGTATTTCTGTGTCATCTTCTCTCCATGAGCACTGCCTCACCACAGTCCCCAAAAATAACAGAGCCAGCAGTCACAGGCTGGCTCTGAAGGGTGAACTGAGGCAAACCTCTTGTCTTTGTAAGTTAATAAGGTCAAGTTCCTATTCCATGAAGGACATGGTGACTGCCAGCACATGCCAGCTAAGTTAGTTTGCTGCCTAGCTTCTGTCAAACCTAGACACATCTGGGAAGAGGGAGCCTCAGCTGAGGAATTACTCCATCAGACTGACCAGTGGTCATGTTGTGTGGTATCTTCTTGATTGTTGATTGACATAGGTGACTGCAACCCTGAGCAGATGATAGATTACACTAGAAAGTAAGAAAAGCAAACCATGGGGAGCAAGCCAGTGAGAATCCATCCTTCATGAGGATCATAAGCCCAGCACTCTGTAGGTCCAGAAGGATTTCCAGGCCAAGTAATGGGCTGAGACTAGAAGAACCCCACCTGGGATCACAGGCTCCAGGTAGGAGTGAGCCCAAGACAGACCACCCTCACATGGAGCCACTCAGCTGGCCTTGGTAAGGAGCAAGCCTGAGACAACCACCACACTGGAACCATGAGGCCCAAACAGGGAGCTAGCCTGAGATAATCACCAGTCCAGTGCCATGTAGGCCTAGGGGGAAAGACCATGCCCAAGAGGACCCCTGCCCAGTGGCAAAATCCACAAATAGGGCATAGCACTCCTGAGACAACCCCAGACACTCAAAGACCCTGGGTCCCACTAAGATGAGCAAGTAAGTGATAGAGAAATGGAAAAGAAAGAAAAACAGAAGGAGGTGGGCACAACAAAGAGAGACAGAACTGGACACTCAATGATAGTGAGAAACACCCTGATATGAGTAGCCAGAGATACCACCTGATACCATAGTGGGGTTCTGGCCTGGGTTGCCACTGGGGACATCTGGGCTTTCAGTCTTGCAACAGAAGTCTGTTACCACCAAAGGCCTGGCAGATCCCCCTGTTCTGGGCTGCCACTCCAGGACATGTTGGTGTCTCAGGGCTGTGCAGAAAAGACTCCACCCCTCCCCTGGACATCCAGGGAGAGCTGGCCCTGAGGGTTTGAGAGCTGACCTTTGCCCTAGCCAGCTGCAGTACTCAGCAGGGCAGCCCACATATTGGGGTGTTGCAGGTAAGGTTGTTCCAAGGGTATGAGCCTGGGAGAGCTGCCCTGCCACTCGCCTCTCATGTAGATGAGGGGGAGATATTCTCGTCCCTCCCTTGCCCCTCACCACCTGTGGCAAGTGAGAGACCTGGCCCTGGGGTCATGAGAGCAGGAGAGCTGGCCTTGCCCCTCACCAGCTGCAACACTCAGGCCCTGAACCTCCTCTGGGCACCACAATAGAGCTGACCCATTTGGTGGGAGGGAGCAGGGGAGCAAGCCCTGAGGGTATGTGTATGAGAAAGCTTTCCCTATCACTTGTTTGCCATGTTTGACATGGATAATGGAGTGATGCCCCCTCTCTCCCTTTGCCATCTATGGATGGCAGGAGAGCTGGTCCTGGGGTCATGAGAGCAGGAGAGCTGGCCTTGCCCCTCACCTGCTATAGCACTGGGGAGAGCAGGTCCTCCACCTTGCCTGAACAACACAGTAGAACTGAACCTGATGGTGGGGGGTGTAGGTGAGCCAACCCTGTGGGTGTGAGCCTGGGAGAGCTGGCCCCACAATTTGTCTGCCATGCACTAGCATGGACAAGGGAGAAATGCCCTTCCTTGCCCTTGCCCCTCACCATCTGCACTAGGCCAGAGAGCTGGCCCTGGGGTTATGGGAGCAGAAAAAACTGGCCCTGCCCTTACCTGTTGCAACACTTGGGAAAGCAGGCCCTGAACCATTGTCTGGGCAGCAAGGTAGAGCTGTCTCTGTTTGTGGGGTTAGCTAGGGAGCAGCCCCAAGAGTGGGAAAGCAGGAGAGTCAGTGGACTGACCAGTTCAGATATCTCTCAGGCCCAGATCCAGGGCTTTAAATTGGCCCACCCCAACATCTACCCCATCCATGAACTGTTGGAGTGCATGAAGGGGCCTGTCCAAAACTACAGAATCTCCATGACACAGGGCAATAACAGGATATCCTGGAAGAGTCCCAGTGAGGTTCCAGTATTGAAACCAAAGCCAGAGGCCTTGGACCTGTGTGTTTTAAGAAAAAAAAAAGTACATTCTGTGCTGTTGAAATGATCTAATCCAGGCCAAATTAAGTTATATAAAGGCAAGTTTATTGGATCAGGGGCAGGAAGAGGGAGAGAAACAGTGTGTGCATGCAGAGAGAGAGAGGGAGAGAGAGATGAAGACAGAGACAGAGAAAGAGAAAGAGAGACAGGGAAAGTGGGGGAGAGAGAGAGAGAGAGAGAGAGAGCAAGGGAGAGAAGATGAGAGAGCAGGAGCCCCCAAAATGTCTGGATTATATAGGAAATGACTTCTGGGAGCTGGGCATGCCCTATAATAGATAGAAACTGAGACATGCTGGGAGAACCTAGAGATCAGGTCCAGTCCTCACAGGACCAACAAGTCACTGCAGTGACCATTTGCAAGCAAAGAAGTGTGGACAAAACGGTGCACTGTGGGATGCACTGTGACAAGCTACAGATCCCACAGCAGCTTTCTCCATTGTGGGGGAGGTTGCAAGTGTGGAGGGCAGGTACAAGGGGAGGGGAGATGAGTGGGATTGGAGTGCACCATGTGAAATTCACAACGAACCAATACAAAGTAGGAAAAAAAAATCAAACCAAGGCAGTTACCTACTGCCACCCAAACTCTTCTAGTCTACCCACCTCACACACAAACTATAAGTTTAGAATAGAAAGCTGCTGCAACGGCCACACTTGCTTAACAACAGGTAGACTTGACAAGGCTGTGCCTCCTTGTTTTCAAAGAAACTTTCAAACAAATAGGGCAGAAAACAGAGCAAGAAATTGCAAGCCCATACTCACAAGGGCTTATGTAAGTGGCCGATGGAAAGGTACAATCTAGATGACTTGTAAGCTTGTACCTCCTGATTACTCAGCTGATGAGGAAAGGAACCTCGGATCTGGTTTATCAAAACCATTCTCTGCACTCAGTGAGTGTGCCCAACACTCTGGGCTGACCCTCACCTTTGCAAAGTCATTAAATGAAGGGCCTCACCCTCCCTACCCTGAGTCTTCAGTGGTCTTATTGCAGAGGTGGGTGGGGCACTGTTCCTCAAGCAATGGAACTAGCCTGGGAACTGTTTCTTGGCACCAAAAATCCAGTCCCTCCTAACTGGAGATGCAAGCAGACATAGGTATGTTGGGCATCATCAGTGAGCCAAGTTCAAGGACTCCAGTAGGAGGAGAAAAGTGACAGAAGTCATCTGCCAAGGCTCTGAGATCTGTCACCTAAACTGCCCATCTCTTTAATCACACAGCGCTTCCTTCTCCCCCTCCCCCTGTAACATCTTACTCACATTTACTGCCTCTGCATAAAAGACTTGTGCTTCTAATCATATCGATTTTGCTATAATTAATTTTTAATGTATTTCCAGGGTGTTGTGTGTATACAGACCCAGATATTTTATCATCTATTAACATAACCATTTCTACTCTTAAAGTGGGTTATTAAATGAGGACTAATTTATTATTGCTTAAGATGTTACGACAGTAACCCAATTATAGTTTGCGTTTTGTCATGAACAATTCTCAATGTGATGGGATGTTGATAATAGACCCAGTAAGATTAAATTTGCCAAATTGAGTGCTTAGGACTATGGCTGAGTTCTAATAATAGCTTGGCTACTCAGTAGGCACCGGACACTTTCATCAAGGTGGGACTCAGAGGACAGTGACGTGTCCTTGCTCAGAGACTAGACACAGTTGGCTGGGGTTTTGGATGAGAACCCACTTCCTTCACCAAGACACGGGGGCCACATTAGGCCTCCATGTCCTGTGTCACTGGGCTCTGACTCTAGACTTTCTTCCTCTAATGACTCATCCAGAGGAATGCCAAGGACACTAGTCTGCCATGTTCGGTGAGAGATTTTCCTGGAAACAGCGTGTGGTAGGGTCTGGCCAGAGGAGCCCATGAGTGAGTGTCCCTGCTGTCCAAAGCTGTGTCTTCACCATCTTCACCTATTGCTATTACTGCCCTAGAACAACAAGGACCTGGCCCAGGCTTCAGTCCCAGGGCACTTGGAAGAATAAAGCCAGGCCAGGTGTGGTGTCCCTGGCTCGTTGGGGGCCTGCAAGGTTTGAAAACCATGTTCAGGGACACTGTTTCTTCTGGAATTGGCTGGACTGGGGCAGGCAGGATGGGATGGGGGAACAAGCCTTGTCCCTTTCAGAAGGCAAAGATGGCAAGCAGTGTAAGGAATTGTCACTATCCAGAGTCCCCAGTGTGGGGAAGCTGTCTTCCTCATTGCTAAGAGTACCAACTTGTCCTAACACCACTAGAGATGCTGAGCCCCAGCCCTGTGACTTGATGGGGATGGCAGGAGAGCTGCTTGGGTACTTACAAGCCCTTGTGATGTCATTCCACTTTCTAGACACGTGTAGTACTCTGCTTCCTAATTCAAGGGGCTGGAAGAGCAACCCTGGCACTAACTCTCTGCTCTCTTCACAGAGATAAATTGCAACTGAGGAAGAAAGCCTCATTAAATCATCTCTTCCCTGCATTAAGGTAATATCCCTTAACCCCATGGTGTCCTGTTTCTCTGATGGCTGCTGCTTCTCTCTGGAAACCCAGAGTTAGAGACCATGATAGGCAGCAGCGGAGGTGCCACACCTCACATCCTGCATCCCATAGAGGTTAATTCTCCAGGGCTGACAGCTGGATTGCAGCTGCTGTTTATGATATTTACACTTAGGGTGCAAAGAACCTTCTGGCATGGGGCCATTTATCTCATTCCTCTTAGAAGCTCTTCCTGTCATTAACTAATGAGGAGATGGCTCTGTAAATAATACACAGTCCTCCTGCCTGATTGACATGCTGTATATCCATGAGGACCACTAGTGCCCAACACCAACGAAGGAGTACACTGGCCAGCCATGTGTCTTCATGTCCAAGGGACCTGCTGCCAGGACTACGTAGGGGTCATTTAGGAGGTCAGTGGCTTGGTTACTTCCTCAGCTGAGGAAGACCTCATATCTTACCTGACATTGGGCAACACACATGGCCTCTCCTGTTGGGGATTTACACATTCTAATGTTATCATGGTAACAAAGAAGAAACTGAGGCACCTGAACAAGGCTGTGGAGAATGTCAGGATCAGTCTCTGATCGTGCAGTAAATCCTGAGCCAAAGAATGACTCTGGATCTGGTTTCCAAGCTGGGTTTCAAAGGGATCTTGACCTCTCTGCCTCTTGTGTTCCTAGGCAGGGGTGGGCCACACAGGTTGGAAGGCACAGTAACTTCAGTAACTTCTCAAGAGATCTTTTCTTCCTTCCTTCCTTTCTTTCTCCCATCCTTTCTTTCTTTTTTCTAAAAATCTTTTCATTCTGGGAGACTAAAGGAAGAAAAAGAGAAAAGCATAGCGATTTAAATTTCTGGATTTGAATACAATAAACCTCATTAATTTGGGTTTACTTTAGCAAAATAGGATAGTAAAGACTTTCGATTGAAGATTCCTTCTAGAAGTTTTCCTTTAGTGGATTAATCAATCCTGTCGGAGTTGAGAAGACCCATTTTATTAAGCCGACAAAATCCCTCACAATTACCCACATCGTTGGTGCTCAAAGATCATGCCTGGCTCCTGACTCATCCTGCCCTGAGCAGAGTTAACCAGGGGGCTCCTCTTCACCAGCCAGCCTCTCCCAGTTGGATTCCGCAGACTGGGGAACAAAGGAAAAGTCCATTCAGATGCAAAAGGAGGCCAGGCAGGGAAGGTGGACAAGGCCGCAGCTTCGTTTTCTCTCAGGCAGGGCACTCACCTCACAGGGTCGATGGCTCCAAGGCAGCTCAGCAAAACACCCAGGAGATGTGTCAGATGGAAGTCTGGGTTTTAAAAC
>CAJQZJ010032232.1:2997439-3018036 GCA_907164525.1 Lophiomys imhausi
TGTGTGTGTGTGTGTGTGTGTGTGTGTGTGTGTGTGTGTATGCACACGTGTAAGTATACATACACACAGAGTCCGGATTGGGCATCAAGTTCCCTGGAACTAAGTTAAAAGTGGTTATGAGCTGCCTGTCTTGGGTCCTGAGAATTGAATTTGAGTCTTTTGTAGAAGTAAGAAACAGTCATCTCTCTAGACACAGAAAAAATAAGATTAAATTTGCATTTAAACACAAAGAAGTGAGACTGAAGAACATCTGAAAGAAAGAAAATCTACAAGAAACAATATAGTCTGATCACAGATTACCACTAAAAAAAAAAAAATTTTTTTAGAAGCTTGGAGCTAGAAAAATGACTCAGTAGTTAAGAATGAAGATGCACATAATTAAAAATAATAATTTTAAAACAGTTTTTTAAATCTCTATAAAGGGAAAATGATTGCAAAGCTAGAATTTTATACCCAAATAAACTATCATATAAAAGCAAGAGCAAAATGAAAACATCTCTAGCTGCAAAGAGAATAAAAGAATTTGTTTCCCCCATATACTACTGGACAGGGAGACTTCAAAAGGGTCTGTTTGGGGGGCCACTCCAGTAGTAAGGAGAACAAGCCAAGAAAAGTGTAGCTTGCCAAGGACAGCAGACATTGGAACCCTATTGCCACATCTTTATACAGCTTGGGTCTCAGAACCCTGACTGGGGCAATGAAGAAATGAAGAAAGGACAGGACAGGTACCGAAGACATCCCAGACACAAGGACACAGTGCTTCCTCTAAGGGAGCATCCCCCAACCCCAGAAGCTCAGTTTGTGTATTATGAACAGTTGAACAGGGAGGTGGGGTTATTGCATACAGCTGAACAAGGAGGGTTGTTTATCTAATATCAGTAGAAGGGATCTCTGCAGGGGAGCAATCTTAGGGCATAAACTCTGGGGTGGGGAGCATGAGAATGCTACGGTGGGTGTTTTCCCACACACTACCAACATCTACATGAGCAAATCTAAGGCACTGGGATCTGGGACATGACTGTGTTCACATCAATGACACATGTCCACTCAGGACTTGCTCCCTGAACTAGAGGATAGCTTAGATGATGTTACATCATCAGAAAATGAGCTCTGGCTGCCACTCTGGTTAGTTCTAGGTTGGACTTGGATTATCATCTATTGTTTCTTTTATTAACTCAGATAGAGGCCTGCCCATAATAGAAACAGAGTAACAAGTGGAGAGAGAGAGAGAGAGAGAGAGAGAGAGAGAGAGAGAGAGAGAGAATCAGATAATGCAAAGCTGTGACTTCCAGAGAGGGAGTGGAAAAATCTTATTTTATTGAAAACCCCATCATGAATCTGGGTGCATATAGAGAGAGAAAGGAGGTGAGAACAACCATGTGCTTTCTGGAACCCAATGAGAAAACAAAATACTCATGAAATTGGCAATGTGGCAATGATGATACCTCCTCTGGGTGGAATACTCATGGGCCAGCAGTTTGCTCCCTAACGGTCCCCAGTCTTCTGCTTCCTACTCAGCAAAGGGTGTTTTCCAGATATCTGGGAATCACACTCAGGCTCCCTGAGAGGGTCCACCTCCCTAACTAGACACTAACATGCTACCAAGGATACATATTGTTCCAAATTTGGATGTCTGGGTTTTTCTGGCTTGTATTGTGCAAAGAACAATCTCCCAGAAAATGAGAAACCTCACTGCTGGAGCAGAAATGATTCTTCCTCTCTCTCCGCTATTATCCTTCATTCTGGTTTTGTTCTTCTGTTGCTGTAATAAAACACTCCAGTCCATCACTGAAGGAAGTCAGGGCAGGAACCATGGAGGAACACTGCCGCCTGGCTCACTCACAGGCTCACACCAGCTCACGGTCAGCTGGCTTCCTTATACATCTCAGGACCACCTGCCCAAAGAATGGCCCTCCAAGACAGGCCCATGGTGAGGACAACCCCTCACAGACAGGCCCACAGATGAGCCTGATAAAGATAGTAACTCAGCTAAGACTCTTTTTTGGGTCGCTCTAGGCTGTGCCAGGTTGGCAGTTAATGCTTCTATGATATCGTCTAATGGAGGAAACTATGGAGAGTCCAGTAAGACATATTGTCCTTCCCAGTAATTGTCTATGCCATGGAAGAAATGCCTAGGGCTGACCCCCGGCCCACAGCTGCACCAGGGCTTCAGCTACCCCCTGCCCTGAACGCTAACTGAATTCTCCCACCTTCTGTGCTTGAAGTAAACTTGGTGGTAGAGATCTCCTTGGGTCGAATTCCATCTGGAGAGTCCAGCTGATGTGCAGAAGAGAAAACCCCAACTCCAAACCATGCCCTTTGCTGGAGAACCAGCATCCAGGAAAGTTAAGGCAGGGTGGGAGAGTCCTATATAAAGGAAGAAAGGTACACCCAGAGTGTCCCTTCTGGAGGCTCTGGGCTGAGTCCTTTTCCTAAGGCCCTGGAGTGCTGGCTGGACCCAGAAGCTGCAGGTTGCAGGATGGGAAAGCAATCACAGCAGGCCGGTCATAGCCCCAATAATACGCAGCTCTCAGTCCCCTCTGTAGACCAGCTCCAGCTCAGACACCTGGACAGCAGAGAACTTCCCTCCCACCTTCCAAGCCAAAAGATAGAATGTGCTCACAAGCACACAGAAGATGGGAACCTGGTCCCACCAGAGTCCAGCCCCTCTCATCTTCCTCCAGAGTAACTGTCTCAAAGTCACGTGAAGGTGACCTTGAGACTGAGACAAACCTTGGTGGACCCTACCCCCACTCCATCACTGGTAGGCTTGTTTAGTTAAACCAAGTTGTTCAATGAGGTGGGTAAAGAGAACAGTCTTGCCCACAAGCCACCCTGGTGTGCAAACTGCTACACAACTCAGCAAGTCACTTGTATTGTGAGACAATTGCATTTCACACCAGTGAGAACTCTGGCTGAGCCTCTGCTGACTCCAGAGGTAAAGACACTGCTCCCATTGTGGGCTGTACATGGGTGATAGACACAGATAAGCCTGGAAGACACTATGCTAAGGAAGGCTGGAGAAGGATTCTACGAAGAACCTGAGGACCCATGAATCTGTAGCTGAAATTAGGATGGCCACAGCTACACATAAGGAGCCTTAAACAACAGACATTGTTGACCTCACAATTCCACTTGCAGGAATTTATGACGAGGAAATAGTCATAAACTTGGGGGAAGATTGCAAGCATGGCTCATTGAAACGTTCACAACAAAAAACAGTAAGTGGCCTGCTTATCCAGCCTTAAGAGATTAGGTAGGAAGCACTCGGAGTCAGCCATTCACCTGGGCCAACCCACCTCTCTCCTTGGTGGTAAGAAAGCCTGGGGCCTCTCTTGAGCGGTGGTGGCCAAGTCTCTAGTTTATAATGGATCCCAATCTCTTCTGTGGGCTTCTACCATGGACATAAATGTATGGCCTGCTGTTGCAACAGTGTTGTGATTTGAATAAGAATAGCCCCATAGGCTCATGTATTTGAATGTTTTTAGTCACCATGGAGTGGCTCTATTTGAAAGGATTAGGAGATGTGCTGCCTTGTTGGAGGAGGTGTGTCACTGGAAGTTTGAAAGTTTGAGGTTTCCAAAGCGCCCATACCAGGCCCAGTCTCTCTCTCTCTCTCTCTCTCTCTCTCTCTCTCTCTCTCTCTCTCTCTCTCTCTCTCTCCCTGCCTACGGATCAGGATGTAAAACTCTCAGCTACCTCTCCAGCACCATGTCTGTCTGCATGCTACCATGCCCCCCCCCCCACTATAATGACAATGGACTAAGCCTCTGAAACTGGAAGCAAGCCCCAATTAAATGCTTTCCTTTATAAGAGTTACCACGGTCATGGTGTCTCTTCACAGCAATAGAACACCAAACCAGCCAGCTACCTTGCAGCCACGTGGCAACAGGTTGAAAGGGGGAAAGGGAAGAAATAGCAAGATGTTAAGAGAGCAGAGAAGTGGGGCAACCCCTCGGCCTTTGTTAGTATAACTTGACTCAGTTCGTGCTGCAGCCTTTGCCACCAATAGACCTCTTGCTGGGGAGAGATGTTCTGATGTTAGTGACCATCCTTTGTGTGTGGCAGCTGCACTCATAGCTGGCCCTGTCCTGCCACCCCTCCCTGCTGCGGCTTATGCTGAGCCCATTCAGTCCTGGGTCCCAGGAGGAAGAGTGTGCCTGGGGGCCAGAGTGTCTGAAGCAGGAAAGAATACTTGCCTCTTGACTCATTCTCACTGGATTATCAGGAGAAGACCATCTGGTACCATCCTGCATCCATTACCAAGGTCTGAGGAGGCTCCAAGGAAGGCTCTAAATAAAACTCCCCAGTGCTGGAGTAAGCCATGAGTCACAAACTCCTTGGAGCATCCAAGGAAGAGGCCTCATGTTATCCCATACAATATCCAGATCCAGAGTCACAGGGCTACCCATGCCCACCAGAACAGAGAAAGGACTTAGGGTTGAGCCTAGGAGCCCCTGATTCTATCCCACAAGCCTATTCCCGTGGAAACTCTGAAGATAGATCCTGGGCACATGGAGCCCACATAGCTTCCCCTTTGATAGCCAGCTTTCTGTACCCAGGCAGAACCCTCTAGAACTGCTGGAATCTTCCAGAAGAAGCTTTGCAGCCTGGAGACTAACCTCCAGAGAGGCAAAGCAGAGGCCTAAGGCAAATCAGAGGGGTCTGATCTGTACCTCCCTCCTCTACAGTCAAGTACAAAGTAGACACCCAATGCACACCCAGGGGCCTTGTAGTGAGCAGGAAATGGTTGTTATCTGGTAATATGACTACTAAGGACAACTGAGACAGAATAGGGCAGAAGAGTGAGGTCCAGAAGGCCTTTAGTAAACATTACAAAATTTGCATACAGGAAAAAATACTGTCAAAGATGAAGACTGGAACGCCCAATCCTCCTCCTGCCTCACCCCAGTTGAGACACATTGGCACTCCGGAGTGCAGTGTCTCAGGGTGACCTACAGCTTACTGGAATAGAAAATGCACACCCCTGGGTAGAGACTTAAGATGCTAAGGACACACGAGATGCTAATGCTGTGTGGGGGAACCACCAACAGAGCATGCTCAGAAAACCCTGTGCTGAGCAGATGAGCCCCAAAACCAGGCATAACAGAAGGTCCATCCCTGGTACACCAGCATGTCTGGACTTACTAAATTTTTTCCTGCTCTAGCCAAAGTCCTTCCCAATAGCATGCTCTTCTCAATAGAGTCTTTGCTTTGCTTGCTATCATCTGTGTGTCTCTGTCCAATATTGTGTTCTGTGAATCAAGACCTAGGACCCTTGTGTAATGCCCATGGAATCTCAGTAACACCCCCATAAGGGTTCAAGTCATAAGGATTGGTTTTAATTTCCGACCTGTCCACAGAGGGGAAACATTACCTATGCACAAAAAAATGTTTGCAGTTGGGCATGATGGCACCACCCACCCCTCTTTAATCCCAGTTCTAGGGGACAGAGGAGGGTGGGTCTCTGTGAATTCCAGGCCAGTCTGGTCTATTTAGTGAGACTGTATGTTAAAAAATAAAAGAAAAAAAAAAGGTTGCTTTCAAGAGTAAGTTCATACATGGGAAATGTTTATTCTGTAATCTTAAAACAAAATTGAGATCACAACCAAGGACATAATACCATTTTGGTTTTATGATGCTTTATTTCCTAGATACAGAAAGGAACACACAAGATAAACAGAAAATCCTGGTCACCCTTTGAAATGGGATCAAGGGAAACTTTGATTTTAATCTTTATGTTGTTCCTTTATATATATATGTATATATATATATATATATATATATATATATTACCTCTGTGTTTTACATCTTTCTTGTCATGCGCATGGAATAGTTTAAGATTGGGGTGGGGGGACAGTTTTTGTGGCTACCAGGTACAGGGAGGGTGTGGCTAAGGCTGCCTCAGTCCTCAGTTTCCCACAATATGCCACACCTGTCCTCAGCACTTGCCTCTTCCATCCATGCTTTGGTAACCCAGGACACATGACCTAGCTCCTGATGAGGGCTTCTAGACACAAGGCTTCCTGTTTCTTAGATGTCCTGCTTCAGACCCCCTGGCTGCACACAGGGAAGTGGTGTTTGCAGGGATGGGGTTAGTTGAAATGATGAAATTGTTCTCTCTGAGGATGTGTACACTTGCAAATAGGAGCCTCGTGACTAGAAGGACCCACAAAGAACCTCCTCTCAACATGGACCTGCAGTAAGAACAGTGACCTCCACAGGCTGGTGTCAGATGTGGAAGCCACTCCATGAAATGGAGTTTCTGCCCTCCCAGAAACTCAGGCCAGGATAAAGGGTGTTTATAGTGGGGTTTGGTCCCTTCAAGAAGGGGGAAGTATCAGGAGAGAGGGAGTAGTGACCATGGGAGCCATGCTCAGGCCTCAGGTAGGAGAATATTAGAAAGGGCCCTACACCATATCAGAGATAACATGGTGGGGTCTTAAAGGGAAAGAGGCTTCCCTATAAAACCTATAGTGGGGAGGTTCATAAAAAATTAGTTTAGATGAGTTGCTCTCATTTGGGAATATGACCACTTGGTTGTCCATGCCCCAAGGAATGATTTTGTACCCACAAACTAACTGGCCTTGGTGAGTTATTAATAATGAAGGAAGACAGAAAGATGTGCAGAAGACAGGGTAACAAAAGGGGGCGGGAGAGAGAGAGCAGGATGCATATGGTCAATACACATTGTATACATTTCAAAGGATGAATGAAAATATTTTTGAAGGGAATACTTCAAAGTAAAGTGAGATAGCTCCCAAAGATACATTGACGGGAGTCCGGAGGTTTAGAGGAAGAGAAATCTTCAAAACAAAGAAAAACATTTGACTATTATGTCTTCTCTGGAGTGGTGGGAAGTTCTCCACCATGTGACCTGGCCTAGGATAGCCTACATGACAAGGAGCATTAATGAGCCAGGTATTGGGTAGGGCACAAATTAAGGATGTGTGCAGGCCTTAACTCTTAACTCTGGGTCTCAAAGAGAGAGAGAGAGACGATGCAGGCTCGTTTCATTAGCCTGTGGGACCTGGCTGCTTAGAGTGACCACTATCTTAGGGTCACTCTAATAGCTAAGAAGGGGTTAGGGCAGGAAAAGAACCAACGATCTCTCTGTATGGGGGCTGAAGCTGCACCCTGACCCCACCAACGCATGCTAAGAAGCCAGGTCTGGAGGCACAGTCCTGTAATCCCAGCTACTCAGAAAGCTGAGGCAAGTTCAAGGCCAGCCTAGTGAGACCCTATCTTAAGATAAAAGGTTTACAAAGAGGGGTTGAAGGATGTAGCTCAGGAGAAAAACGCTGGCTTGTCACTCATGAACCTCTGGGCTCAGGCATTGTCCTAGTTAAGGCCTCTGTAGCTGTGATCCAACACCATGACCAAAAGGCAACTCGGGGAAGAAAGGGTTACTTTGACTTACAGCTTGCAGTCCATCATCAGGGAAACCAAGGCGGGAGGTGATGCAGAGGCCATGGAGGAACACTGCTTACTGGCTTGTTTCCCCTGGCTTGCTTAGCTTGCTTTCTTATACAGCCAAGGACAGGCTGTCCAGAGATGGCACTGCCTACAGTGAGCTGGGCCCTCCCACATCAATCATTAATCAAGAAAATGTAATATTTATCAGTGCTTAAGAAACACTGTAAAATACCTAAATCCTATAACCTAAAACCTATAATCTATCTAAGAACATCCTAATACCTATCTAAAAACACTTAACTAACACTCTTTTAACTTTCTTTAAAGGATATTAATATCCTTGGCGTAGGTCCATACAAGGTGACTTGGTTAGCAGTCCCATCAGGTAACATCTTTCAAGCTTAAAGTCTGTTGGGCCTTACTTTGCCAGATCACAAGGCCAATTCATTTCAACCACCAAATTGTGGCCGGTTTATAAAGTCAATCTGTTCCAATTACCAAACTGAGGCTGGCCTTTCCACAGGCTTCTCGGCCTAAAGCTACTCTGAGCAGCTTCCGAAATCCACCTGCTTTGCTCACTTTTTTGGTGCTCTGGGGCCCCAAGACAAAAGCCTTCAAGGAACTCTCTCTCTCAGCAGGTTTTGTGCCATGCCTTTGCCTTAGGGGATATGACAGCCTAAATTCTGTTAATGGCGTACCTTGCTATGCACTTCTCCAGCATGACTTCTCAGTCAACGAGGGCAGGAGGTAGACAGCGCCTCGTGGAGCTTTCTGGCTTATATATCACATTATCTCTCTATCCTTGGCAGTCTCGAGGGTCCAAGAGATTTCTCTCAATGTCCAGCAGTCCTGTTGCTTCTCAGGGCAACTGACGTCATCGGTGCGGCTTGCACGGTTTTTTAGCCACACCCCTTCAACAGGGCAGTTCTCAGAACTATGGCCTCAACTGCACTCTGTCCATCTTGGCCCAAGTTCAAGGGACACCAAGCTCTCCTTTATGTGCTGCCAGATGCTAATCTGAACTGCCTACTAATCTCACTAAAGAGACCAAGCTTCTACCACAAGAAAATACCCCATGGCCTTGCATAAAGACCAATCTAGTGGGAGGATTTATTCAATTGAGGTTTCCTTTTCTCATATGACTCTAGCTTATATCAAATTGACCAAAAAAAAAAAAATCTAACAAATACAATACCCAAAACCATGAATGAATTTTAATCTACCTGGGTCTTATACATGTAAATATATTTTTTTTCAGGCTTTGGTCACTCCTTTGGAAGCCTAAGAAGGCAACATTACAGCTCTCTCCCCAGTCCCTAAAACTGCGCACACTTCTCTGACAGGCAGAGGACACCAGGGACCCCAGCAGCTGGCAGGATGGAGAGGAACCATTAAGAACATACTTTGCCCTCAGGTCTAAACCTTGTGTCTCAACCAAGTCCTGAAACATCCTTTGGCAGTCTTAGTAACAAAAGCCGCCCTGCACCTGCTCTCACTATGCTTCATATCTCTGTGGTGTGCCCTAGTTTATAGGAAGTATTAATCAGACATGAGTCACTATGGCAGACAGCTCAGTCTCCCAAGGCACCTGCTGTGGGCACCCAGCCAAGCCTTCCCGCAGCCATTGGGCAAACAGTATCTTGTGTCTGGGCCAACACTGGGCATTGAGGTGACAATGAAGTTCAAGAACAGACAAAGCCAGGGTGGCTGTCACAACTGGACCTTGGAGCCTCAGGAGTGACTTCATCCTGGTTGTCCCCCAATGTCATCCTCCAAAGTCGCTTCTTGGGGTCCCATTTCCTGGTATTCCTATTAGCAGAAGGACCCCTCTTCTCTTGCCCTCTGACTCACCATTCCTGAAGAGGGTCCTTGGCTCTCATGGAGAGGCCTGGGAAGATGGAACCAGGTGACAGCTTTTCTAGTCATGGTATCACCAAGACGCTATATCTGTGACCTGTTCACACCCCCTCCCTGCACCTGTTGTACCACCATCAAAATGAGAGGAATACACAGACAACCCCTTCCCACTGCTGGGGGAGGAGGTCCTCGCCAGAGTTGAAGGAGATGCTTTCCAAGAAAGGGCCCGGCATCCTGCCCAGGATTTATTCCCGAGGCAGAGTCCCCCTAATTCCTCTATGAAGATGAGTGAGTCTCTGCATCTGGGCAACACCAGCCTGTCCCATCCATCAGCCTGGCTGCCGAGCCAGTGAAACCAGGCAGTAACTCACAGGAGCATCTCAGAGCGGCTCCTCACAGCAATCCATCAAGGCCATGCTGGGCTCCTTGCTATCAGCTGCCATTACACCAAGAATGGGCAGTCTAGGCAAAGACAGCCACAGACCGACCACATTCCCTGTTCACTCCTGGTACTGACCAGAGCCACCAGAAGTCCCCTTGGAGCCAGACTCACTAGAGGACCCTGCTGCTAGGAGACCATCTACTCTGGCCTCTGCGGGGTTCCCAGGCACTGTATTGGAGTCCCTTGGAGACAGCGCTGTGGGACTCCAGTTCCTCACAAAGCCAGGGTAGAGAATGCTGCCTGTTCGTGGGACAAGGAGTTGGTGAGGCTGAGCTGAAATATGAGAGAGCAAAGAGGAGGGAGTAGCAGGAAGTGGCCTCTGACCCCACAGGAAGTTTCTACAGAAAAGACTGACAGGACCTGACTGCTCGGGAAGTCTCTGAGTCTTGTGCAAAGCAGACCCTATGTAGGAAGCCAGAGGGGAGGAGGGTAGCCAGTCAGAGGGAGTTTAGGGGGCAGCACTGGCTCTCAGGCTGACCAGGCATGCTCATTAGGGGCAAATCATGGACAACCGACCATACATGCTGGCCACTAGCGACTGTGGGGGACTTTTTCCCTCGCTTGACTATATAACCCTAACCCTAACTCTCATGATACCAAGGTAGGATCATAAGTAGTGGGCCTATGCTTGGCAGGTGTTGTTATTTTAAGGTGTCTATAGACAGGTGTTCAGGTTTATCTCTGTGGCTGTAGTCTCTCTGTAGCTGAAGACTACAGCCAAACACTTGAGGAGATACGGACCCAAAGGTGAGGAGACTGAGATTCCAAAGTTGTGGGGGCTGAGGAGGAGCTAGTAAAGCCAGTGGAGTCTGCTGTGGACCACATAGTCAAGCACTTCTGAGCCGATGGGGCAAGTTTCCCATTCAAACCACCACAACAGGTAAAGAAAGAATCAACTTCACAGTGTGCCCCTCTGACCTCCACAGAAGTACACACACACACACACATGCAGACACATACACACACACACACACACACACACAAACTCACATATACACACACAAGCACATAACACACATACACATGCAGACATACTCACACACATATATGCAGACACATACACACACGCATGCAGACAAATACACACACTTAGACACACATACATGCAGACACACACACACACATTTAGCCCCTTTGAACAAATACCAATTCTGCTTCATGCTGGCCCATCCTAAAATTCTTTTCAGCAGAGCCAAGCAAACCCCAGAAACTCAAGCTGGTTCACGACACTACCCACCACATCATGTCACATCATGATCTTCTTCATGGGTCCAGACTTGATGGAGTCACTACTGTCCTAACCACAGGTATCCTCACAAGATCCAGCAAGCTCACTGAGTCCTTACCACAGCAAGCACATACACTGGAATATCAGCTGTTGATAGAAAAGGTCATGCTCAGAACAAAAAGAGGGGGAAAGTCAAGCAGGAAAATGGTGACCTGTGCCACCCACTGCCTCTTGAACTCCTTAGGAATGGGTTAGCATCTGCAGGATTTAAATTTTCCAAAAGCAGAGAGAACGATATTAATAAAAGCAAGAGGAAAGTAATCTAGTCTACGGTGGCTTAATGCTTCACACTGTATGTAAGATACATCATTCTGGGCTGCATAATAAAGGCTCCACCATTAATCACAAGAGGACTTGGTGCTGGGCACTGTTCCCAGTTTTTGCCAGGCCATCTGCCAGACAACTCTTGAGATGATCACACAGTAGCTTGCCACCAGGGGAGAGGCCCATGGCAGTTCCAGAAAGAGCAATGCAGTGAGCATTTTTCATCAACCCAGGTCTGAACGCAGGGGAGACTGAGGGAGGGAGCAGATGAATCCCGACCTCTTCACATGGGACAGCGGTGTTCAGACAGCCATCCTTGGGTACTGACTTGAATTTCATAAAAGCTGCAAGGCACAGACTATGGTCCCCATAT
Source organism: Lophiomys imhausi (assembly GCA_907164525.1). Taxonomy (NCBI): domain Eukaryota; kingdom Metazoa; phylum Chordata; class Mammalia; order Rodentia; family Muridae; genus Lophiomys; species Lophiomys imhausi. The sequence continues at coordinate 3,009,080 of CAJQZJ010032232.1, forward strand.
TGAATTTCAGCTCTACCAGGAGCTGGAAAGGAAACTCCCACCTTGCGTGCCACTCAGGGTAGAGTGTTGCTATCACACTAATTTGGTTTCTCTGGGTGAAAGAATGAAGACATTGCATACTGCCCTGCCCTCCTCTCTGGATTCAGAGAAAGCCACTGGCTCCTTCCGATGCTGAGCATCTGAAGGGCACAGGGGAGGCCATCCTTCTAGGAATGAGGGTACACATAACTACTGCTTTCTTCCTGGTCCCATCCTGACTCCAAGCAGGATGTTGATCCTTCACCTGTGAAAAGAAATGGTCCAGCAGTGCCCTTGAGGTGAAGTCAGGACACTATGCTGACATCCCCCTGCCCCAGTGGGGGGCCGTTGCCTGGTGCAACACCACCATATGTGAGCAACTATATTTTGTCTCATCCTCATAGCAGCACAGGGACCATCACTGCTGCCTGCCATCTCTACATCACCCAAGGTGAAGTCAGGAAGGAAACACACACAACCAATACAGTTAAAACTCAATTCCAGCCTTGTGGATATTGTCAGTTGTCCATATTCCAGTCCCATTCACTCTGGGGAGGATCTTGACTGGCTGAAAGATGTGACCATGGGGCGTGGCTCTTCATATTGCTGATGTTTCAAACTTCTTTGCAAGGAACACATGTGTACCATGTTCAACGGTGTATGTTAAGCACTAACTATGTGCCATGCATTGTCCTCAGTTATAGGCAGAATGAAAAACAGAAAGGGCATCTGCCCTACGAGACTTAAGTACAGAATTATATCTCCCTGTATTTACTTACATGTGAATCCTTTAACTCTTGTACATAGTGTATGAGTCACTTCGTTGTTGTAACATAAAGCCTGACAGAAGCAACTGAAGAAAGGGAATGTTTGTTTGGGCTCATGGTTTCAAGAGGATTTCAGTTCATTGTGATGGGACACATGAACGCTGAGTTGGGAGGAACCCCATCTCACATTCAAACCATCCCAGGAGGTTTTCGGCGACACTCAACCCATTGCTAGGTATTTCCAAAGCACTTGCCACGTGTCAGGCCCTGGCTAGCTTTAGCATGGTGATTCTTGTTCACTTCCCAGAGGAGTGAATGGGAGGTTGATGTGTCCAAGGTCACAAAGCTTAAATGATTTGGTGAAGTCACTATGACTGAGAGATGACCACTGTGGTGTGTCTGTACCAACTCAAGGAGTGGAGAGCAAGAGGCTAAACTAGAATGGCTCTGTCTAGTTGTCTGGTGGGAGGAGGGGCACAAAAGCAGATGCATAGTGTGGGCATGTGCACGGATCCCATGAAGACCCAACAGGAAGTAAGAACTGGAAATTTTGCCAGACACACGTAGCATAAATGCTAAGGCAACATAAAATGAGGTTCCACTACACACATGTAGGAACTGGGGTGGAGTGTGGGCAGATTTTCCTATGAAATTAAAACTTCCCATCTTGGAGGGAAGGCCACTAAAGAGAAAGTGAAACAAGAGGGTGTTCCAACATTCCATCTTGCAGGGAAGCGTGCGAAGACAGGATGTAAACCGCTACAAATAGCTTCCGGAAGTCCCTAAAACTGGCCAGATTCACCAGGTCCCCCTCTCTCCAAGCATATATAAATAGTAAAAACTACTGAGAGTCACTCTTAGACAAGTTGAGCTGCCTAGAAGACTCAGACCAACTGAGCTGCCCGAACTGTCCACCCTGTTGAGTTGCCTGCAGGCTGTGTGGTGACCTCCAAGTTTCCGTCTTACCCATGATCTGTCACCCATGCTGGGATGGGCTTTGGCTGATTTCTGTTCTTTTAAGGAACCCTTCACCTGCACTCCTATAAGTAATCCCAGGAAAACTCATTGCGTCACCAAGTTAGACCTCAGAAGTGGTGTCTTCCTTTGGTTTGGTATCAGTAAACTGGGGTTTGCAGGCAATTGTTCACACCTCCGCCGGAATAGGGTAACAGGGGAGAGATTAGAGATATGGACTGAACAGGCAGAGGGGAGTTTGGGGTAGCTACACAATACGCATATGCTTTAGAACTTGTCAAAACTTGAACTTAAACTGAATACATGCTGCCAAATGTGAAAAAACCTTTAATATAGCTGACACCTAAAGAGAATCCTAGTTTTCCTGGTCCTCCAGGCCCTGCCCCAGCCTGCAGCCTATGCCTGCTGTAGCCACATTTCATAGTTTAGGTTACTGTCTAGTTTCATTTCTGTTGCTGTGATTAAATAACCCGACAAAATGCAACTTCATGGAAAAGGGTTATTTTGGCTCATAACTCTAGGCTACAGTTCATCATTACAGGAAAGTCATGGCAGGAGCTTAAGGCAGCTGGTCGCTTCAGCCCCACAACCAAACAGAGAGATGAATGCATGCTTGCTTGCTTGTTTGTGCTCAGCTCAATGTTTCCCCTCACACAGTTCAGGACACCGCTAGGGGACAGAACCGCCTCCAGTGGACTCAGTATCAATCAACACAGCCAACCCAGCGCAGACAGTCCCTCACTGAAACTTTCTGCCCAGTTGATAATAGAATGTGTGAGTCGACAACTAAAGCTGACAAGGACCCTGTTCCATTTCCCATTCCATGAGACACCCAAGCTCACTTATCCACGGTGAACACTGGGGACACAAGGCACTGTTTCCATAGTAGATGATCTCAAAGAGATTGCCCATCAACACAGGTCATCACTTCACAAAACTCATTTCATTCCCTTGTGGAAGAATGTATTTCGTCGGGCGGTGGTGGCGCACGCCTTTAATCCCAGCACTTGGGAGGCAGAGGCAGGCGGATCTTTGTGAGTTCGAGGCCAGCCTGGTCTACAAAGCGAGTACAGGACAGCCAGAGATATTCAGAGAAACCCTGTCTCGAAAAACCAAAAAAAAAAAAAAAGAATGTATTTCAAACTGCATTCTTCAGGAGAAGGGGTGATATAGAATAGAGATGCTTGGCAAGGAGAACTGCACTACAGGATAAATGATGCCTTTAGGATTCCAACACAGACCTAAGGATGCGGTTACATTCTCATTCATAAGAGGAGTCCCAACAAAACCAGTGAACATTCTAAGACATTATACCAACTGGAGCCAACCCTAAATCTAACCCAGACCCTAAAATAACCGTAACCTAACTCTAACCTAAGGCTAACACTCACCATAAAATTTGCCCACATTTTAGCATCATGAGCCATTATAAAACAAACTAACCTTAACCTATCCTTAACCCTAACCTGGCCTTATCTCTAACTTCACCATAACCTAATCATAACCCTAGCTTAGCCATAACCATGACCTAACCCTCTACATAAGAACATGACCCCATGAACCTCCCTCACTTTCAAAGAGACACTATACTAGCCACAGAATGACCCTAATCCTGACCCTAATCCTGACCCTAACCAACAGCCCTAAATTTAACACTAACTCCTCAAAGCCTATGTCTTTTCCAGATGCATTGTAATTAATTACTTTGATCTTAATCCCAAATTTAACCCCATCTGTAACATTAATTTTGACTCTAACCTTAAGCCTAACCCTGACTTTAACCAATAACCCTGGCACTAGCCCTAAATTTCTAAAGCCCCTGTAATTCCAAGAGACATTATAACCCTACCCCAAACCCCAAAGCCAGCCCAAACAAATAATCCTAACCCTAATCAGCAACCTCATCCCCAAACCCAACTCTAACTCTAATTGTAACTCTGGTATCATGATCAGCAAGTCTGTCTGGGAGGCTGAAGCCAACAGCAATGAACTCCCTAGTCCTTATTTTCGTCCCACATCCCCCAGGGCGGGAGCCTACTGGACCAGTCCACTGGGGCTTGTGACCCCAGAGGAGAAAAGTTGAATTTTCTGGGGGCCTCTGAGGGCCCCTGGGGACAATTGGTAGAATTAAGGAAATTGCTAGCAATGACTATCACGTGGCCTCCCAAGCTGTGTCAAACCATAGCAATTGCCAGGACTCCATGACCATCACCAACTCAGCTCTCCCCTTTGCTGGTCTATCACTCAGCCAGCTCTGGGAGGCAGGAAGGTGCCTGCAATGATCTCTCTTCTTAACATACCACCCGGACTGTCTCGGGTCACCATGCCACCACATTCAACTCCCAATTACCTCTTTGCCCCAAATTAGACACGGGGATGTGACAAGAACAGACAGCAGACGGCTTGCGATGCACAGGCCGGTCAGAGGGGGCTGCCCTCCCTTGTTAATTGCGTTTGCTGATCGCTGGTTAATTGTGAGCCCTCAGCAGAAAGGCTCCACCATGCTTCCTTCACTTAGTTCTGACACAGCAACGAGAGGTGGCCGCATGGGACTGACTCCCAGAACGTCCTCCAGCTCCCTGGGTTACTAGCAGCATTTGGAAGCTGAGAGAGAGACAAGGAGTGTTCCCAACTGTCCCTTAGCTCTGTCATCTCCTGCATCTCCTAACAGTAGGGGTAGAGCAGGGGCTCTGGAGGGACAGCTATCGTGTGTCTGGTGTCCCCACGAACAGAGGTTAGTTCAGCCTTCCCCAGTTGGTTCTCTTGCGCGGTATGTTGGTATATTGCTACTGTGAGACACATGTTCAGTTACATGCGTGCATGTGCGTACTTATGCTCAGTTTGAGACAGACATCAAGAAGCTCAACAGCCCAGCTGCTGCCAGGGTCCCTTTCGCAGCAATGCTGTGTTTAGCCCCCCACCCTTTCACTTTTCTGGCCTTGCACCCCTAAAGACCATGTTCTTTGATTTCCTCGGCTTCTGACTTTAATGTAAACACATTCTACCCACATGCTCTCTGCCTAGCTTTCCTGACTAAGGGGTTACCAGTATTAGTTCCATGAACCATTGTTCCTTGGCATCTATACTGTCTGCTCCTGGGGTGTTGATACGACCATACTTCACTTAGTCACAGGTCTGCCGATAAACTTCTGGGTTATCTGCAGTTATTTTCTTATATTACAAGTAAGATCATTGCTAGCACACATGTGGCCTAGAGTTTCCCTGGGATGACATATGTGGACATGGAATCTCTGATCTGTGAAATAGATATGTCTTCAAATGCAGTGGATGTCAAACTACCTTCCCCAGTACTTCTCCAGCCCACACTTCCTACCTCAGTGAGCAAAGGTTCCCATTCCTCCGTTGTGAGTGCTGATCAGGCCCTTCAAGAAGCCGGTTGTTCCATGAAGAGAACCTTGTGAACAAACTTCCTCCCTGAAAGGGACCCAAGGTGGTGAAGGATGCTGATACCACCCCTGGGCTGAAGGGACAGAGGGCAGGCGTGGACAGAGATCTGTGTCATTGGAAACACGGGGAGGGCAATTCAGTAAGGGCTCAGATGGAGAGGTGGCACCCTGAGGGCATGAGGAGAGCCCTCCAAACTCTTGTCCCTCTTCATGCAAGCTGTGGTGATCAAGCAGCATGTCTGGGCTAGTGGTGAATCCCACAGGGCCAGCCTGCAGCAGGGAAGGAGAGCAGGAAGGAACAGAGGGATAGAGGGGTAGAGGACACCAGTCCAGCAGGCTGTTACCCTCGTGTGTTGTGGTGAGAGGGTCCCTCACTCTTACTTTAATTTGCATCTCCGCAGTTACTAATTAAGTCTCTTTACATAAGCATCAATAACAGTTTAGTGGGGAGCTCTGTGCAGCACCCATCTGTGACACTCACCTTCTTGTCTTGCTCTCCTTTAGATTTCTTTGTGTTTCCCAGGTGCTGAATCTTTATCAGTAACAAAAGCACTAAGCATCTTACCCTGTGTCTTTTTAAATCACAGAAGGTTGACCAGAGAGATGGCTCAGCAGTTAGTAAGAGTACTGGCTGCTTTTCTAGAAGACTAAGTTTGGTTCCCAGAACCTGCATAGTCACTCACAACCGCCTGTAACCATCACTCCAGGGATCCAAAGGCCTCTTCTGGCCTCCATGGGGACTGCATGCATATGGTGCACACACACACACACACACACACACACACACACACACACACTCATACATATAAAATAAAATTAAAATAGAGGTATTTGGACTTTTATGTTATCAATTTTGTTAATTTGTCATTATGGATAGTTTTATTGGGCATCTCAATGGTAGCATTTCTTTTAAGTCTCACTTAAGAAATCAGTCTCTTCTCTTTGGAGTGTGTGTGTGTGTGTGTGTGTGTGTGTGTGTGTGTGTTTGTGTGTGTCTCTGTGTGTGTCTTTCTGTGTGTCAGTGTGTGTGTGACTGTCTGTGTATGACCATATGTGCATATGTATTTGAGTGTGTGTTTACACACACCTTCACATGGAGGCTAGAGTAGGGCATCAGATGTCTGCCCTTGTTGCTGTCTGGCAGTTCTCTTGACACAGTGTCTCTCACTGAACCTTGTAGGGAGTTAGATAAATTAAATTAGATTTAGAAAATATATAGGGGTTTCTGATACTGTCTCTTAATTTGGGGCATGAAGATCATTATCAGCATGTGGACTAAAAACAGGAAACAAACAGGAGACTTAATAGACTGAAAAACAAGGTTGAAGTCAGGAAAAACAGGAAATACTCAATGGACTGAAAAACAAGGTTGTCAGAAAAACAGGAAAGACTTAATGGACTTAAAGAAACAAAGTATCTGGCCTGACATTGTTTTCAACTGCTAAGTGGGCGGAGCCCAAATTAAGCTGAAACAGAGTTCCTCCTATTTAAGAACAGTGCATGGAGCCCAAAAGGAGAAGAGGCCCCTGATGCTAGAGAGCTCCGAGAGTCCTGCTGAAAAAAGTGCTGGCCATTGATGGCCAGATCTCCCTGAGGCAGAAAGAAGCTGGTAAGCAAAGAAAGACTCAGCAAAAACAGCAAAAGGCCAAGGACTAAACCCTGTGGCTCAGCTTTTGCCTAGAGGGGTTTGATCTGTCCAAACAGTGGCCTAAAGAAAACTGTGCCTGGCTTTAAGGACTCTGAGGTAGAGCAGCAGAGTTGCTGATGCAAAGGGGCTGGGGTCTCCCAGAGAGAAGAAAGCATCAAGCCTCATTTAAGGTGAGACTAAAATAACCAACTGATGAACCTGCATCTGAGAGATCCAGAAAAAGGACTGCTAAGTGTGTTAAAGAATCTACAACAAAGACTGTGTTCCTGACGACTGAGGACCTGCCCCAGAGACTGTATCATTATAAAAGGTTAGAAAAATAATTATCAATAGGTTTAGTGGATAGGTTAAAGGGGTTGTAGGAATTTATAGGATTAATAGTTAAGAAATTGTTGGTATTTGTTTTAAGTGAATATAGTAATAAATAAATAAGTGTTAAATAATAATTAAAAACTTCGGTTACAGAACCTAAGGCTCACTATTTCAGCTGAGCTGGCTAACTAGCGCCCAGGGTCCACCTGCTCCTGCTCCATCCTGCCCCACTGCCAACGCCAGGGTTACAGGTACAGGATGCCATGCTTGGCTTTTGCATGGGTGATGGGAATCTAAACTCAGGTCCTCATGCTTGTATATCAAGCTGTCTTACCTTTGAGCCATCTGCCCAGGCCGTTCTCTGTTCTTTCAAGTGTTGGGTCCAACATGAATTGATGAACACCACATGAGAAGTGAATAGGAGAGTCCATATTTCCACAAGAATAAGCAACTATTCCAACACTATTAATCAATTAATTAGTCCCTTTCTCATCTTGGCGTATCCATAAATGTGCAATACATTTTAATTTATCAGAGTGCCTTAAAGAGGCCTTCAACAAATTTTGGTAACAATTTTGTATAAATATCTCTCATCCATTTGATTAGATTTATTCCTGGTTTGCCTTTATTAGCACTGATATTTGTAAATTTAATTTTAGTAAAAATGAAACCAATCATTTCTATTGTACACAAGTACAATTAACTTGCTTATCGTATCCAGTAAGGTTTCAAAGGTCGTAGAAGACCTATGCTCGATACAACCTTTAGTGAGGTTCCTCGCCTTAGGAGACAGCTTCATTTGCAGCATTTCCCTCTGGATTCCTGGACACTGTTTTTTTTTTCTGAGTCTGGTGTTGCATTCTTTCTTGGATCTCTGTCTTCTGTTTTAATTCATTTTCTTATCCTACTGCACTTTTTACTTCCTCAGGTACAATGTTTCCCAGAAGATGACAGGGGCAATGTTAGCCGAGAAGAACACTGTAGCTTTTTTGTCCTAGAAGGAGTTGTTGGGGGTGGGGGGGATTTTAGGGTGTGAAAAGCTGCTTTGAGTTTGGATAAGAACTTCTGTCATAAATTAGTGCTGTCTACTGAGACAACTAAATATTCCTTTTTCATTTAAGCTGTTAATATAGAAGAAATAAGCAAGTTAATACAGTTCCTAATCTCATCCTCTAGAAATGAAAGCCTATGTAGTCAGGAGAGGCCATATGTTTTTCGTCTTCACACCATATTTGGCCAGCATATTTTTAGGACTTTTTAGTGTGTGTTAATGTTTGATACTAGCCTTTTCTCAAACCACCCTTGTTTTGATGTCAAGATTATATGCTTTTCATAGGTTGACTTTGTAAAACTATTTTCTGAAATGTTTGAGTGGAAATAATAGCACCTATTCTTTGAATAGTAAAATCTGAAAGTAGAACTCATAAAGTATGGTACACTCTCTATAGAGGAATTTTAAACTGAGTTCAATTTCCTTAACTGTTATATGAATATTGAGAATTTTTTCCTCCTCAGGAAGTTTTAGCAATTTATACTTTCCAGCAATTTTGTTTCAATTTTGTCCAAATTTTCAAATTTTTGTTTCATATTATTCATAATAATCTGCTACGACCATTTTATTTTATTTTATTGCCCACAATCTATTACAGAAGACAGTAGCCAAAGAAGAAAGCCCCACCTAGAGGTGAAGAGTTACAGGCAATTAAGAACTGCTGGGAGAGCGAGGGTCACTCTGTTCCAAGCAGGAGCCACCAGTAGATGGTCCACTCCCAAGTGTGAGCCATAAACACCCAAGGAGGAGGAGCCCCCAGTAGATGGTCCACTCCCAAG
>CAJQZJ010032232.1:3021574-3035858 GCA_907164525.1 Lophiomys imhausi
GGTCATATGAGCACACACGAGCATTAGACAGGTCATATGAGCACACATGAGCATTAGACAGGTCATATGAGCACACACGAGCGTTAGACAGGTCATATGAGCACACACGAGCATTAGTCAGGTCATATGAGCACACATGAGTGTTAGACAGGTCATATGAGCACACACGAGTGTTAGACAGGTCATATGAGCACACACGAGCATTAGATAGGGTGCAGACACTTTCAAAGACAGTGGAGAAGCAAAGGACCAGGCTTTAAAATAGACAGAAGCAAAGACATCCTGAAACAACAGGGAAGAAAGTCCTAACCAAGGTCACCTGATGCACAGGCCCACCGTTACCTCTGCTGAGAAAATAAGAATTCCCTCCAACCTTGCATGTCTCACTGTAGCACAGAGTTGAGTGCAGATCAGGGGCAGAGAGCAGCAGCTACCCTCCAAAATCACCCAGGGGCTTCTGCACAGAGGACATCGGGACCCAGCAAGGAACCAGCAAAGCGTTCCTCACAGAGGAAAGCAGCAGGCTCAACAGGGGCGATGCTGTTACCCAGCCAAAGACAGGCTTTTAAAACCTCAAAGCCCACCCCTAGTGGCACACTTCCTCTGACAATGTCACACCCCCTAATCCTTCTAATCCTTTCAAACATTCTCACTACAGCCAAAGCTGGCACCATTGTTTAGGCCCACGAGGTAACAACCAGAGCTGAAGCAAAGACAGTAGAAGACACTTAGTAAAGGACAAACTTGATACTAGGAATGTGACCACAGGGCCTGCAGAGGTGGCCCACTGAGTAAAACACCCCCTTTCAGGCAGGGCCACCTGACCTCAATCCCTACGACCCACATAAAAGCCCACGTTTCCTTTCCAAATCCAAGGACTCAGGGACTGTTGACAAAGACAGGGGCAGAAAGTTTGTAAAACGCCAGAAGTCAGAGAGAACCACAGGAAAACAATGCCTCCTGGGCACAACAGAACTAGCGCACTCGTGAACTCAGAACAGCCATGGTTGCTTCTTCAAGACTTGCACAGATCACAGCAGTGGATTTTCCAGCATGGAGAAGGAGGATAGGAAGCTGGGAGAGGTGAAAGGTGGGGGTGGATCTGGGAGAAGCAGGGAGGGTGGCAGTGCATGTGATCAAAAGATGTACACATGTGTGCAATTTCCAAAGAATGGGTGAAGATGCTGTACTTTCTTAAAATTGGGTGTGGTGGCAGGCATCTCCAATCCCAGTGCTGGGGAGGCAGACCAAGGGCTCGCTGGATGCCAGTCTAGCCAGCTTGGAAAGCTACACACATGCAATGGTGAGGCTGTGAACTGGATGACATCCCACCAGGGTCCAGGGGACATTTGGAATGTGACCTGTTCTGTAACTGTCCCATTGGTCCTGACGGCAACCAGTAAGGAATCTTAACCCCCCTCCCACCTGAGAAATCCTCTGTGATTTGCCCAAGGCACACAGCCTTGAAGCTGGCTTCTCTGGGTGGCTCCAGACCAAGCTCTAAGCCAGGGGGCACCACTCCAGTCTCCACCATGGCACCATGATGGCTGAGACCAACATACACCCTCCCTACCTTATAGATACACCCTCCCTACCTTATAGATACACCCTCCCTACCTTATAGATACACCCTCCCTACCTTATAGATACACCCTCCCTACCTTATAGATACACCCTCCCTACCTTATGTTGCTTCTATAGGGTATTTTGTCAAAGCCTTGGGAAAAGTAACCAATACTGGCCCTAAGAATTGTCACAGCCATCTTTATAAGATGAAGGCAGAGGGGTATCTGACACAGGGACAGAGAAGACACCCCGTGACAACAGACACAGAGGTTATAATGATGCAGACACAAGCCAAGGAACACAGGAGCCACCAGAAGCTGCAAACAGTGAGGAACAACTTGCCCCTGGAACTTCTAGAAGGAACCATAGACTCAAGTCAAATTTCTCTTCCCCAGGAGTGTTCTAGGAAGATTATCACAGCAGCCATGGAAACCAAAACCATGAAACCCTATCTCCAGCTGCCAACACAACCATCACTCACAGGAAGTGTCCTCCAAACCTGTGATTTCACCGCCCTCACGCTGGTCCACAAATAAACAGTTGTACAGTGGGGTACAGCCTAGGATGCTGCAAGAGCCATGGCTCTTCAGCTCATGGGTGCACAAAGAGCACGGCATGAGAGGAATTTCTTTTAGAAGGGGGATGGATGTGAGTAAGGGGCTTTGAGGGAACTGCATGCTTACAGTTGAAAATGTAGTCTTCCCCTCCCCAGAGTTCTTTCAGCACCTACACTAGAGTGAGTGCCTACCCAGTCCCTTCCAAGTCACCTGGAGGCATCTTCCTGCCCTTCTCATTCAGCTGCTCTTGTTACTTAAAGAAATAAGAATGATCATTGTGGGCTAAGCCCATCCAGCCCAGGAGCTGGTCTCCAAAATTGGTACCCAGGGATGCTTTGAAACGGCCATCCTCTTTAGAAGAATTACCAATTCCTCCCTTAAGGCCCGCTGGTTGAAATATTAGCATTTGTATCACAGGAAATTGTCTAAGACAACCCTATGCTGGCCTCCAGCTCTCTCTAGATGGGTTCCATTAGTAGAGAAAAATCACCAGGTGCCCCTCTCCCTAAACTCCAGGTTTGAGCTGAGCCAGCCACAGAAGCTTTGGCAGGGCTGGTGTCTGAGGATCCCAGGGTGTAGATCTTCTAGAGGCATGGAGGACTTCAGAGAGGAGACTGCTGGGAAGACAGGAGAAGCAGCCTGCTGCAGTCTCAGAAAGGTGCTGGTGGAGGGGAACCAAGGCACCACATGAAATGGACTCAAGATGTCTTCTTTAGTGAGCTTAGGGGGGCAGAGAACCAGAGATGAGGCGCCTTCCATAGCACAAACCTCTATTCTCATAATTCTGAGGCCTGTGAGGAAATCCATGACCAAGGTGATAGTGTCTCCTGGTATCATCTTGTGAAGCCTCTCTCCTTAACTTTCAGGTGGTCCCCTTCACAATGTCTCATGTGGTCTTTCCTTGGCAGGAGAGCATCCTACTGTCTTTTCTCCTTTCTGTAAGGACATTAACCAGATTGGGTCAGGGATTCACACCTATGACATTATCAACCTTGACCTCTTCAAAGTACCCATCTCCAAATATAGGGCCTGGGGGGATGACAGTTTCTAACTACAAATTTTAGGACATGAAAGTCAACCATACCAGGGCCCAGATTTCTCCTTTCAAACTGTGTACCCAGGCTGGGGATCAGTGGTTTCCTTTTCTTTCCACCCTACCAGACCAGTCCTCTCTCACACCTTTATTGTCTCTCAGAAGAAGGGAAAAGAAAGTTCAAATAAACATATGTGGTGATTAATCTTGGTTAATTAATCTTGGTTGGATCTAGATTAATCCTCCTGGATTGAGAGTTACCTGGGAGATTAGCAATTCTGGGTGTGTCTCTGAGGACGTTTCCATGGATAATTAGATTGTGGGGTTTTGACTCAATCAAAAGAAACACCCCTTGATGGATTCAAGAGATGGTGGCATTATTAGGAAGTATTAAAAAGTGAGAGGTAGAACTGAGTTGGAGGTGTATCCTTGTCGGTTATAACTTCCGCTGTGACTCCCTCTCTGCTTCCAGGCCATCGTGTAAACAGTTCTACTTGGCAGTTCAGCCCTCCTCTACAGTGGAAAAACACTTCTTAAAACACAGGCCAGAATAAGTCCTTCCCTGCTTAAGGAATCTGGTATATTGTCCACAATGGGGCTAAAGTAGATAACAGGACCTAAAAACGCAGAACTTCACTCACCCAGGATCCAGACACTAACGTCCTGGGCAGAGTGTCCGACCCCTGGCTGCTCTGGGGAGAGAGAGACAGCTACCTGGAGAAGCTACCCAGCTACATGGGACTTGCTGGAAAAGGTCAGTGTCTCCATATTGTCCGTGGAGAGCCAGGGTCCATGTCAGAAGGCATCTCTCACAGACTCCACTTTGCAAATGCAAGGAGGCGGAATGGCGGCTCAGAGTGTTTTCTGTGAACCAACATCACTAGTGCCTTCCACCACCTCACCCCCAGTTAACACCGGAACAACCAGAGAGTTAATGAGGGAGAAATCCCTGTGTCCTGGGCATTCCAGGGGCAGAGCCTGAACTCTAATATGAGGAGAGACAACAGGACACACGGGATTAGGCATGTCTATTGATTCAGCTCCTCCCCCCACCACAAGAGCCTTTGATTCTGTGCTTTGATTCTTCTCTCTGCGGCTCCTGACGGGGGTCCCAGCCTTTGTCTAACTCGCTGGCATCTTTTTTCAGAAAAAAAAAAAAAAAGCCAAAGATTAGCTCATGTTTGCAGATAGACAAAGCTCCCTCCGGAACAAACACAAATAGTGTTGTACTGTGGCCCGCATGAGATCCAATTGCAAAATCATGGTATCATCTTGAAGATTCCTAGGAACAGCAGGGAGGTAGCACTGCCTAGAGCCTGCAGCTCCAACTCCCTCCAGGGCCCAGAGCCCTCTGCAGAAAGAGGTTGACAGGAGACCCCTGGATGGAGGAGACCAAGCCAAACTCATGCCCTTTCACCAGATGTAATGGGGCTGTTACTGGCTCTGGTGGAAAGTTCATGAAGAAAGGGGAGGTCCTGGAACTTGAAGGCACCTCTAGGTGGGTCCCCTCAGACAAAGGAAATCAGAGCACAGAGCTAGAAAGATGGCTCAGCACTTAAAAGCACTGGCTGCTCTTCCCGTGGTCTCAGGTTTGACTCCCAGCATCCATGTGGTGATTTAGGACCATCCACAATTCCAGATTCAGTGGATCTGACACCCTCTTCTGGCTTCCGAACATAGTGAGGTGCACAGACATACATGTAGGCATGAAAATCATACACATAAAGTAAAAACAAACAGACAGAAGAGGAGCATGTGCCATAAGCTTGTGTGTTTCACCCCTTTCCTCTGTAAACCAGATGTCCACCGCAGACTCTGTGGGCCGGAGGCAGGAAGAGAAGCAGAGTCCACAGACAAGCACACAGTCCGGTTACTAAAGGAAACACCCCACCCTCCCACCCTGACAGATATACCTCCTAAGAGCCCAGAGGCTGGGTTCAACTTAGAATCCTGAGACTGTGGAATTCTGTATCACACCTGTGTGGTACCAAAGAGAGCTGGTCCAGATGCCACGTGGCCACCCAGCTTGTCCTAAGAGGATGGACTCAGGTTGACCCTGAGAAAGGGCTCAGTAATCAGACCTGGGACTCCTTGTGTCCTAGGTACTGTCATGTGAGTTCTAGGCTTCTGTGAATATGCCGTCTCCTGGCCTTGCAGACTTCTCTGTGCTGGAGGACATCATAGAGGTCCTTCTGAGCTGGCCACTCTAAGGCTGGTCACAGCTGCCCCATCTGCTGCAGCCTCCAAGCCTAGACACATCTGAGAGACTCAGGCATATAGCTGACTGAATTCCCCATGGCAAACCCTTTGGGTACAAAGTGAGACATAAACAAATTAATGAGAATAATGAAAATAACAGCCCCATGTTTCCTTGATGCTGACACGTGTTCTGCTTCCTCTTTTTATCTTGTCTAGAATTGGGACACATTTTATAATTATGATGAACGCTGAGCACAACGGGACTTCGCAGGCTGTCCCCGTACTGTTGTTAGGCTGACAGTGCCCCCTACAGTCCAAGACATCCTACAGCTGGAGCTTTACTTGCGGAAGTCAAACCTGAGCCTGTGAGCCTGGAGATTAAAGACATCTGCTGTGGACCACTGAGGAGTGTGAGAGTGGATAGGGGTACTGGATATGTTCCCTCCACCCTCACATGAATCCAGAAGCATCTTTCCTGAAGCAGGAGAACCAAAAAAAATAAGAATCAAGAGCCGGGGAGACCCTCATCATCCCTCCCCCTAGGTATGAGATGGACCCATGCATTTTTGGTAAGCCACATGTTTGTCTGGCCACATCCTTTCCTACATCATTATCACACAGGTGGAGGGGAGGGAAGGGGAGCTCCCACCCATCCTTCCTCTCTTTCACTAGCGGTGATTTCCTTCCGGCAAGCACCCTTCATTCTGACCAGTAAATATACGAGGACTTGAAGAAGTTCATTTCCTCAGGAGTAGCTGGAGTCGCAGCTCACCTCTTCAGTCAATAACTGATTATCTTGGTTGCAAATTCAATTCGCCACCTGCAGCCTGCATTACTTGATGGGTCTTGACAAGTCTGATTGTCTTGGCGGAGTCTGTCAGAGGGAAAGGCCTGCTAGAGCTGGATTTGCTCAGATTCGGGCTTCATGGGCAGCAGGAGAAGGGGGCAGCCTGCCCCACAGTTTCCAACATCCCAGTTCCTCCAGTGATGAGGTCCCTGACCCTGAGGTGGTTTGAATAAATTGCTCTCCATAATACGGAGCGGTTGAATACTTGGCCCTCTGTTGGGGAGGTTTAGGAGGTGCAGCCTTGGAGGAGGTGTGTCACTAATGGTGGGCTTTGAGAGTTTAAAGACTCCCACCATTTTGAATTAACTCTGTTTCCTGATTCTAATCCATCATGTTCTTAACTTTAAGCTCCAGCTACCATACCTCTTCTGTACTATAATGGACTCATCCACTTACAACCATAAGTTCAAATGACACATTTCCTCTTTTAGTTGCCTTGGTTGTGGTCTTTTATCACATCAATAGAAAATAAAAATCTATAGACCCCACTTTGGAAATGCAGTGGTGTCAGCAATGGCTTCACCTAAATTCAGTCTTCAGTTCCCAGGCACAGGCCTTAGGTATGAGCAACACTTGTGCCCTGGCAGGTAAGGGAGCAGGCAAGGAATGTGTCACTTGATCAGGCGTGTAGGAGGAAAGGGTATGTTTAGGACACTAGAAACAGAGTAGCTGAGATCATCTTCTAAAGCCAAGGACCAGGCAATGCAAGGACAGGATCAACTTCCTTCTCTTTGTTTTGATAGCCTTGGGAAACAAAAGGCTTCTCTGTCCATCTATTATCCATCCATCCACCTACCCATTTATCATCCTTCTCTCCATCCATTATAAATCTATCCATCCCACGTATACATTCATCTACATATCTGTCAATCTAATCCATCCCTCCATCCACCCACCTGACCATCTATAATCATCTATCCACCCATGCATCCCACATATATATCCATGCACATATCTATCCATCTAATTCAATATATCCACTCAACCACCCACCCACCTATCTATCCATCCATCTACCCATCCACCCATCTACCAATGCATTCATCTACCCTTCCATTCATCCACCCATGCATCCATCAACTCGTTCTCTATCTCTCAAGTCTTACACAGAGTCCATAGATAAGAAAGAATAGCAATTACTTCTCATTAATGAATAGACAAGTACTCATTTGCTCATCTCCAAGCATAAGTTACATGGCCCTAGAATTTTACCAAACAAAGTTTAAGAATTGGACTTCATTCTCACCTTTTGATGCCTAACCAGAATTTCAGGCAGAAAAAAAGGGCGGGAGGGGGAATCCTAAGAAGGATTTCAGTGGTAGGCTTTCAAACCACACAACTCAAAACCCTTCAGAATTCATTTGGGGATGCCAGAAATTGTCAAACAAACTTCACTGTAATCATATGTAAACGATTTCTTGGATAATGAAAGAAACACATCTACAAGGTGTTAAGTGGAAAATTTCACACGCAACAGACCCGCAGTCTGCTCGACCGGCCGGCAGGCCATCTCATTCTCCAGGAGGACTGGAAACAGTCTCCTCTAGCCTCCCCGTGGGTCTGTGAGTGACTGGGCGTGCTACTGATTCAGAGGGCCCCAGGCACACAGCAACAACACCTCCAAGCTGGGGTCCACTAATGTGCGGCTAGGGTCAAGCTCAGGCACATCAAACTCTTCTCATCACAGGGTACTGAGCAGCAAGCTGGGATATGTTAAGATGCTGTGGGGGAAGCAAGCAGGTGCAAACAGGAGGCAGAAGCCCCTGAGTGGAGAAGCTTCAGCGAGAGATGCAGGAAACACTCACATGGGCTTAGAGACAAACATCAGTGGGAACAGAAAGCATAAGACATGGGATGCACAGCCCAGGGGGCAGAAGATGTGGCTGGGACGCAGGTAACTCTATCATGCTAGCAATGTGGTTCAGTGTTCACAACAACCTGAAGTGGGGGCGGCCAGGTTGGCTCAGCAAGGGACAATACAGGACACCAAGCCTAACAATCTGAGCTCCATTCACAAGGTTGTTTCTTGGATTTGCTCAGTTATCTTTCTCTCTTCTCTATTATATAATTCAGGGCCCAGCCAAGGGAATGCTGCTGCCCACAATGGGCTGAGTCTTCCTCTACAAATAAACAGCTGAGACATCCCCCTCCCCCCCAGACATGCCTATGTGCCAACCTGGCTGGACGATTCTTTGTTAAGACTCTCTTCATGATATTTTACCATGGGTCCAGGTTGGTGGCCTCTGCAGGGTTGCTATTTCTTTTTTCACCCTTGATGGCCTTTCTGTCCTTCATCAGTTTTGTTAGGGATCTACCAATTTCATTGACCTCAGGCAAAACATTATTCGCTCCCTTGTTCTTTAATTGCATATTTACTTACTATAATTTTTTTTGTTTTGTTCTCGTCGTTTATTTTATTCTATTTTCTTTGGAGTTAGCTCAATTTTCAATATTCATGTAGGCATGTACACACACAATTTCAGACTGTGACAAGTGTGTGAAGGTCGGGGGACAGTTTGCTTTCTCCTCCCACTATGTGAGTTCCTGGACTGAACTCGGATCATCATGCTTGGCTATGGGCCCTTTCATCCACTGAGCCTTCTCACCAGCCCTGAAATTTCTTTTTCTTGCTTCTTGAAATGAAAGTTTTAAAATATTTTGATCCTTTCTTTGCATATTACATCTTTACGCAGCTGTAAATATAAGATGCAGCTACAATATTATCTCTAAACCCTGTGTTAGCCATTTCCTAAAGATACAATGTCATACACCTTGGTTGACATTTAGTCAAGAATGTTTCATAACCTCTGCCTTGCCGTTGAGGTTTCTTCTTTGAACCATAGGCTAGTTAGCAGTGTGAGGCTTAAACACCCAGCAGGCAGAGATTTTCTGCTTATCTTTTTGCTTCTGGTTCCTGGTGTAATTGTGCTGGGGCCAGTGAGCACACTATGCATTATTTTGAAAATGGTCAAGACTTGCTTCCTGAACTACTGTGTTGTCACTTTTGGTAAACGTCCCGTGTCCATTGCTGGAGTTAAGGAAGGCGGTGCAGGCCGCTGTTTCATATCCGTCAATTAAGTCCGCTTGATTTATGGTATTGTTCAGAGCCTCTGCATTCCGTCTGGAGAGTTTGTCTGTTTGTGATCTCTGCTGTGGAGAAATTGTCTGAACTATCCTACCAAGATGAAGTGGGAGGGTTTCCACTTTCATATTTCCTCAGTGTTGGTTCTGTGTCTGAAGTATAAGCTTACAGCTCATGCTTACATCCTGGCCAGAACACTGCTCTTTTCTGTAAAGCTATATAATGCTGGTAGCCTTGAAATATTTTGTTTGGGAAGGATAATGCCATTGATGATCAAGAAAAGAGTCTGAATATTGGCAGAAAGGGCTTTCAGGGAGAAACACTGGCCAGTGTCTCTTCCCAAGCTAAAAAGTAAAAATGGTGAAACTCCTCCCCTTCCACATAATGTTTCAGCCCCTGGAGGTATGCTGTCAGCACACCCGTGACTCAGAGCTGGGATCTGCCTTTTCCAAGCTCCAGAAACTATGGGTCAACTACCAGAGACCTATACTCCACACACAGACAGGGCTGAGGAAGAAGTCTTAAGTTTTAGACCATCCCCAACTACCTAGTGATTTCAAGGACAGCCTAGACTACATAGAAAAACAGCATCTCAAAAACTATATATACATGAAGCCACATGTGTGGTTCATGCCTGTGATCTCAGACTGGAGCTGTACATGTCATGTGTGTTTGAGGCTAGCTTGACCTAGATAGTGAGTTCTAAACTAGCCTGGGCTGTAAAGTGAAACCCTGACATTCTCTCTCTCTCTCTCTCTCTCTCTCTCTCTCTCTCTCTCTCTCTCTCCTCCCTCCCTCCTTCCAACCCTCTCTCCCTCCCTCCTTCCTTCCCTTTTCTCTCCCTCCCTTCCTCTCTCTCTCCCTTCCTAGCCATCATGAGGTTAGCTGCTCCTCTCCACCACGCCCTCCCCACCATAATAAATAGAAGCCTCTGAAACCATGATCAAAAATATAACTTTCTTCTCCTTAGATGTTTCTGCCAGGCATTTTGTCACAGAAAATGTGACATTAGACCAACTCAGTGTCACCTCATGGCATACATCGGTACCACATCCCTCTCTGTATGAATCACACTTCGGGGTTCAGCTGGACACATTGCTTTGACCATCCTGGTTACAGACATTTAGGTGGTTTCCATGATGGGGGACTATGAGCAGTCCTGCAATGGACAGTGTGCATGAGAATTTCGGTGGCCCTATGTTGTCACATCTGTGAGGTCTGGGCCTAGGTTTAGAACTG
Organism: Lophiomys imhausi; assembly: GCA_907164525.1. NCBI lineage: Eukaryota > Metazoa > Chordata > Mammalia > Rodentia > Muridae > Lophiomys > Lophiomys imhausi. The sequence goes on from CAJQZJ010032232.1 coordinate 3,032,098, forward strand.
CCAGGCTTCATGGGGACTCTGCCCTTAACCTCTGAGGAACTGCCACAGTGACTTCTACAGTCCTACCAGCAGATCACATGGGTTCCAGTTTCTACATCTTTTTCAGCACTTTTAACTGTCTCTCTTGGTTATAACCACCCTCCATCCTCACGGATGTGAGGTACCATTCAAGAGTCTCTCCCATATTTGACAGTTGATGACACACAGCAGTCAAGAGTTCCAAGCCACCACATGCTCCTTACAACCATATAAAGAACGTCACGTCCCTTTCACATCCAACTTCACTTTTCTCAAGACCTCAGATCCTCACGCTCCACCTGAAGACGTTATACTGACACAGCACCAAATGGCCTCATGCCTGGGTCCTGGGGCACTGGGTGCCCTGTCATTTGGGCGTGTGGGTAGGAGAACAGATCTTCCCTGCCGAGCCTCACAGCTCTCCTTGGAGTTGTCATGGAAACTGCTGTAGCCACTACTCCCTTCTGCCTGCTCCATGTTAATAAACAGCCTCATTATTTTGCAGAAAGCATTTTGGAAAATCACCAGCCCCATTGCTTCATCGTGGCCCAAATTAATGAGGAAAGATTGTGGGGATATTTTTATTGACCATGAAAGGAGAGAAAGTTATGGCTCATTTGTGCACTTTTGCTGTATTTATGTTTTATGCATTAAAAAGTGATTTCCACCTCCATCGCCCATCTCTAATGCCCTCATTATATCAAAGGTGCAGACCCGGAATAGTGTCTGCCCATCAAGCCACCAGCAGATTGGGGTGAGAGAAGGGAGGACGGACAGTGCTCCAGTCCAGCTGGCTTGGGCCGCTCATGGAGAGAGAAAGCTCACCCTCACCCGGGGATGAGGGAGGGGGAATGGGAGTGACTGAACCAGGGACATGGTGGCTTCACAACCTGACCTTTCAGGACAGGTCAGGCAAGCAAACAGCTGTGAAACACCAGTCCCAAGTCACTTTCAAGTGGGTTTGGAAGAACAAGAACTGACATCATTAAGCATCTGTGAGGGCTCATGGAGCAGGGAGTGGTAAGCTCCCATGGAGGGAAGAGGCCCTGGCTTCTGGGAACCTCTGATCAGTTATCACATCACTGCAAGGTCCCAACAAGGCGATCTGCTCATAGCTCACAGCACACAGAAGTGCCCACCAGCAGCTGGAAAATTGCAAGTCCAGCAAGCAGTCATGACAGCTGGAGGCTTCACTACTTCTCTCCACAGAGGGGAAGAAGGAAGAACAAGGGGAGGCTAATGACGGACTGTACATGAGGGGTACCCTGGTGTCACGGTCAAGTGGACAGACTCAGAACCCCAACACCAGATCCAAATAATAGCTCAGACCTCCATGCAAAGACTTAGCTATGTTTCTTGTTACCTCTCACATGGAATTGTGAAGGTCACTGGCCAGACCAAGTGAGAGAACACACGCCTTGGGTTTGCACCTAGCAACTATCAAAATGCCTGACAAGTAAGTACTCAGGGACAATGTCTGCAATGACTTGACACTGGTGTGGCTCTGTGGCCAAAGGAGAGGTTGGGAACCCATCAGCAGCCCCAGCCTCTAAAGAGGCTGCCCCGTCACCCCTGCCCACATCCCCTGGGGCAGCTCTCTGCCTCCACCTTTCACAGGCCCTGCTGGGGCACAACACTAACAGACAATGAAATGACCAACACAGACCTAAGCAGGAGCCCCAACACATTCACAAACCTACTGATCACCCACAGATCCCCAGAAATGGCTCACTTTGCTGTTCCCTTTCTTCTCCCGAACATGACAGAAACCTGTCTGTGGAGGATCTTTCCCGTTCCCTTTCCCTCTGAGGTTTCTTCAATGCAGAATGCACAGAACCCGCAGTTCTGAGGCAGCCGACCCAACAAGTGCTGTATCCTGCTGTCCTCATTGATGAGCTTAAGGGGAGAGAGACAGTCCCGCCAGGGTAGATGCTAAAAATCTACTCATTTGCAAAAACAGCTACTGATACAATCAGAAACCCCCCACAGGGACAGTGGCCCTGGTGCCATCTAAGTAGAAAAAGTGAGACTAGGTTGAGGGAATAGGGAGGTGTTAAAATGGACAGATTGTGACCCATCAGTCATGCGTGGTCCCTCTGTGTGAAGGTGCCTGATCTTTTCATCCACACATTAGACAAGGGTTTATACTACATGTGTGTGGTATGAGCCATCTCATGTACACACAAACTGTAATATACACCACACATGCAAAATTGCCTCTCACATATGGTTACACAGTGCCATGCAGTCCTCAGAGCTGACCCACTGAGGCTGTGAGGTAGACTCTCCATCCTATGCCTCTGAGAAGAGATGGGCTCATATCTCATGAGGCTCAGCATCCCCTTGGGCTCCAGAGTGTGCAAGGCAGCCAATCCAGAACATCCCTCCAATAGAGTCCAGTGAGCCCCTCCTCTGTGCCAGGCATGTATGCCAACAAAGAGCCAGTGGGTGGCCCTGCCCCATGGAGATGAGAAGTGATTCAAAGCCAGGAATCAGAAGCCAGGAGTCCTCAGTTAATTTTCTATTGCTGTGATTAACACCATGACCAAAAGCAACTTGAGAAGGAAAGTGATTTTATTCCAATTTACAACTCTCAGGTCACAGTTCCTCACTAAGGGAAGTCAGAGCAGGACTCCAGATAGGAACCTGGAGGCAGGAACTGAAACTGAGGCCATGGAGAAGTGTTGCTTACAGGCTTATTTCCTGTGACTTGCTCTGCCTCCCTTCCCATAGTACCCAGGACCACTCCCAATGGGCTCTCCCACATCAACTGTCAGTCAAGACAATGACCCACAGATTTGTCTACAAGCCAATCTGAAGGGGGCATTTTCTCAGTTGTGACTCCCTCTGTCTAATAATTCCAGCTTATATCAAGTTGACATAAAATGAGCCAATACAAGGAACACTCTGTGAAGGGCCTGGGGGGCCCTTAGGATACAGGTTTTTCCTGAAGACCTTTGGCAAAAATGACTGTTTTCTGTGGCTCCTGTATACCAAGTCTACACACAGCACAGCCACCTCTCTCATGGACCAGAGGTCCTGAACTAAAGTCCAGGCAGGGTCGTTCCCCTCCACAGGCTCTGGAGAGCCCCTCCCCACCTCTTCTGCTCTCAGTGGTCAAACATCCTTGACTTGTGGCCTAATCACACCAGAATCTGCCTCATTGCTTGAATCTGCAAATCCTATTCTCTCCTGCCAGGACACAGGGCACTGGTTTGAGGCCACACCCATAAAGATCTTGTTTCCAGGTGTTGTCAGGTACTGAGGGTTCCAGTAGATGTGAACTGAGAGGCCTGCTGACAGGTGGGACTTCTTCACCCAGCACCCAGTCTCCCCCAACCAACCTCTATGCTCTGATCTGAAAACACTCTTTTCATCCACCTGCCTCCCCTTTCTGTGCACACATTGCAATACCATTAGATCTCAATCCATCAACAGGCTGCAGGAGTGCTGTGCCTCACCCCAGGGGAGCTGTCCTCATCCCCACAGCCCATGACCCACAAGACTCTGTCACATCAGCTTCCTGAGTGGCAGGAGCAACATTTATTGCCCAGACCAAGCAAGAGAGCCAATGAGAGTCTTGGTCTGCTGGACTCCACCTACCTGCTATCCTTTGGGATGACACAGAGAATAGCCAGCTGCAGGTGCTCATAACAACCCCAGTGGGGACAGTTAGGTGCTCATAGCAACCCCAGAGGGGACAGTCAGGTGCTCATAGCAACCCAAGCGGGGACAGTCAGGTG
>CAJQZJ010032232.1:3035868-3088997 GCA_907164525.1 Lophiomys imhausi
GACAGTCAGGTGCTCATAGCAATCCCAGTGTGGGTAGTGGCCCCTCCCATTGACATCCTTGCCAGCTAAGGACTTCTTTTTGATGTTCCTATTTGCTAGCCCCATGTCAATGGCAGAAAACAGGATGTTCCAAGGCTCTGTGCTGGCTAGTTTTGTGTCAGCTTGACACAGGCTAGAGTCATTTTGGGAGAGGGAATTTCAATTGAGAAAAGGCCCCTACCAAATTGGCCTCTGAGCAAGCCATGATCAGTTGGTGACTGGTGGATGGTGAGAACTGTGGAGTAATGGTCCTGGATGGTATAAGAAAACAGGCTGAAAAAGACATGAAGAGCAAGCCAGGAAGCAACACTCCTCCATGGCTTCTGTTTCAGATCCTGCCTAGCTTCCTTTGAGATGACGGACCAGACTGTGGAATGGTAACCTGAAACAAACCCTTTGCTTCCCAGTTTGCTTTTGGCCCTGGTGTTCCATCACAGCAATAGAAAGCTTGACTTTACTATCTCCGTGACGTCTTGGTGTCCAAGGCTTAATTAAATTCCATGTGGGGTGCACTGGAGAACTCTTCGGGCAACTATTAGGACCTCATGCAGGAACTCTGGGTAAGCTACGAGTCCCACTGGCCCCCTCCCTGATGACCCTGCCACACTGTCCCCACCCCATCCCGAGTCACACTGGCCCCAACCTGCAGCACCTTGGATCTGCAACTACACTCCAGAAGGAGCAGACCAAAAGGGTCCCTTGAGAAAGGCAGTAATTTCTCTTCAGAAGGAAATTCCCTCTTCCAAAATGACTCTAGCCTGTGTCAAGCTGACATAAAACCAGCCAGCACAGAGCCTGCCTGGAACATCCTGTTTTCTGCCATCTACATGGGGCTAGCAAACTTCAAAGGCCAGTGTGCTGTCCAGGATGACGGTAGAGTCACTGAGGGGACATCAAGGGGCCTCAGGGGTGGATCAGCCCGTAAATAAACAGCCCTGTCCATGCCTCTTCGTCAACACACCTCTCTGCACACTTTGCTCTCTGACTTGGCATGCATGCTTCCCTCCAGCGCCTAAAGAACTCAGGGAGGGCACAGCTCACAGATGGGGACCTGCCCTGGTGCAGCACGGTTGAGACCTCTCAGAAGTGATTCAGCACTCCAGAACCCTCACAATTCCAGATGGGTGTGGCGGCCTGTCTATATCTCCAGCCTCCAAAGACAAGGGATTGCTGGAGCAAGGTGGTTAACAAGACTAGCCATATCAGCGAGCTCTAGGTTTGATTGAGAGACCTGGACTCAGTGGGTCAGGCCTCCACATGCAGACATACACATGTCCACACAAAACACAGTCACATACATGCAAAAATATTCACATATATATGTGCACCACACTAAAAAATGGAAAAACAATCATCAGAAGTCCATGCCCGTCACGCTATGAACCATGATCAGGTTCAGCCACTTCTCTCTGGAGAGGCAACCATAGGTGACAGCAGACAGGGCCAGAGGCTCACACTCTGGAGAGGCACCCATAGGTGACAGCAGACAGGGCCAGGGGTTCACACTCTAACTCTCACAGCCCCTCAGGTAGGTGCAGAACTCCAGGTCTCCTCATGGAAGTCATGGACTTGTACACGGAAGCCGTGAACAGTGAAGCTTCACCCAAAAGGTCGCTGCTGCCCTCTCCCTTCAGCCACCAGTATGGAAGAAGCGAGCAGATCTGCGTGGCTTCACACACATTTGTGCCGTTTATACTCATTCTTGGAGCAAGGTGGAGTGTAATGGAGAAGGAAAGAACCACACACATGAGCATCATGGGTCACCTGTTTTGTCACACTGCCTTTTCATTTAATATTACAGTCTACATGTCTCCCATGTTATTATGGATTCCTAAGCCTAATTTTAAATAAATGCCATGTTTCTTGAATTGTTATAATTTATCAAAGATTTTTTCTGCAGTTTCCATTGATTTCTTGGCTTATAAATAGTAGAGGACACAAGAGCCCAATTTGTTCATTATCAAAGCACTCACGCTGCCTGTTTGCCTGGATTCATGTAACTGAGCTCAAGAAATAGGAAGCCAGAATCATCCCATCTTTGAGGAAGTTGTGACATGGGTGAGGAAGAAGAGATTCTGCTCATCAAACAGGGAGCACAGCAAGACCATTTATCAACACATGGAAGGTGGTGCAAAAGCATTCAAATTCAGGGTTCTAAGTAAAAGTGTGCAAGTGTGCATGTATATGTATGAATATATATTACATGCATGTGTGTATATGTGCGTATATGTATGTATATGCCTATATGCATGAGTGCGTGTGTATTTACATGTGTGTGTCTATATGTGTATACATTTGTATTTGCATGTATTTGTGTATATGTGTGCATATGTGTATTGGTGTACTTGTGTGTTTGTGTGTACATGTGTGGGTGGTATATATGTATGTGTTTGCATATGTATGAGTATATGTGCGTATGCATGTATATATGTGTATATATGCATATATACACATGTGTGTATGAGTGTACGTGTATATATGTATGTGCATATATGTGTGTGTATGCACATGTGTGAGCGCACTTGTGTGTAACATGGCTGAGCCGTTTATAACATCCTCATTTTCCTTCTTTGTAGCTGTGGGAGGACCAGGCCCCACCTGTGCTGTGCTAACTTTCTGGCAGCCAAGCTCCACCCACCCCTGCCTGGTCTCCCAAACAGGAATCTAGCTCAGTGAAGATGGTGGAGGGCTCGATTGGCAGACAATCTCTCTCTCCTCGTGCAGCCCCAGCTTCAGGAATGAAGCCATGTATGGAAGCCAGTGTGCCCCCAGAGCTGAGCAGGTTAATATGCGCCATGCAGGGCAGGTTGCCCACTTGGCTGTTAAGAGTCACAGCTGTACATGGGACACAACAGACTGTGAAATGCCAATAAATCTAGAGTCGCCTCTCAATCTCACCAATAATAATTAGCAAATTAAAATGGAAATGTTACCACCAACACATAAATGTCCTTAAGTGCAGCACAGAAACCCCCTCAGGAGTAGAAATGACATTTGTCCAAGCAACAACTAGGGCAGACATGCTGTCAGAATTTGTTCAGGACTGCCATGGCACCCAGGGAGTCTGGCTCGGAGCAGATGGATCATAGGGTTAGCTGTATTTGTGTCAGCCGCCAAAAGCAACTGTGTCATCAAGTCTGCTTTACGTGGCCTGAAATGCATGGACTAGGGCTGGCAGCCATCACTCCAGTGAGATAGGGGGAAGAGAGATGCACACCAACCGGACAACCACTTCTTCAGACACAGTGCCTGGACCATGAAGAATCGTCTTGGTCAAATACAGGGAAGACAGAGGACTGATGACCAAATCAAGTACCACCAGACTTCCCTTTGATGGGGCTGGAACTAAAAATGGCGTGTCCCATAGTAGAGCCCAAGGGTTGCAATGCATTCCACAGCTGCCTCTGTCCTGCTCTAGAGCCCTGAAAAGCCCCAAATGGAGGCCATACACATCAGAGACCTAGCTTGTGCTAGCCCAATCGTCCCAACCAGTGAATGATGATGATACTGTGTCTTTGTGCAAAATGAATTAGTGGCAGAGAAGCTAGGCTTGCCTTTCTCAGGAGGGTGGGAGAAGAGGGGGAAAGGAGGAGAGGTAGGGGAAGAGGAGAGAAAGAGGAGAAAAGGAAGCACTCAGGATGTATGCATAAACACATGCTTCAGAGGAGCAGAAAGCATGTCATAAAGAGCCCCCTTCATGGAGACTGATCAGTCCTGAGATTTGTGAAGCAAGTCAACAACACTCAAGAGAGTCTGCAAGTCAGACTAGACAAATGAAAGACTGAGAGGAAAGCCAGCGGCAAGAAGACCTGGTACACAGCACTTCCCTGGCATGCACAGGTTGGGTCCCTGGCACTTCCCAAAACAATGCTCAAGACATGGATGGGGTAGTGATACCCAAAGAGCCCTGAGACATGGGAAATACACCCCACAGTTACCCCATCTGACCACATCGGGTTTCCAGGCCATGGTCCAGGCACAACACAGGAGACTCCTTGAACTTACAAGACTCAGCTCAGAGTTTTGGGAGACTGAGGCAGAAAGTATATGCACATGCATGAAGAATGAATGGAGACCACAGAGACCACTATGAGATTCCAAGGAATGTTGTCCACTCTAGACACCAGCTGGATGGCAAACCTCATCACCACTCAAGGGTCCCTGGAAGAAGTTCAGAATGGACTCATGTTGGTCATCTGGAATAATAAGCCTAGCTTCCACACATGTCAGTGGTCTCAGGGCCTATCTTAATGAGCCCACAAAAGAACAAGAAATCAAGCTGAAGTAAGCAGAAAAAAATGGCAATGAGAATAAGAATTGATGGAGAGAGGAGGGAGCAGAGAACAGTCAATAAAACCAAAAGCTGATCTTTAAGTAAAACAATGTCTGATCAAGCTCTCACCAGACTGAACCAAGTGGGAAAACAGAAAAGAAGCAAGTGCCCAATGTGGGGAATGAGACCACCATGTGGCTGCAGGTGCTGCGACCGGGGCACACAAGCTTAACAATGTCACAGGACATGGATTTACAAAAGTTAATTGTGTTTCTGTATAGAAGTGAACAACAAAACGTGGAACTGAAACTCAAAAACAATTTCCTTTGCTATGGCATTAAAGAAATTCTTTAGGATAAAACTTCTAAAGATTTGTGTGATGTCTGCACTGCAAACTACAAAACGTCTCTGGGGGAAGCTGAAGAAGTCCTAGGGCCCAGGAGATGGCTTAGTCGGTAAAACCTTAAAAGCATGTGGACCTGAGTTTGGACTCCCAGAACAAACAAAAAAAAAAAATCCAGACAAGGCAGCACTTGCTTGTAATTCCAGCAGTGGAGAAATGGGGGGCAGAGACAGGAGGATCCTGGAAGGTCGCTGGACATCAGACCAGCCTACTTGGTAAGCTCCATGCCAATGAGAGACCCTGTCTCAAACAGGAAGGTGGGCAGCACCTAAGGGGTAATATCCAAGATTGTCCTCTGACTTCTACACACACACACTAAATAATTAGAAAGATATGCTGTGTTTGTGAGCAACACGATATATGAGACCTAGCACATCACATTACTGGAATGGGTCTAGAGATTCAATGCAATCCCATTCAAAAACCACAGTGACCTTTCTCTTTTATGAATTGCATTTATTTATTATATATTTGTGCGTATGCATGTATGCGTTGTGCCTCTATTGGCTTTTGCAGGCATCTAAATGCACATGCATATAGATATCTTTTCTTTTTTTTAAGATTTATTTATTATGTATACAGTGTTCTGTCTGCAGGTTTATCTGCAGGCCAGAAGAGTGCACCAGATTTCATTATAGATGGTTGTGAGCCACCATGTGGTTGCTGGGAATTGAACTCATGACCTCTGGAAGAGCAGCCGGGTGCTCTTCACCACTGAGCCATCTCTCCAGCCCTAGATATCTTTTCAAAAGATCAAGTGTTGCTGGGTTGGTCTCCACTGAGGCCTCTTTCCTGGCTTATTGATTGTTTCTGTCTCTCTTGCGTACCCCATCATCTTCTTTCCATGTGGGTCTTGTCCTCATCTCCACTTTTGAGGATGACAGTAAGATTGCACGAAATCCACACAAACAAACTCATAACAGCTCAAGGACCTCGTTAAGGACTTTGTTGCCAAGCATTGGCATATTATGAGATGCTGGGCATTAGGAGTTCAACACGAGAATCTAGTGTAGTGGAGAAGTAAGATATTTATGTCTTAACATATGTGTTTCATGATATGCTGGCTATCGTTCAATCAGGAGGTGTCTTTCAGGTTTTGGTTTTCAGAAGACTGCTCTCAGATTCTTACATTTATCTGTTTAGCTACAAACACTTTCGTCATGTGGGATCTGTTTCACCCAAGTACACATGAGAGAGTAGATGGCTTCGCACGGTCACTCATTCTCCCTTGCCCTGTTTTCGTATGACTTCTCATACTTCAATAGGTACTTTGATATGGGTGTGATGACTAGTTTTATGTCAACTTGACACAAGCTAGAGTCATTTGGGAAGAGATTATCTCATTTGAAGAAGTGCCCACACTGGCCCTGTCTACAGGCATTTTCTTGATTAATGCTTGATGTGGATGGACCCACACCGTTGTGGGAGGTGTCACCCCAAGACAGGTGGTCCTGGATGGCAGCCTGAGCAAGACATAAGGAGCAAGCCAAAAGCAGAACTCCTGCCCTGACTTCTCTCGGTGGTAGGCTGTGGTGTAGAACTGTAAGCTGCAGTAAAACCTTCCCTCCCTACGTCACATTAGTCACGGTGTTTTATCACAGTGTCTTAGAGACTGCTCTATTGCTGTGAAGAGGCACCATGACCAAGATAGCTCTTATAAAAAGAAAACATATAATTGAGGACTGGCTGACAGTTTCAGAGGCTTAGTCCATTATCATCATGGCAGGGAGTGTGGCAATGGAACGGTAGATGAGAGCTACATCTTGATCCATAGGCAAAGAAGGTGAGAACTTGGCCTGACATGGACGTTTGAAACCTCAAAACCCACCCCCAGTGACACGCTTCCTCCAACAAGGCCACACCTCCTAATACTTCTATCAAAAGTTGTACTCCATAGAGAACAAGCACTTGAATATATGAGCCTCTAATGGCCACTCTCACTCAAACCACAACTCACAGCAATAGAAACCCCAACTAAGACACTGACTGGGATCTTCTTCATTACTCTATTGTACAAAATACTAAGGGAAAAGGAGTTAGCTCAGTTGGTAAAGCATTTGCCTTGCAGTCATTTGGACATTGGTTTAGCCACCAGAAAATTGGGGCAGGCCAGCAACATGGCTCAGTGGGTAAAAACATTTGTTGCCAAGACTGATCCTGAAGAACCAAATGGTGGAAGGAGGGAACCAACTTGTCCTCTCATTTCACATGTGAGCTGTGGAATACATACACACACACACACACACACACACACACACACAGAGAGAGAGAGAGAGAGAGAGAGAGAGAGAAGGAGTAAAAACCATTTTTTTCACACATGATGGCACATGTTTACAGTTATAATTCTAGTGCTGGGGTGACAGAGACAGAAGAATCCCTGGAGTTTAGTGACCAGGCAGCTTAGCTTGCTCTACATGTTCCAAACCAGCAAGAGACCTTTCTCAAAAAAACAGGTAGGTGATGCCTGAAGACCAACACTTGAGATGACCTCTGACCCCCACATACACATGTGTATGTACGTGTACCTCGGTCCTAATCATTCCTAATCACCCTTTCTTATCCCCACTTCCAAAGTAGTCCCCTTGTATTTTTATGCCTTTTTAAAGTCTAAATTCTATACATGACAAAAAAACATGGGATGTCCTCCGATGTCTTAGCCTTGAGCACTGGACCATTCCACACTGACTTTGAGCCACACTGGAGCTGTCTGTGGTCCTGAAAGGCTTGGCTGAGGATGAAAGCTGTGGTAGCCGTGGAGAGAGCTCTTGAGCTCTTTGCTAGGCTCTTGGGATGCTCAACAGCATCCTGAGGTTGTCCTTGTGCCCACATTAAGGATGTAGTGCACCCTGTACACTTAGTTCTAGCCCGGAGCTTAGATGTCTCACTACAAACATCCAGCTGAGCCCAATATCCCATGCTGAGCTTCCTGCCTCTGCCAACCTTCCCTGAAGACAGCCCTGGTCCTCAAGCATCTTAGGAATCCTAGTGTACTTAAGGGCCTCTTTACAGGCAGTGAGAGCCTGAGAGGTAAGGGTAGCACAGCATTCAATCTGGTACAGCAGCCAATGAGGATGTGCCTTCTCGCCAGTCCTCCCTGCCATTCCAACCCATCCCTGTACCTCCTCCTGCCCTGCACACGGCTCAGTAGCAATATGTCCCATCCCCTCCCTTGGACTACAGATCTATAAAAGCCATACTTCATCTTTTCTAATTTGTTGTTGTGTCCCAAATACCTAACAAGTCCTGGCATATGGTGGATGCCCCGTAAAATGTTAGTTAAATGGATAAATGGGTTGTAAACGCTTATGGGAAGTCTTGGCCTGCTGGAATGTTGCAGCCCAGAGCAATACACTCAGTTTTCCCTGATTGCAGCAATGGGGTTGACAGCTGCTCCAGGGCCACTTCAGCACCCAGGCTTGGACATTTGGACTCTTGCCCCTACCTCCAATAGGACAACTCATTTCTACATGTTTGGTACATTTGTGTTTCCAAGAAAAGTAGTTATTAAAAAAATAATATCACTCATTTTTACATGTCTGAGATTCACTCTACTTACAAAGCCCAAGCCATGGTGTGTCCTTCCTGGCAGCATATTCTTCAATAATCAAATGTAGTCTGTAAGTGCATCCATCACGTGGCGTTAAGAAAAGTCTGGCAGCAGCTAGAGAGATGGCTCTGTTCGTACAGTGTCTATTGCCCAAGCACCTGAGCTTGGATCTCCAGCACCCTTGTGAAAACCCAGGTGTATTGCACACGTCTGTAATCCCAGAAGCAGGAAATCTGAGACATGAAGATCACTGGGGCTCACTGGTCAACTAGTCCAGCCAAGTTGGTGAGCTCCATATTTAGTGAGAGAGCCTGTCTTTAAAAATTAAAATGGCAAATCATTGAGGAAGACACCAGTGTTAACCTCCACATACATGAACATGCATGTAGAAGCACACAGAGAGAGGGGAGGGAGAGGGAAGAGGAAAGGAGAAAAGGAAGAAAAGAAGAGGAAGAGAGAGGGATGACGCTAATAGATGTGTTGATTTTACAGTTGGCTGTGGGAGACAGAAGATTGGACCAGACAGCATCTAACCCTTCTAAATTCATAGGCAGAATTTAGAATGTATATTTTTTAACATATAAAAGTAGGACTGTTTTGGAAGTGGGGACAAGAAAAGGTACTGAGACATGATTAGGACTGAGGCACACAGTGTATGTGTATGGGAATGATTTTTCTCCTTTATCTGGGAATTTCCCCTCTTTTGCTACTATCAGAGGCCACATGGGATAGGGAGATGGCTGCCCAGGATAGAAGGCCAAAGAAGAAAGAAAATGGGAGCAAGATGCGGCTAAAGACAGGGGACACATGACTTCCCAAAGAAGACAGGATACTCTGAAGGTCCTGGCGATGGTCAAAGTGGTTCCTGGTGATGGCAAATCATGCAAATCACAAACACAAGAGTAGAAGAAGGCAGGAGGAACAGGAGTTCAAGACTAGCCTCTGCTACATAGTGAGTTTGAGACCAGGCTGGGACACATGAGACCTCATCTCAAAAACATTAAATTAATAAACAAAGTAATTAACTAGTACCCCATTGCACAGTCCCTTCTTTTCCTCCATCCTACTCAGTCAGGAGCACTTTGGACTCTGGCCATTTTCATTCCACAACCATGCATGTCATGATCTCTCTGGATGACACAACAAACGCTGAGGCATGATGGGGCATCAAACTAGGGATCCATGGTCATTTTCTCCAGAATTATGGAGGGGACTTTCTCTCCCACCAAGTCTTCGTGATATAGAGTGACTTATTACTGTGGGGCAAAATACCCTTGAGCACAAAATACAGAACAAGATGTTAGGCTTGGCTCCTGAGATTGCATACCTTCACAAAATGACAAACAGGGGACCAAGGGACAGGGCAGGCTCTGAAGGGAGCCAAGTATAAAGGAGGGTTCATGTCCACAGGGGTCTTCAGCTCTGTGAAGATTTGAGGCTACTCTCCAATGAAGAGAGTATCATTTATTGCTGGATTGCATCACTCGGGGGAGCAATCATTTAGCCCCTGCAAAATGAGAGGGGATAATGTTGGGCAGAGGACAGAGACCCACACCAAAGCATCACTAAATAGGTACTCCTGTGCCTTCCTGAAGCATCTTCCCACAGCATTGGAGGATATTTAATCCAGTCTCTTCCACCCTACACACAGGACCCATGGCTCAGTTGGTCCACCCTCAGCTAGCTAACACTAAAGGGGTAGCCTAGGCCAACTTTGAACAGCTCAGACTTAATAAGCAAAATATCTCTAAACTCTTGGTTTCTACTCCTGAAGAAGTAGAAGGTGAAGAATTTCCTACACAAGGAAATTGTTTATTTCCTGACTGACAGAAATGTCCATCCAACACCCAAAGGCCACCTCCGTGCTGACCACTTAACTCATCTAATTCCACAGTAAGCATTGCCTCTTGTATGATCCCCACTACTGTTGGTCCACATTTCTAAATAAAATGATATCCCATTGGCCTGATCAATATGGGACACCATGAGCTTATGGGCTTCCAAGCAGAGACACTCCAATTCTAATTCTTCCTTTTTCCCAAAAGTGAAATTAGAACATTCTCTTATCTCCCATTCCTCTGGCTGCCAGAACCACCCAGCACCCTTTGGGATAAGGCAAACTCTTCCATGCTGAAGTGGCAGAGGTAAGGAGGCACCCAGAGGCCCCAAGAAAGCACCAGGCGATCTTTGCTCTGCTAATTCCAAACACAAGACACAGCTTCCTTCCAAGCACCCAGTATTAGAGCCACGTTCATACTCACCCATTTGCTGAAAGCCCAGCCCAGTGTTTCAGTGATGCCCGAGGCCTAAGGTTGACCCCTTCATCACAGCCCCAAACCTTTCAGTTCCCAGCTGAACCTCCTCCCAGGAAGAGTGACTCTCCACCATTCCAGAATGGCTGCCCCAGCTTCAGAGACCACGATGTCAGTTGTTGTCACCTGATATCACCTGCACCTTGGCCAGGAGTGGGGTGGAAGAGGCGGTGGCACCCATGAGGGAGAAGGGTCCTAGGTGCTATAAAGACTGGCTTCCTCTCTGCCCTTTCTGTGTCTCTCACCTGGGCCACCAGGGTCTCTTTCTTGAAAACCAAGGGGCAATGGAGCCACTGGCCCCTCCCTGTGTTGCACCGGGGCAGGGGCCTCTACAAACACGTGAGAGGGCTTTGGAGCCAGCAAAGGGTCAAAGGTAGCAAGAATGGGAACTCTCCAGTGACTTCTATTTTCCCGTGTAGAGCAGCTATAAAGAAAACAAGACATAAAATACCTCCCTGTGTGACCTGTGGTTTATAGGTGGTTCCCTCACAGTTTTTAAGCAGTTGGCTAGCTAAATGCTCCTCACATTCCTCTAGGGGCTTATATTTGAAGGGCAAGAGGGGCCAGAAAGGGAGAGAGAGGCCGGAGGATCCAGATGCTCCTTCTGGTTCCCAAGCCAGGCTGTGTGGAGTGTGTGCTGAGGACTGTCCTCAGGATGTGCAATCCTGCCCCTAGGTGTCACCTTCCACTCCCAGCTAAAGTTCTACTATAAGGTCTAAATATGGTCGAGGATAAACATCTACAACTAGAAATGTAGGCAAGACAACGGTACGAGGCCCTGTCCTGGCTCACCTTCACACCCCACCCCCATGTCTCACTTTTCTCCCAGCACCTGTCACCCTCAGCTCTCAGGTCCTTATTGTGACATGTATGTAAAGGTCAGAGGGTGACCTGGGCAAATCTGTTCTCTTCTTCTACCAGGTGAGTCCCTGAGATGAAACTCAAGTTATAAGGCTTGGCAGCCTTAAAATATCTTTACCTGCGGAGCTGTCACACCAGCATTGCTTTTGTTTTTATAAATAGGTATTTACATCATTAAAAACTTCACTAGTGCATGATTCAAACATTTAAGCTACCTGCAGGTGATTGTTTAATCACTATGTTTATACTAATTTGCTATATTAAATTTAATGTAATTTAATATTGATTTAATTCAATTGAAGTAAATGTATTGTTTCAAAACATATTAACTAGTGAGCTATTAGATTATATATGTTAAAGATTTATTTATTATCTCAAGAGTATATGTATGTGTGTGTGTGTGTGTGTGTGTGTGTGTGTGTGCGCCTGAACATATTGTGTGCACCACATGTAGACAAGTGTTCTTGGAGGCCAGAAGAGAGTGTCACACTGCCTGCTGTGGGTGATGAGAGCTGAACCTGAGCCATCTGCAAAGAGCAGCCAGTGCTCTTAACCACTGAGCCATCTCTCCAGCACCTAGATTGTAATTCTTTACTTCACACATTTGCAGGCTCGGTCAAGTGGCAGAGGCAGCATAGAGATGTCCACGCACCCCACTGACACCCCAGTGGACACATCTCGGGTAAGGACACTGCAGAGGCCAGCCAGGAGTCACACATTGGCAAGCTCTGCAGTTGTTCTCCACACACTAGAATGTCTGTGTATGTACCCATGAGCTCTGTGTTTGTGTGTCTCTAGGTGTGGGCTTGTGCAGATGTACGCCAGTGAACAGGTGTCTGTGCACAGAGGAGTCTCCCACACGCCTGTGGTACATGTGTGTGCATCTGTATGCATCTGTGTGCATCTGTGCGTGCATCTGTGTGCATCTGTGCGTGCATCTGTATGCATCTGTGTGCATCTGTGTGCATCTGTGTGTACATCTGTGTGCATCTGTGTGTGCATCTGTGTACATCCGTGTGCATCTGTATGCATCTGTGTGTGCATCTGTGTGTGCCTCTGAATATATGTTTCTCAGTGTGCATATATTACCTGTGTCCACACACAAGGCTGCCTGCATGTGCACAGGTCTTATATCTATCTGTGATATATCTATGTGTATCTATCTGTACGTGTGAGTCTGTGTGTGTCTCATGTCTGAAAATGAGTGTGTGTCTATATACACATGCCCAGAGCCACACAACTTCATCATGCACACCCACCCTCTTCCCCACCCCGAGGCAGATCACAGTTCTCGGTACCTGGACACACTTTGTGAGTCTGTTCCCTTAGGAGGTCGTGAGGCCCTTGCCCCCTGCCTGCCCTCAAGCACAAAATCATCCACCGACTGATGATTTTGGGGTCACGTGAGAGATCCTTCAACAGCCAGGATGGAATTCTGAAGGAGGTGCTGGGAATGACAAGGGTAGACACTAGCTCTCCAAACCTCAAACTGGACCACCAGCTTTCCCAACTCTACTTCATCCGTTGTCCTCCTGCCCCTCTCACCGCCCTCTCACCCGTCTCCCATTACCCATGTCCTCATCCATTTCACTGCCAACCTGACCAAAACAAGAGTGACATTTCACAGCCAGGGAACATTTCCCTAGGGTCAACTTCCAGGAATATAAGATGATCATGATGCCCAAATGGCCTGTCCTTGGGGCACCTCTAGGCTTCCCAAGAGTCACTAGGAATAGGGAAGGCTGAGAACGCAGCCCAGAGCTGGCCAGCTGTGTTTCCATTGGTCCCCTTCTGTCAAGTGACATAGTTGGGGATCCCATAGCGCCATACTTTCCAATCAAGGAATTTATAAGGGATCTTCTTTTTCAAAGGTCCTCTGGAGGTTCACATCAAAGCCATGGCACTTAAATCATGGTTGGAGAAATGTCATTGTGACACCCAGCCTTTTCTCTTCCTGAAAGAGAACACAGCCCTTGCATTTGGACTGGGTCAGAGCTAGAACTGCTGGCCTTGGACCTAGAGCTGACCAAATTCTCTAAGTTACTTCTCAATCCTTCTTCCACCCTACCTTGGACACTGACTTACGTCTCATTGCAAGTCTGCCTTGGCAGGGAGCTCACAACTTCTCTGTGTGGCTTTTGGACTACATAATGAGTGGTCTCGACTGAAGGAATGTTTTCAAATCCCCACAGCCATCTATGCTGATGGCAGCAACATCTCCCAACTTCCTCCTTCCACATCCTTTCTAATGCTAGCTTCCAAATGAAATGAAGACCACTGGCGCCTCCAGGACCCTACAGTCCCAGAAGAATCACAGAGGGGAAAGGCAGGCAGAGGCCACCATTTGAACTACACACAGACCTTCTATAGCCTCCACTGAGACCCTGACACTGAATTGTGCAGCGATCACCAGGAGGCAATGCTGCTTGCTCTCCAGGGTAGGACAGTGAAGTGTGGTTCTGTCAGTGAGAGGGGTTGGAGCATGAGCTGGTTAGTGTTTGTTGTCACTTTGCACAACCTAGAGTCACCTAGGAAGAGACAGTCTCAGTTGAAAGAACTGTCCAGATCAGATTGGCCTGTGGCAATGTCTGTGAGAGATTGTCTTGTAGATTGATGTGGAAGGACCCAGTCCACTGTGGGTGGCACCATTCCTAGGCAAGTGGTCCTGGGCTGTATGAGAAAAGTTGCCAGGCATGACCCAGGGAGTGTGAGCCAGCAAACACTGTTCCTCCATGGTTTCTACTTCAGTTCCTGATTGTGTCCCTGTCCTGATTTCCTCAATGATGAATATATGACATGAAAGTATTATCTGAGATAAGTCCTTCCCTCCTCTAGTTGCTTTTGATCATGATGCTTATCACAGCAACAGAAAGGAAACTATAATGGCAGGTGTGACTTGGAACCTCAAAGCTCTAATGGAGCCAAATACATCTGGCTTTTTCACTTCCAATACGGTAATACGGTATCTCCACCTGCAGATGTCTTGGTCAGCATCAGAGGCCCAAACACCTATGGAAGGTTGAGGGGTCATCCTCCCCCAAGACAGACACCTTTGAGGGTGTATGAGTTACCTGTTCTGTGATCCTTAAATCTACAGTTCTCGCCGGGCGGTGGTGGCGCACGCCTTTAATCCCAGCACTTGGGAGGTAGAGGCAGGCGGATCTTTGTGAGTTCGAGGCCAGCCTGGTGTACAAAGCGAGTCCAGGACAGCCAGAGATATTCAGAGAAACCCTGTCTCGAAAAACCAAAAAAAAAAAAAAAACTACAGTTCTCTGCCCACCTACTCACCATAGCACCTCATTCTAGAAGCTTCTTCCTGAGGGCTAAGATGGTGTTTGTGCTGCCTGTCCATCCTCACCCTGAACTGCTGTCTGTCCATCCACATCAGGTGTGTAAGGAGCAGAAGGTCCCAAAGACACACCACTGAACAAATGAGAGACTAATGGGGTGACTCAGTGGCGCTGGACGGAACCAGTCTGGAACCAGTCCTCCCAGCTAACTCGTGGGTGCACCACTCTCCTGCCACCCATGGCCTCTGCACATCACTTCTAGAGAGAGCTTTTCCACAATGTGAGAATCACCTGAGTGTAAAAGTCACTTGCTCCTTCTACAGGACACTGGCTGTATCTGGGAGACATGTGGCCATATTAAGCTGTTCTTCATGTGAAGCCAACTCATTAAAAGCATTGAGGCCCAACACTGGAAAAGTTCAAAATGACATAATTGTGTCATTTGATTTGTTCAGCAAAGAGCAGTTCCAATTGAAAGGTTACCACCCTCTTAAAAACGTTCTGACAACACTCCCCCCCATTCTAATGTTATCATTTTGCCTTTTCAGAGAAAGAATTTCTCTTTACCAGGGGTGATTGAGTACTTCTGAAATCAGGGATTACTGACTTTGACCTTTCCTTTATCAGCAGGTGATAAAACGTCGAATGGGCAGATGACAGAAATGTAAATTTGAAGGTTAGGAAATTTATGAGGATGTAGTTCATGGAGGGGATGGCTGCGTTTTGATGGAGAGAGAAAGAGCAGAAAGTAGAGGTGTAATGATGGCTGCCTGCCTCGGAAGGTACAGCCTCGCAAATGAAGATGTCAGACTCCAAATCCCACCACAGGCACAGAGTGGGGAGCAGGGGTGTCCCTGCTGCTTTTCTTGTTACTGTGACAAAAAGCCTGACAGATGTGATGTAAGGAAGAGGGGATTTGTATGGGTTGCTTTCTGTTGCTGTGATAAAGCAGGACCAGGGCTAAGCAATGACCAGGGCAACTCCTGGATGAAAGAATTTATAGTTCCAGAGTGCTGGAGTCCATGACAGCAGAGTGAAGATGGCGGCAGAGGTTTGTAGCATCAGCTACTAACATCTCCAGTCACAAGCAGGAGGTGGAGAGTTGATTTAAATATTTCAAATCAAGGGCTGGAGATATAACACAGTGGTGGGTGCTAGCCTAGCGTGTGTGAGGCCATGGTTCAATTCTCAGTGCAACAAAAATGACAGACAAATCATTAGAAATAGGAAATCTGCTGCATTCATATGTTGGGGGTGTGATCCAAAGTTGGTGGTGCAGTTTGGAGAGATGATGGAAACTTCAGGAGGCCAGGTTCAGCTAGGGGAACTATCTTTGAAGGGCATGAGATATCCTGACATCTTGCCTTTCTCTGCTTCGGGTCCACGGTGAGATGATCAATGTTCCTCCTCTTCCATGTGCTCCCACCACGATGCTCCACTTACTGAACTCTCTTGTTCAGGTTTGACTGAGACATTCCCCAATAATCTCAAGCATTTGAACACTCAGCTACAGTCAGTGGTGCTATTTGGGTGGTACAGCCTTGCTGGAAGAAGCATATTACCACCTTCGAGAGGAAAATCCCTGGCTTTATGCACTTCACTCTCTGCTTCCTACTTGGAGTGAAGATGTGAGCCCTCAGTTTCTCAATCCTGCCGCCATGCGTCCCTGCCATGATGGACTCTTATCCTTCTGGAACCATAAGTGCAAATAAATTTTTTCTTCTATAAGCTCCCTTTTATACTAGTCAGTTCTCTCTAGAGGAACAGACTTGATAGAATATATAGAGAGAATATATATATAGATATATAGAATATATATATATGTAATATATTATATATATAATTAGAATGGCCCACAGGCTGCGGCCCAGCTAGTTCAACAATGGCTACCCATCAGTAAAAAGTCCAAGAATCCAGCGGCTCAGTTCATGAGACTGCATGTCTCAAACGATCTTCAGTATATGCCAGAATCCTAAAGAACTAGGTTCTAATCCCAATGGAGGAATGGACTTGCCAGTGATAGGATAAGCAGGCAAAGAGAGCAAGCTTCCTTCTTCCATGTCTTTATAAAGACTGCCAGCAAAAGGTGTAGTTCAGATTAAAGTTGTGTCTTCCCATCTCAAAAGATTCAAATGATTTAACTAAGAAAAAAAATCTCTCACAGGTGTGCCTTGCTGCTTGGGTTTTAGCTACTTCCAGATGTAGTCAAGTTGGCAACCAAGAATGGCCATCACACCGTGGTTACGGTATTCTGTCACAGCAACTGAAAAGTTGCCTTGTTTACTCGGTGACCTATCAAGAGACCCACCCCAGATTCATGGGTCTACTCCTGCCTCTTTCTCAGGCCGCCTTGTGCTCTACTTCACAGCACAAGGAATGGACACGGTTACCTCTTTCTGGTGGACGAGCCCTAAGCAATGTCCTAGTCGGCATGCTTGTGCCTAAGCCTGTATGTGCACACACGGAGAGACCTGCACACTTAACTTCTAGATATGAACCTGCTCAAACAAAGGTTCGTGCATCTCAAATCTTGAGAGATCTCTACAAGTTGCCCTCCCCCACAGAAGAGGCCATGCCAGTTTCCAATGCCATTGTAGAAGCTGCTTTTCTTAGCACCTCATGTAAGGGAGATGTGGATACAGAGTGAAGTTGAGTCCCTTCCCGTGCATCCACCAACTGAGGATTCCCCTGCTGGAATTATGGCTCTTTTGTCCTCGGGACCCATATTCAACACCCTGAGGACCTTGAGAATACCAACCTCCTCCTTCCTCTGGCCACTATTCCCAGGTGTGTCAGCCTAGCACAGGAGCTGCTGTGGCCTGCTCTCCTCTCCAGCTATGTATGTGGTCCTGGCAGAGATCGATGGACCGTCTTCTGCCCAGGTAGTAGCTACTGAGCCGTGGGGCCTGAATGCTGAGCCTGGGGACTGCAAACCCCACTGTACAGTGCTGGAATGGGAGCCCAAAAGGACAAAGGATGAGTCCTCTGGCCCCAGCCTGACCTGGACACCACCATATAGATCAGACACCGCTTACTGCATAGGCACAGAGTTGCTTCTAGACACTCACCCCAGGAAGAGAACAGGGCCTGTCAGGGGCTTTGCTCCCAGCAGGGCACAGTCCCAAGATCCTGTTTCTTCCCTTTCTTTTTCCCAAGGTGAGAATTAAACAGTTCAGGAAACAGAAACACAAAGAAATACACCCAGTGCAAAGACCACTCTTAGACATTCCTTAGCTGCAGTAGAGTAAAACTGATTGGCTGCTTGCAAGAAATTCTGCGCTGGGATGTAAGCCCCTCACTGTAGAGGTGGCGGCATGGAGTACAGACAAATGGAAACTCTTTTGTCTGCACAATTGTTCTGTAAGCCTAATTGTTTCTGACTCTTAAAAGACACAGGATTGGCCTTCCAGAGCCCAGGACTTTAGCCCCACCCCTGGCTCCACAGCCCCTAGCCTAATGGCCACCCAACCTTACTCTCAGACAGGAACTCCCAGGGAGCAGACTTGATCCAACCATTCATGCCCAGAGCTCACATGTCATTGCCTGAGAGATTCGATATGAAAGTCTCTCCCATTCAAAGTCTACACTTGGCAGATGAGGCCTCTGAGGTCTCAGAAGAGAAGGACGCTTTCAGAGTCCAAGCAACACCACCTGCGGAGGCACCATTTCCTATGGTGAGGCATTCTTTCTTTCAAGTGACTTCCTGTGTCCACCCTCTTTGACTCTTGCAGAATTTCTCGTAAGCAGCCAATCAGTTTTACTCTACTGCAGTAAAGCTTAGACTGACTCCCAACAGAGGAGGGAGGGGCCAAGCTGTACCCCTGCCAGCCCTGGCTCTGTGAAGTGACCAAAAACACAACTGTCCTGCCCTCCTGGAACTCTCAGCCCTACAGAGGGACACACGAGGTACTCAATGCCAAACTACCCAAACTAATTGTGAACCTACTGTACACAGATGCACAAAAGCAAGGCACATGAAGCTAGCTGGGAATGATGGGGAGCCTGGGCCCACACCAATAGGAAGGAGGTGCTACAGAATAATTCAGTGGGAGGACAAGGCCCATGGAGAGCCACAGTTTACAAGATGGTAGAGTGGGGGTCTTGGAGGTTCAAAATGACATGGCGGTATGAGTAGGTTCTGATTGAGCAGAGGCTGGAGAACCTAAGAGAGGAGTTGACCATGTGCTTTTAGATCAACAACATAGGCATTGCCAGGGCTGGCCGGGGTACAGCTTGGCCCCACCCTCTGCTGTTGGGAGGCAGTCTAAGCTTTGTGGTGACTGTCCTCACTGAGCAGAGCAGAGCTGAATTAAAATGTGATCTGAGATAGGGCTCTGGGCCACCAGCTGCCAGCTCAGCCTCAAAGGGGTTAGAGGAGGTGGTCAACCATGCAGGGACTTAGCCAGGTCTCTGTGACTGAGTCTCAAGCAAAGGCTCTGGGTACCAAGAACTGGCAAAAATCTCTGACTGGAGATCGTGTCACAGATCCCTGCTGGAGAAGTCAGTGAGTTGACCCCATATGAGGAGGGTACAGTCCAGAGCTGCCCCCATTCTGACAGATCCCATCAGCTGATTTTGAAGTAGCAACCTATAATCTTTTTTCTTTTTTCTTTTTTTTTTTTTTAACTTTTCAAGACAGAGTTTCTCTGTGTAGTCCTGGCTATCCTAGAACTCACTTTGGAGACCAGGCTGGCCTCAAATTCACAGAGATCTGCCTGCCTCTGCCCCCAAATGAGATTAAAGGCATGTGCCACCACGCTCAGTTGCAACCCATAGTCTTGAATATAGCAGATCCATGACCTTCAGAGCCCTCGAGTGATTTGCCACCCTTGAGGGTGAGACACCCCACATCCTGGGACCCCTGACCTTGCAGCTGATGTGGGAAAAACAGGAGGGCATTGAATACTGCTCCCCAACTTGCCAGTGTGAAAGGCCAATGCGAGGTTCAAATTTGGGGAGCAGCAAATACAGTCACAGTAACTTCAGTGGAGACATGATAAGTTTAAGGTAGTCTATGGAACATTCTAGAAAAGATGGTTAGGAAGAGATGTTGAGCCATTCATTCATCCTCTATAAGTTATAGAAAAACAGAACTGGGACTCTAACCCATATCACACACAGTGTGTTTTAGCAGACCGGTCCAGTGTGTGCTCAGTAGGCAGGGTTAGGTGCTGTGGGGTTGCTTGAGCTCAGAGTGGGACAAGCCAGGTAAGATAAAAAGTTCCCAGCATACATGAAGGTCCAGAGCCAAAGAAAGTCTGGGGTGCTCTGAAGAAGGAGGGCCAATGTTCCAGGTCCTGGGAACAAGTATTTGGGTAAAGGATGGGCCAGCCTTAGGGTAGGATTTTGGGGTGCAACTGGAGGGTATGTCTTTGAGGTGCAGGCTGTGGTTCTGCTATTGTGATGTTGTGATGGGAAAGCAGTCACTAAACACATAAACAAGTGGACACAGTTATGTACCCAAAAAACCTTAATTACAAAAAAAGACACGGGGCCATGGACTATCAACTCTGGCCTAAGTTACAAAGCCAGTGAGCAGCGTTGAGCGGCATCAGTGGGACCATCCCTGTGATGTCTTCTCTAGTAGTTGTGAGTCTGCTACTTCCCCGGAGACAATGGAATTCGGCATCACCCACAAGCCCACAATTCTTTAAGCCACTATGTCTGCTCCCTCACCTGCTTGCCTGGGACCCTCTGCTTGAGTTGCTTCCGTTCTCCAGTTGATCTGGCAAGAGTAAATACCCCTTCCTTTTTGAACTCTGCATCTCGGCTGGGATGCGGTCTTAGTTAGGGTCACTATTCCTGTAATGAAGCACCATGACCAAAGACCTTGAGGAGGAAAGTCTTACACTTCCATATTGTAGTCCATCACTAACAGAACTCAGGACAGGAACTCAAACAGGAAGGAACCTGGAGGCAGGAGCTGATGCAGAGGCCATGAAGGGGTGCTGCTCACTGGCTTGCTCTACCGGCTTTCTTAAAGAACCAAGGACCTGGGCTGGGTCCTCCCCCATAGGTCACTAATTAAGAAAATATCCTCCAGGCTTGCCTACAGAATGATCTTGTAGAACCATTTTCTCAGTTGAGGTTCCCTCCTCTCAGATGACGCCTGCTTGTGCCAAGTTGGCACAAGTCCAGCTTGTGATGAGGTCCCCACTGCTGGATATAAACCTGCACAATTTAGCTTGAATGTGGCCTTGGAGTGAACCTGACAGGGCTTCTCTCAGTCCCGATTGTCATCTGAAACCTTTTCAGCTTGAAACCGTCACTGAGGCCCAAGGTGGGTGAAGGAGAGGATGTGTAAACACAGGCCAGACTGTCCGTGTTCTAACTCAGACCCACACAGGAGGAGCTTTCTGACATGACGCAAGCACCGGGTTCTCTCTGTAGTTCCCCCATACAGATTCGGAAGCACGGGAGACTGTTTAAAGCAGGATGCGGAGACGCTAAGAGATGGTGCTGATGTTGGTGTGAAAAGGCCAAAACCTGGGGATGGACAGATGAGTCCAGGATGAGCCCATGGTTAAGAGCACTGGCTGCTTTTCCAGAGGATATAAATTGTTTCTCAGCATCTCATGGTGATTCACAAGCATCTGTAACTCCAGTTCCACGGGATCTGCTGTCTTCTTTTGGCCTCTGTGAAAACTGCACATATGGTTCACAGACATACATGAGGATAAAACACCCATACATATAAAAGAAAAAAATCTTTTTTTTTAATTGATCTTATGTCTATGAGAAAACCACAAAGGATTGAAGATAGAGAGCCCTGGGCACATCACTAGGGCAATCCCAACATTTACTCAGAGTCTTCACACTGTCCATCCATCAGCAAGGATTCATCTGCCTAGAACCCTCGTCCCAAAGGCAAAGAGAGCAAACTGGCCCTAACTTAAGGAAGATTATCTAGGAAAAATCCACCTCGAGCCAGAACCCTGACCATGCCCAGAGTCTGCCTTTCAGCCTTTTTAAACAAACAGCACAAGTTAGCTTCAAGAACCTTTTTGACTGGGCCAGCTCTCAGGCCCTGCTCATTTATTGCAGGCAACAATACGAGCCAGGCTAGTGTAAAGTCCCTTGATTCCCCCTCCAAAGCTAGTTGCACCTCACCCTCTGCCTGCAGGAATCTCTCATAACATCAGTTTCTTCATCTGTAAAGTGGGGATGGTGCAAGTCCTCCCCTTCACAGACTGAGTAAACACATATACTCCCAGACTGCTGTCTGATGGCATAGAGTCATCTGTCCCCACACACGGCAGCTGGTGAGGCCCCACCACCTCAGGAAAATTGAGGGAAACTCGAAGAGTCAGGTTTGACCAAGACTTCATGTGCTGTACCCCACTCCATCTCATGGGCAAGAGATCCCACTACAATCTATGATCCCATGTTCTGACACTGAGGCCACCCCACTTCTGGGGCTGCAGTGATGGTCACAGGCTGCAGGGTGGCTCACCAGAACCCAGTGCCATCCACCCCATCTTACTCCTGACTGAAGCTACGGCTCTGGAGATGTGAATCATATAATCAATAAGCCCTCAGGCATCCAGGCAGTGAGAGGCAAAATACATCTCCATGGCTAGGGAACTGGGCAATTAACCCTGATGTAGCTGCCAGCTTAGCCACTGGATGGAATCAGCTTGGGGGGGGGGTCAGGAAGGACAGTCAGATGCTCCCAACTCCAGACAGAGAAATATCTGTTTGGGGCTCAAATAATCAGGGTTCCAGCTTCCTGATGAGGCTGAGGCTCGAGGCACTGAGAGCCTGAGACAAGTACTCTGCCTGTGACTGAAGGAAGTGGCTTTCAGAATGAGTGATGGCCCTCAATTGCTCTGTGCACACCATTAATCCAGCAGCCAACTCAGCCTGGAGAAAGACGGGGTGACAGGGATACCTCAGGGTCACCTTTCCCATCAGAGACAGTGGACAGTCTGGGGCTGGTGCCACACTGCATCCACCTCCGGCTGAAAGTCAAAGCTGATGAACCACACAAGAGACTCAAGCAGGCTTAACTCTGCGTGCAAAACAGAGTCCTTCAGAGTCCACGGTGGGAGGGGGAATCAGGGACAGTGTAAGCCACAGGCATGGGTCTCTCTGCCCAACACCACTCCAGAACCTGAACACCAGCTTTGGGATGAAGGATGCCAAGAAAATGTTCTTCTTCTGTCAAGGTGAGGCCAGGTGCAGGGCAAGCCAGGAAAGCCCCCCACCTCAGGACATTCTCCGGATTGCTCTGACCTTGGAGGGCACCAGACCAGGGTTCAGAACACTCTGCCACTTTCTAGCAGGGTGGCTGCTCTCTGATCGATGTTCCTCTTCACTAAAGCCACTCTGGGACAGTGACGTAACAATCCAGGGATGTGACATGAAGGAGAGCACATCTACAGCCCCACACATGTCCTGGCTCAGCCCATCAGCACCTGAGAACAGTCCAAGACGGACACTGTCCTCATGACTTTGCAAACAGGCTTTCTAGGCAAAGTGGGACAGACACTAGGCAGTATACAAAGATATGGAGTTCCAGTTAAGAGCAAATGTCACCATAAGCAACTTCTTGTAAGACTCAGTTTCCCCAGTGGTGCCCTGAGGTAGACATGAGGTCCTTCCAAGGGGGCTGGGTGGATATAAAAATATGTATCATGGCTGTTGTCCAGAGGAAGCAGCATGTAGCCTGGACTTTGAACCACCCACAAAGGAGCCTGTGAGGGTGACAGGGAATCTCAGATATCTGACATTCTTGTCCTTGACTGACAGCAACCCCAAAGAAGGGATGATCCTTTCTGATACACATAGTAGGAAACAAGCCCAGAGAAGTGCAGTAACTCTCCCCTGGTCACTCACTAGTTAAACGGGAGGAATCAGCAGCCAGATAGCATGGAGACAGGAGAGCTGCAGCCATGAGTCCCCTCCCTCCCCAGGGAGTGCTGACCTTCTGCCCTTCCATAGAGGGCTGGCAATACCTGCAATGAAGCATCCATCATGTACTTTGGACCAGAGAGAACTGCCCATCCTCACAGCTGGGAAAATGAAGCTTCCCCAGGGAGCATCATTCACCTCCCCATAGCAACCCTGAGTGACAGGCTCAGAGGTCCCTACATTGTGCAAAGGGAGAAGCTGAGACAGAGGGGTCAAATCTGTGCCCTAGAGCTCCAGCTAGTCAGGAGCAGAGCAGCTGACTGCATGTGGAGTGGAGTGTGCTGGAGAGCAGAGACAGCTGAGCGTCCACAGCCCAGCACCCACGCCTCTGAGCCCAACTCCTGTGGAGGCACAAACTAGAACGAATTGATGCCCAGTGAGGTCTAAGATGATTAACACAGCCCAGGCTGAGAGGTAGGGGGGATAATAGCTGAATGCCCTGTTCCCAGCTGGCTGTGAAGCACACCAAGGCCATGGGACAGGGACAATGTGCTCTGGTCCTTGGGTCCCCACAGCTCATCACAGTCTCGTTTGTCTGGGATCTGGACAGTGCTGGCTCCCCTTCCTCCAAGGTAAATGCTGAAAAGCCACCTGAGTGTATGGTGGACGGAGGCTGCTGGAAGCGTTGCTAGGATACGGGAGGAAGGGGCCAAGGGCATGAGGACCAAGGGCCTCCCCCAGTGTGTCTGCAGGCTGCAGGGCCAGCGCTGGAGGAAGGGAAAGAAGGATGAATGGGGATGACCGTCTCTTGATCTCGATGTGCTGGTGCACGGAGGCTCAAAGGATGATTGAAAATCTAATTGCTGGGTGTTTGGGTTTGATATTAGGGATGTTCCACTTGGTAAATATCAAGGAGCTGGAAGCCGTCCCTTATCCTCTGGGCAAAGTTTACTGATGCCGTCCTGGTAGTGAGGGAAGAATTTGTAAGCAGGTTTTTTCATAGGACAGAGGTAGGGAGGGAGGAGGAGGGAGAGAGGAAAAGAAGCCACCATGCCATGTACACATGCCCCAAAGGTTCCCCCAGTAGTTATAGTCTGTTCCCTGTGGGGAAGAATGTACCAGGACTGACTCTCCTGGTACTCTTGCTCCTGCCCTGCTCTCTGCTAACTCCAGTCCTACACCCTGATTGCCACACAAAAGGCAAAACACCCTGCTGGGAGCCGCTAGGCTGCATCTTGGGCAAGCAGGTTTGTGAAGATGTGAACCTACAGACCAAGGGCTAGAGCTGGACCTAGAGCTACAGCTGCCCGGCATAAGCTACTGGCAGTGTGTCCACTCCTCAGTATACCAGGAAGTCTGTGTATGTCCTGCTGATCAAAATGTCAACCTGAGGGTGGCTCATGACCACTTCATCCCTTGCACAGCTCGTGGTCAGTGTTCCTGACTGGGACTGGCCCGTCCCATACATCCAATCCCTTCATTCCATGGAAAACACCTATCCACACTGAGTCAGTAGACTGGTAACTATGATCTACATTTGCTGGCATGTCCAACCCAAAGTCCATGGGCCACATGATGTCCAGGATAGCTATGAATGCGGCCCAACACACACCCACATACATGCATAAAATTAATAAATTT
Source organism: Lophiomys imhausi (assembly GCA_907164525.1). NCBI lineage: Eukaryota > Metazoa > Chordata > Mammalia > Rodentia > Muridae > Lophiomys > Lophiomys imhausi. The sequence continues at coordinate 3,061,088 of CAJQZJ010032232.1, forward strand.
TTCCTATTTCTATAACTCATGTTGGTTGATATCCAGGTGTACCAGCAAAGGAGTATCTAGATTGGGTTAGCGCACACCACCATCTCGTGGGCTAGAGTCCTGAGTGGAATAAAAAGAAGAAAGTTAGCTAGGCACCAGCATTCATTTCTTTCTACTTTCTGACTGTGAATGCAATATGACCAGCTACCTCACCTCCATTCCACCATCCTTCCCTGTCACGGTGGACAGTGTCCTCAGATTGGTTTTTACACTCTTGCCCTTGCCACAGATAGCATGCAGGAGAGTTGGCCCTGATGGGGTCATGAAAGCAGGAGAGCTGATTTAACCCCTTATCTGCTGCAGCACTTAGGAGAGCAGGCCCTGCAAGTGGGGGTTGCAGGCCCAGAACCAGGGTTTGAGTTGGCTCACCCCATGGATGAATTGCTGGAATGCATGAAGAGGCCAGTTCCTCAGACCCAAAGCTACAGGATCTCCATGACACAGGACAATAACAGCATATCAGAGAGGAGTCCCAGTGAGGTTCTGGTATTGACAAAGTAGAAGAAGCCAGAGGCCTCATACCAGACCAAGGAGTCATTATAATGAACATTTGAAAGCAAAAACATGTGGACAAAGGGAATGTTGTGGGACACACTGAGACACACTACAGCTTCCACAATGAGATTTTTATTATGTGGGGAAGGCTGCATAGGTGGAGGGTGGGTCTGAGGGGAGGTGGGAGAGGAGAGGGAACAGTGTGCATGATGGGAAATTCATGAAGAAAAATGATCTGGTATTGACAGGAAGCATAGGTATTTTGTTTGGCCATTGAGATGGTTAGCTTTCACTGGCAATTTGACCTAACCTGGAAGCAGCTGAGATGAGAGTGTATATGAAGGATTATTCAGATCAATTTGGTCTAAGGATTATTAGGTCTGGGGGCATGCTTGTGGAGTACTTCTTTAATTTAGTTTATATGGGAAGACAGCCCACTGTGGGTGGCTCCATTCCCTAGGCACTCCCTGAACTACCTAAGAGTAGATATCTGGATCTGAGCACAAGTGAGCAAGTGAGCATGGGATGTGACCAGCGGTCGCAATTACCTGTCATCCTAACTTCTCTGAAATGATAAACTATAGTCTGGAATTATGAGCTAAAATAAACTTTCTACTCTAAGTTGCTTTTTCTCAAGATATTTTATTACAGCAATAGAAATTAGAGCAGGGCAGCAATGTACCCCAACTGTCCTCTTTCTGGGTCTCCCATTTTCCACAGTAGCCCCATTACACGGTAGCAACTCTACCCACTCATTCTCACCCATGCATGAACTTCTAGACATGAGCAAGGTCCCAATCCAAAGACAGAAGACCACCTGGGATGACTCCTCTCCGTCTCCTGAATCCATGTCATTAATGTGGTCCTGTTGCAGTGGGAGTCTCTGGCCCCGTTTTACAGAACGTGGAAGACAGATGTCAAGGGCTGAGTCCCACATACGTGTGTCTTTAGACACAGCTGCCATTCCCCTTCCAAAGCCTTTGTAAGTGTGGAGGGAGCTGAGGAGACAGTCAGATAATGGACTGACAGGATACTGAGCAGGCAAGGGCAGGGTTAGAAGGAACACTGGAGGCTCCATAGAAGACAGCATAGGCAATGTTTCCTCAGTAGGACAATCATTGCTGGGTGTTCTGAAGCACTGGGGTGTGACAGGTTGGTGAGTGTCTGAGGTTTCCTTGCTATCTATACCGGTGCCTAGTCATATAACCTCACACAAATCCTGTAACCTCTATATGCCTTGTTCTGCCCATCTGGAGAATGGAACACTCATGCTCCGGGCCTGGGTCTGGTCTTGGTGTTCCACATGTAGGTAAACAACCTAAATCCACACAGGTAGCACCATCTGTTAGACCAGGAACTTGAAAAGAAATGAAGGTCACAGAGCCCCAGGGAACATCAGGTGGCCCAACCCCACAAACCATGTGTCAGGCTTCTGTTCAGCTACCATGATGGTTCTCCTCACACAGGATTAAACTAAAGAACTATGCGGTATGGAGATGACACTGCTGTGGCCGTGGAGAGGGAACAACTATTACTTTTTCTAAGGAGACAGCCTTTCCTGCTCTTGCTGGGAACCCTACCCTTGACCCCAGCCTGAACCCATACGCCCAGATGTAGAGTATGCTGGCGTTGCAGTCCATGGGTATGGAAGGAATGACAGGCAACCTTAGAGTATCTAATGATGGCTTGTTAGGAAGTACATGCGGGTTTCTCTGGCCAGGCAATTACCTAGGGAGATAGCATTGATTAACATATTAATAAATAACGCTGCTATTATAAGAAGGCCTGAGACAACTGGGGATAATTGCCTTGCACCAGAATGGCCCCTGACACCTCTACAACCACCTTCCTCCTGCTACTGTCTCCACTGAATCTCTCTTGAAGATACTCTGTGGCCCAGCCGGAGTCTGACCCTGGGAAGACAGAGACACGGGGTTGAGCCTATATCAAAGAAGAGGTCAAAGAACAACTGAATCTCACGAGCACTTCAGCAGGGAGGACACTTGACCTCTAATCAGTCAGTGCCCTGCTTGGCCATGTTGCAGTAACAGCCACTGACCCCAAAGCATCAAGGCTGACTAACCTTTACATCCTAAGGCAAGACCAGGGTCCTGTCACACAAGAGACTCCACAGACAGGATGCTGGAGGCATCTTCTGGAAGCCAGCAGCTACTCCCAAAAGGCATCTCCCTCTCCCAAAGGCTGTCTAGCACTGACCTCTGCTCCTTCCACCTCCAAATTTTCCTACCAGGAATCCGGTACTGTGAATGAAGACAGGGTTGCCTATGGCAAGGAATCCAGGGGCCCAGTCCTGAGCAGGGTGGTGTTACCAATAGGAAAGATATCACAGCATCCTTCCATGTCAGGCAGCTCCTGGTCCAGCTCCCACGCTCCCCTCTGAGCTAGAAGCATCCAGGAAAGTGCTTAAGGCACAGCAGGATCAGCAGATCTTGGCTGGAGTGTGGAGGTCCTCTGAAGGGTCAGCCAAACTCAGCAACCTTTGAGCTCTCCTCCTGCCTCAGACCCTGGCATTTGACAGCTAAATTAAAACCACCAGGAAAATAAGCATTGGCCTATAAAATATGCATGGAGGGTCCAATAAAGTCCAGAGTTGTGCAAAATGGTCTTTCCCAGCCAGTTTGGTGGTAAGAACAGAGATGGGAAACAGAGGTATTATGGCTGAGGAGAAAATTTCCTCCCAAGGACCAGCCTTCCTTCTCAAAAACCACAAGCAGGACTGCACACATGTATATATGTGTACACATGTGTGCATGAGTGTGCACATGAGTGCTCATGTGCAGTCTTGAAGAATGTGCTGATATGTGCATATGTGTGTATTTGCATATGTGAACCTGCATGTGTGTGTGCATGGGTGTGTAAATATGTGTGCATGTGTTTGCATATGTGAGTGTGTAGTAACCTAAAAGTCCTTGTCAATGAATGCATGTGCATGCATGCATGTGTGTGTATGTGTGTGCACAAGTGTGCGTGTGGACACACCATGCTTGCAGGTGGGGAGGCATATGTGCTTGTATAACATGTTTTTCCCTCTCTTTTCCAAGCATCTGCAGAGTACCTGCCATTCCTGTGCACAGAGAGAGCCTGAGAATCTAAGGTGAGGTTGCCTTATACAGGGACAGTAACATAGGTGGGAAGCTGCATTATGGAGCCACACAGGAGTGCCCTAAGGGGAAGGAAAGGGATGACTCACGGAGGGACACTACCCACCTGCCCCTTCTCTCAGCAGCACCAACACACAAGAGTAGCTGCTGAAGAAATGTGTTAGCAGGAAAAGATCAAAGGCCCCTGTGTCTATGAGCCCTTAGCCCCACCAGCCACCAACAGCCCCAGTCCTCATCCTGGGCTTGCAGGAACAGGAGGGCGGTGACCTCTGAGTCACTGACATAATCCCAGTTTAAGCCAAGGGGCCCTTCTGGCCTCTCAAGCACCTTCTCCTGTATCGCCACACTTGAAACGCCTGGGTATTTGCGCAGAAGGATGAGTATGCCACGTGGAGTATTAATCCTCTTCCTGTCTCTCAACCAGAAACATTTCCTGACTGTAGCATGACTCACACAACCAGTTCCCTAGGCGCAGCAAACACCAGCATGATTGACTGTAATCCCCACTCCAGTCTTTGAAGTCAGACATGCCTTCAGCTCCTGACTCCCTCCATGGTATGAGTACCTTGCTCACCTCTCTGAAATTCACTTTCTTTATTTGTGAATTAAGGATTTAAAAAATGCTGATCTCACAGGGCTGTGTCAGGATTTGATGAGACCAAGTGCCAAACAGGATGGGCCTCATTATGCTGCTATAACAAGCATCCCCAGAAAACTTAGGGGCTTAAACAACAAAGCTGAATTCTCATTTACATTTTGTGTCCACACAGGTCAACAGGGGCTTTTGCACACTGTAACTGTTCAGAGGCTGAAACAGATGGCACCTCATCCCAAAAGATGTTCCCACTGTTCCAGAGGCTGAGCAAAGAAAACACAATAAGCCCCATAGTGTTTCTTCAATCTCTTGCCGTGAAGGGACTCACAGCCCATCTGTTCACAGGCTGTTATATGAAATAACTCCAAGGCTGTGCCTGAATGGAGAAATGAGAGCCAGCTCACAAACAAACTGAGCCTTGGAAAAAGATGAGGATCCTTTACATGCATCCGAATTGGCCCCTCCCCCTTTCCTCCCAGCTCCTCACTTTCCTCTGAGCCAATGTGTCCTGAGTCAGCTACCTCATCACTACCTCCTAGCACCTAAACACCTTGCAATATGATCACTGGGCTAAACAGTGGACTCCATTAATGTTCTCTAACATAAGCTGGTGTTGAGCATGTGAGCAGAATCCTGGGAAGGAAGCACAGGGCATGGACCTCTGACCCAGACACAATCCTAGGGCAGTCTCCAGCATGAGAAACAAACCCCATGAGCCCTGTGTGATATGCAGGTGTCCATGAAGGTGACCAGAGCCTGCCTGCAAGTACCCTACAGCCTACACAAAGCCACCTGAACCTAGAGAGTTCCCACCTCAGTGCCATTCCTCTGAAAGACCCACTGTGGCCAGAACCCTTGCCCACTGTTCCCTACCCCACATCCCACACTCAAGGTGTGTTTGTCCCAGATCCACCAGTCTGATCACATCTTAGACCTCTCTAATCCTGCAAACTGCATCACACTGTCCAGGATACCTGACTTCCTTCCAAAGCTATCCATATCCTCAGGTGCCCCTCCAGTCCTAGGACAGCAGGTAACTAATGCACTAGAGTGACTAATCCTTTCTATTAGACTTTATATTCGTCCATTCTGCTGTACGGCTTTGATTGTCTACAATCCCAGTGGACCCAAGCTGGACATTCCTAATCCTCGCACATTCACGTCTCAGCTTCCTCATCTGTGGCCAGAGATCATACTTCCTTGCCTCTCAATGTGCCCTGATACCCTTTCCCGAAGCTCATAAACTTCCTCCGTGTCACTGCTTGCCCATCCTTCCCTCCTCGTGTTACTGGTTAACCATGAGTGCCCTCCACTGTGACTGGGGGAGAAACGGAGAAAGGAGCATGGCTCCCCTCCCTTGTGATGCACCAGGGTTCTGACAGTGGACTTCTGGAGAAATAAAACATCACAGCATGGGGAACGGTCATCCAGAGGCCCAGCACACAGCCATGGAGGGAGTAAAAGTTCTTATAACAGCTAGTTCTCAGGCCTTCAGCATGCAGCCTCCTTCGGGGCAAGGGAGAGAATCTGGGTGTTCTGAACTCTGCTAAAGATAGGCGCTGAAGGAGGATGACCTCCAGCCTGCCACACCAGAGCATGTCGGCTGTATTTCTGCAGAAGGATGTGGTCAAAATGAAGGATGGGTGGAATGGGAGTGAGTGATTAAGGGAATGCCCTAGAAGAAGGGAATTGGAGAAATGGCTCACCAGTTAAGAACATGTACTGCTCTTGCAAAGGACCTGAGTTTGTGTCTCAGCACCCACCTTGAGTGACTCACAACCACCTATAACTCCAGCTCCAGGATATCTGATGCTCTCTTCTGGCCTCCACATGCACTCACATGCACATACAACCAGAAGACACACACATATAATTTAAAATAATTTTTAAAATCTGGGGTTTTTTTATATAAAGAAAGAGACGAGGAGGGTATGCGGGAACACAGGCTCTAGAGATGTAGCGATGGGAAACACCTCTGCTGGCTAACAGGCCAAGAGCTGGAGGAGACTCATGCTCTTCAGCTGGAGTCTACAGCATTTGTTTGGTCCTTAGGAGTTAGAATCCTCCTGGCCTCCAAGTCAGGAGACCAAGACAAGAAGGTGCACTCTGGAGCTTGAGGATGGAGACCCAGCCATCCAGCCTGAGGAGGCTGAAACCCCATTGAGAGTAGCAATTTGTAGGAATGTGAACCAGTTCCCATCATCAACATCCTGCTCCTGACTTCCAGGGAAAATAGGGGAAGGCCAGGCCTGGGAAGAGTACCACGCCTCCCTTTACGCCCTGTGTGGCTGCAGCCACTGAGAGAAAGTCCTGGAAGGTTCTGCCTCAGGAGAAAGAGGGACATTGGGTACCAACTAGGCCACTGTAGTCTCCTGTTACAAAACAATTCAAAGTACAGCTCCCTACTACCTTGCATTTCCTGTGGAATTAAAGAATAACTAGAGATCTGAAGATAAAGAGTGAGTGGCACATTGCTTTTTCATCGGGGAAAGCAGAAGACAATATTATATGACAATAGAGAGAAACTTTATAAGGCACAAATAGCACACACCATGAAGAAAAACTGATGAGTTTAACCTGAGTGAAGTAAAAAAAAAAAAAATAAACCTGTCTGACAAAGGGGACCATGAATAATGAGAAGACAAAAGACACCATTCAAATAGGGAGAGTGGATGTGTGACACGAGGGACCAGGAAAGCCCTGATACCACATTATAAACCAAACCCTGGTGAGAAAACAGCAAAGTGGGTAATGAAGCAGAAAGCATCAGGAGCCACCCTAACCACCAGGCATGTGCTTGGCCATAGAGTCACCGGTCCCGCAAATGGTAAGTAACTATGGAATGTCATTTCACACCCATGAACAGACAGTGCATCAGCAGGAAAAGCAAACTGCAAGACGGTTTGGATGGGATGTTTGTCTCAAGTTCCGGCAAACACTAAGATGGGGCATTGTTTACAGACCTACCAGCTCAGCGTCCTGTGGGGCTGGGCAGATGCCCATTGTGTGGAAGCACAGTGGGGAGGAGGGGCAAGCAGACAGGATTAAGTGGGCACTTTCGTCCCCAGCTTTCCCTTAAAACCAACTGGGGCAGGTTGGGAAATGGCTCTGTAGATAAAAATCCTTACTGTGAGTGTGGGAATCATAGTTCAGAAGCCCAAAACCAACTAAAAGCTGGGTAAGTATGGTGGTTCCTAGAATCCCAACATGTGAGGCAGACATGTGGGATCCCCAGAAAAAGTCAGCTAACTAGACTAGACTAAAATGACTGACCCTGAGCTCAGCCAGAGACCCCACCTCAATTTGTTTTAAAGTGGAGGATTACTGAGGAAGACACCAGACATTAACTTGGGCCTCACACTTACAAACATGTACACTGGCTGGCACATACACATATGCCTAAACACAGATATATGCACATACTCCACACATACATGAAAAAAAAAAGCCTGTGTGGTCTGTGGCAATGACTCAGTAAGTAAAGTATTTACCATATAATCATGAAGACTTGAGTTTTGTCTCCAGAACCCAGGTAAAAAAAATAGTGGGCAAGATGGCACAGGTTAGCACTCCCAGCACTGAGGGGCTACAGGCAGATGCATTCCAGGGACTCTCTGGCCAGACAGTAACACCATGTTCTCCTCTAACCCAAACAACCACCATCTTGCATTCAGCTGGGCCCACTTGCAAGAGCTCACCACAGCTGGACTTGCTGACTGTTGATGCTCCTTGATAAGAGGGGACAGGAGGGTCATGGGAACTCCCCCAACAAGCTATACACAATGCTTATCGAAGTGTTTCTGTTTTGTCATGTGACCCTGGTATGAGACCTGATGCATGACCCTTTATTTTATGGCCCTTCAGCCTCAATTTTTTTAAATGGCCCTTCAGCCATAAAAATAAAGACACCAGGACCTTTTACTGTTTCAAAGCATAGATCTTAGCTTGGCAGAATCTCAACTAGCTCATCTAAGTTAGCCCGACCACCTAGCCCCATCTAGACATGAGGCTACCTATACCTCCAGGCCCATAGTTACATCTGTCTCCTTTTGTGTCTCCTAATGAAAAGACCTCCCTCTTTCTTCTTCCCAGATTTCCTGTTTCACTACCAGTAAGTCCCACCACCATCCACTTCCTGCTTAGCTACTAGACATCAGCTTTTTATTAAAGCCAATCAGAGAATGCCTTACATAGGTGACAAAGGACAAGACACACCTTCACACAGTGTACCTCATCACCTCCCTTATTTTAGTCCAACAAAAGGCTCTTTTTCTTATAACAATAAGCTATATACAATAAGAACAATTAAGAAACAATTACAAAATCTATCAGGTAAGAATTACATCCATAATACCCAGTCTTTGGAGAAAAAAAAACTCTACTATCTCTCCTACCTTGGTGAGTTCAGAGTTCTGTACCTAACTCAATTTCTATCCTAACTCACCTTACCAACCTAAAACACCTGTTTACAACTTATTCCAACCTTCATTAAACACCTTCTTAGATCCTCTAACCTTCATTTACTAACCTTAAAACACCTTCTTACAACTTAAACTTATATGTCCTCCAACCTTCATAACTTGTACTTACTATCCTTAAAATATCTCCTTAGACCCTAAGCTTTCTTAGAACCTTTGCAACTTAAGATTAACTGTGAGACTATCACTCTCTAGTCTTTAACCCCATCAGAGACTTCAGAAGGAATAAATATTATCTGAGATGCAGGACATACAGGCAAACATCTTCCAAAACTATATAATTGACAGATAGGTGGCTTTCTGGACAGTCCCCAAATTTTCTCTATAATATTGGACCATCTGTCTTCAACCTACTGGCCCAATATCTCTGACAGGCATTAACCGTAAAGCAGGAATTATGAAGGGCTGCTTATCCTGTCTTGGAAATCAACTTTGCCTGAACCCAAGATTGCCCATTTTGGACAACATTCTGTCTGCAGTTGAAACAAGTGCATTTTCTTTGCCCAGTGGCTAGTTTTCCACTAATGAAGCCATCCCCAAATGGAAAAATCTTTGATACTCATCATCCTCATCCAAGTCAAATGGGGTGCTGCCAGGAGCTGACATGTCTCAACATCAAAAGGTCTTAAATTAATAAAAATACCTTTAAATGCCATATTCTGTTGGTCTCTGAGGTTTTAGATGATCTATCTGTCTGTCTGTCTTTTTTTTGTTTTTTGGGTTTTTTTTTTTTGTTTTTTGAGACAGGGTTTCTCTGTATAACAGCTTTGGCTGTCCTGGACTCACTTGGTAGACCAGGCTGGCCTTGAACTCACAGAGATCTGCCTGCCTCTGCCTCTCAAGTGCTGGGATTAAAGGCGTGCGCCACCACTGCCCGGCTTGTCTGTCTATCTATCTGTCTATCTGTCCATCTATCCATTTATCCATGGCACACCTGAATAGGCAAATGTTGCTTGTTTCTATTTACTACCTGTTTAACCTTGGATGTATATTTTTGTGATAATCTAGTCTAGTATCTAACATGACAATGAGTTTGATTGACTATTAACTTGCATTACTTAATTATCCTAAACAGTTTGTAACAGCAGTTATTAAAAGAACTGGAACTAAACCTTGTATTTTTAAAGTAGTTTCACAGGCACAATACCATATTCAAGAGTTGAAATATATATAGATTATGTTGTAACAAAACTAACCTTAATTTTTGTATCAATATACAATGAAAACCTTAAACCTGTATCAGCATACAATAATGCATATCAATGTAAATAAAATAACCTTATTTTTATCAATATACAAAGTTCTATACCAATGTAAAAATATGAGAATAGCAATAGCTCTACAGTTGAAGAGTAGATTCAACATTCTACCCTTTTATCCTATTATTCTTCTATTTTATTCCTATATGATAATCCCCCTTCTTTTTCTCAACTCCTTTTCCCTTACCTAAGAAAGAAGTACAGAGAAAAGAAAAGGAAAGAGAGAAATCCTTGAGTCTAAGCTCCCATATTTTGTTTTTTTCCCTGATCAAGACCATTTAATAAATTGTAAGCAAGTCCTTTATAATGGCAAACATCCATCACCCAATATACTGACCAAAACCTAACACCCTGTCTTAAGGAAATAGGAAGTTGGTCTCTTAAAAATAATTACCTCCTGATGATTTAGGGCATAGGATTCCTTTTGGGGGGGTACAAGAAAATTGAGGAAATGTTTAAGTCTTAAGAAAATCAGTTGTGACATTTGTTGTCCAGTCTCTAAATGTTGTGAAAATGGGGGCTTATTTGAAGCCCTGGCTGGAACAGTCTGTGATTGGATCAAGCAAAATGCTGAAACAAGCATGTCAGTGTCTCAGCATCCTTGTTAGGTCCGATCCAACTTCACTGATGTCTGATACTTTTATTCTGTAAACATATAATCTCTCACAAGTAATATACAGTTTTGCAATGACATATGTATGGAATACACAGCGTATATAGATCAGTTAAAGATGACTTTTTGCTCTTTATTTGAGAGGGTGAAAGACAACTGTCTTTCTTTAAAGTTAGTTTGGATTGTAACCAAACTGAAATATAAACTTTTATCTATGCCATTTAAAGAATGGCATGATAAGTCCTGAGGATTTTGTAGTCAACAAGATTTATTGGCTATGCATAGACATTCATGTTATTCATATTTTAGCCAGTCTCAGAGTTATTTCCACATAGAATGCATGCCTGAGGCTTTGGTCTTTCTTTTTCTTTTTACATCCCAATTATAGCCCCCTCCTTCCCCTCCTCTGGGTCCCACCCTCTTACCACCTTCTCCTATTCCCCTTCCCCTTCTCCACAGAAAAGGGGACCCTCTTCCCTCCCCTGTACCATCCCACCCCAGCATACAGTTACATCAGGTCTCAGTGCTTCCTCTTCCATTGAAGCCAGTCACCACAGCCTCATTGAGGGGAAGTGATCAAAAAGCAGGTAAAAGGATAAAAAGCATAATCCTTGCCTGTCAGTGCTCCACTTGCTAGAAGCCCACATGATGACCAACCTGCCCATCAGTTTTACATATGTGTAAGAGGCCTAAGTCCAGTCCATGCATGCCCTTTGAATGGTGGTTCAGACTCTGTGAGCTCCCATGGACCTAGGATGGTTGACTCTGTTGGTCTTCTTGTCGAGTTCTTGTCTACTCTGGTCTTTCTATCCTTCCCTTCATTCTTCCACAAGATCCCCTACGTTCCACTAATGTTTGGTGGTAAGTAAGAGACCAGGTCTCTTGTCCCACTAGCCTTACATTTCCCTAACTTTCACCTGGGTCTTCATCCAGACTTCTGTAAATTTAGCTTCTAATTGGCACATATTAGGTACCATTTTGTTGTATGACCCTGGTGGTGCTTTAGCCATAAGAATAAAGACACCGAGACCTTTCAATAGTTCAAAACTTAGGCCTTAACTTGGCAGACTGTCAACTAACTCGTCTAAGTTAACCTGACCACTGGTCCCATCCAGCCACATGGCTAGCTCTACCTTCCCAGCCTCTAGTCATGTCTGTCTCCTCTCATGTCTCCTGGTGAAAGGACCTTTCTCTTTCTTCTTCCCTGAGTTCCTTTCTCCCTACCAGGAAGCCCACCTTCCACTTCCTGCTCAGCTATTGGCCATCAGCTTTTTATTAAAGCCAATCAGAAAATGCCTTAGGTAGGTGAGGAAAGACAGAGACACACCTTCACAGAATGTACCCCAACACTTGTGGCAAAGAGGTCTCAGGAAAGGTTTAGAGTGTACAGGTTGAGAACCACTAGGAGAAGCGACTCCATCTATTCATCCATGATGAATGTGTACCCACAGTGTGTCTGTCATTGGGTCATCCACTCTGCTGTCCACAACCCCTAGCCCATTGCTCTGCAAATAAACCTAATAAACTCACTGGTTCCCCATGTGAACTTTGGTGGAATCTAACTTTGTTTTGCTGTTGTGACCTTAGGAGGGGGTAGACATTGACTAGTTCTACAACCCAAGAGGAAATTCTCATGACATCAACCTAGCCTAATTGAAAAGTCCTTATCTCAAAAATAAAACCAAGGTTGGTAGTAACTGAAACAGCAACCAAGGATGGCCTCTAGCCTACATGCATGTGTGTGTGTGCGCACACACACACAAGATGTTTGTCAGTATGGGAAAAACAGAGAGGGATGAGAAGGAATGGAGTCAAATGGGCAACTCCATCCACATGTCTCCAGCCGAACCTACCATGTGGTCATACAGGTCCATAACCACCTTCTTTCATTATAACCTCCCTTGTCCTGCACACACTTTTTTTATTATAATGTTTATTTATTACATCAAGTTACATCTCAATTATAGAGCCCTCTTTCAACCCCTCCTGTAGGGGGTTAGATAAATTAGATTTAGAAAATATATAGGGGTTTCTGATACTGTCTCTTAATTCGGGGCATGAAGAGCATTATCAGCATGTGGACTAAAAACAGGAAACAAACAGGAGACTTAATAGACTGAAAAACAAGGTTGAAGTCAGGAAAAATAGGAAATACTCAATAGACTGAAAAACAAGGTTGAAGTCAGAAAAACAGGAAAGACTCAATAGAATTGAAGAAACAAAGTATCTGGCCTGACATTGTTTTCAGCTGCTAAGTGGGCGGAGCCCAAATTAAGCTGAAACAGAGTTCCTCCTATTTGAGGACAGTGCATGGAGCCCAGAAGAGAAGAGGCCCCTGATGCTAGAGAGCTCCAAGAGTCCTGCTGAAAAAAGTGCTGGCCATCATTTGATGGCCAGCTCTCTCCCTGAAGCAGAAAGAAGCTGGTGAGCAAAGAAAGCCTGAGCAAGACACCAAAAGGCCAAGGACTGGACCCTGTGGCTCAGCTTTTGCCTAGAGGGGTTTGATCTGTCCAAACAGTGGCCTAAAGGAAACTGTGCCTGGCTTTAAGGACTGAGGCAGAGCAGCTGAGTTCCTGATTCAAAAGAAGTTGGCCTGCAGACGGCTGGGGTCTCCCACAGAGAAGAAAGCATGAAGCCTTATTTAAGGTGAGACTGCAATAACCAACTTACCCTGATGAACCTGCATCTGAGAGATCCAGAAAAAGGACTGCTAAGTGCGTTAAAGAATCTACAACAAAGACTGTGTTCCTGACGACTGAGGACCTGCCCCAGAGACTGTATCATTCTAAAAGGTTAGAAAAATAATTATCAATATGTTTAGTGGATAGGTTAAAGGGGTTGTAAGAATTTATAGGATTAATAGTTAAGAAATTATTGGTGTTTGTTATAAGTGAATTTAGTAATAAATAAATAAGTGTTAAATAATAATTTAAAAGTTCGGTTACACCCTCCCAATTCCACCCTCCCACCCTCTCCTCTCTCTCCCACCCATCCCACTCCTCCGATGTGGAGTGTCCCCACACATCAGCCCCTCTTAGTTCAACAGTTATATGAGTGCTAAGAGCTAACTCTTGCACTGGGGGGCCCTACATGGTAGCACCCCTAGGGCAAATTGTCCCATTGGCAGGTAACAAAGTCTATGTTCCTGATCTTTTTGGTTTGTTGGTTGTAGGATAGTTATCCTGTACTATATGGCTAAAATCCAATTATAAGTGAGTAGATGCCATGTGCATCTTTCTGAGTCTAGGTTAGCTCACTTGGGATGGGCTTTTCTAGTTCCATCCATTTGGCTGCAAATTGCATGATTTCCTTGTTTCTGATAGCTGAGTAGTATTCCATTGTGTAAATGTACCACAATTTTTTTTATCCATTCATTGGTTGAGGGACATCTGGGTTGTTTCCAGATTCTAGAAATTACAAATAAGGCTGCTATGAACATAGATGAGGAAATGTCTTTGTGGTTTGGTGAGGAATCATTTGGGTGGATATCCAGAGTGGTATGTCTGGGTCTCAAGGTAGGGATATTCCAAGTTTTCTAAGATATCACCAGACTGATTTCCATAGCGGTTGTACAAGTTTGCACTCCCACCAGCAATGGAGGAGTGTTCCCCTTTCTTCACAACCTTGCCAGCATGTGCTGTCATTTGAGTTTTTGATCTTAGCCATTCTGACAGGTATGAGATGGAATCTCAGAGTCGTCTTGAGTTGCATTTCTCTGATGATTAAGGATGTTGAGCATTTCTTCAAATGTCTCACAGCCATTAGAGATTCCTCTTTGTGAATTCTTGATTTAGCTCTGTTTCCCATTTTTTGATTAGATTTCTTGGTTTCTTAGTGTTTAATTTCTTTAGTTCTTTATAAATTTTGGATATTAGCCCTCTGTTGGAACTGGGGTTGGTAAAGATCTTTTCCCAATCTGTATTGGTCCTGGTATAGAAACAGACCAGTGGATCAATGGAATCGAATTGAAGACCCAGAAATGAACTCACACACCTATGGTCACTTAATTTTTGACAAAGGAGCCAAAACTGTGCAATGGAAAAAGGACAGCATCTTCAACAAATGGCATTGGTCTAACTGGATGTCGACATGTGAAAGAATGAAATTAGACCCATACTTATCACCTTGTACAAAACTTAAGTCCAAGTGGATCAAAGACCTTAACATAAAGCCTGACACACTACATCTAATAGAAGAGAAAGTGGGGGAAAGCCTTGAACTCATTGACACAGGTGACAACTTCCTGAACAGAACACCACTAACTCAGGCTCTAAGACTAACAATCAATAAATGGGAATTATGAAACTGAAAAGCTTCTGTAAGGCAAAGGATACTGTCACTAGAACAAAACTGTACACACTTTTTAAGCACTGGTATCATGTGGAAAGTCGCATGCCTGGGTAGCAACAATGCCTCTCCGCAGGAGACATCACCCTCCTGGCTTCTTTTCTGTTTCTCTTTTTCCCTCCTGTGCATTATCTCACCTCGCTTTTGTGGGATTTAGTTCTGCTATGCTGAAGCAACATGGATTTCATATCCCTGCCTCCTAGCAGGCTGTGCCCTGGTGGGGAAGGCAGAGAAGAATGAGAGTGTCCATCTGCCTGGCCATTCCCCTGGATGGTGCTGCAAAGGAAGATATGAACATAGCCCCCAGCAGCCAGAGGCACGAAGGCTCGATATGAAATGATTCCTTCCAGGGGAGTTAAATCCCTGCCTTATCTAATTTTGTATCCTGAGGCTGATTAATTTAAACTCCAAAATAAAATAAACATCAGCTTTAAATAAGGATTAAGTGCTCAGCAGGACCTGGAGTCTATCAAACTGACACTGTACATTTTATGGTATGGATTGAGGTCCCCTCGGTGGGGGTGTGTTGGCGGGGAGGATCTGAGCTAAGCAGAGAATACTGTCAATGCTGTGAGTTTCAGGAAGATGCCTAGCTTTAGTCTTATGACAGGGTGCCCACAAAAACCCCCAACGGTCATGGGATAGAAACTGTGTCCTGTGCCCTAGCTGCTGTGTTCTTGTGAGGGAAATGGCAAGACAGGGTCGCGAAATCAGGAGCCTGGAGAAAGCCCCTAGTGTCCAAAAAACAAAGACTAGGAAGATGGTTTCATGGGTAAAGCATTTGCAGCACAAGCGTGTGTACCTGAGTTTGGACACTGTCATGCAAATCTGTCATCCCAGAGCTCCTACAGGGAGATGGGGTCAAAACAGAAGAATTTCCACAAAGTCAGCTAGCCTAGTTTATACAACAGCCAACAACAATGAACCCTTTGGAAGAAGAGGACCTGAGGTTGTTCTCTGTCTTCTACATGCACACTACAGTTCTCATGTATATGTATGCATGCAAATGGAAACACGCAGGGAGAGAGAGATTTAAAGACAAAGAAAGAAAAGAATAGGGGGCACTTCTCCTGGACAGCCACCTTCACTACTAAACAGCTGTGAGGCAGTCTTAGCATCCCCAACAGTCATCAGGAGGGAGTGAGGTGAGCAAGGCACGTTAGGAGTTGGCTGGCACTCTGCTCCCGGACTGACCCACAATCCTGAGATGAGAGAAAGAAAAGGCAGCTGATGGAATCTATCATCAGCATCACAGGGAGGGGTGCCAGCCCTAGAAAGAACTGTTCACCCCACGATGGACAAGTCACAGTAATGAGTCCCAGCTGTGGGAAGCTGTGTCCCAAGAGTATGAGGCTGGAACAGGACACAGAAGTTGTCTCAGGTACAATCTGCATATTAGTCCATGTTCATCAGTGAGCCTGACAAAATCTGCTTAGAGGAGAAAAGCAGTTCTACACAGTTTTCTCAGGTTTGGCTCCTGCTCAATCATCTGTGAGGAGGCAGAGAACCACAGCTGCAGGAATGTGCAGAGAGGCTCCTCACATCCTAGAAGACAAGGACAAGGCTGAAACAGAGATGTATCAAATGGCACACCTACCCATGACCCACTTCCTCCACCCAGGTCCTGCCTTGTAGTTTCCACCATACCATAAGAATACCATCAAAGTCTGAATCATTAATGGGTTAATCTAGAGGCCTCATGAGCCAATGACCTCTCGGGGATTAGATCCACCAGCTGGGAACCAAGACTTCAACACAGGAATCTATGGGGGGGGCACTTAATATCCAAATCATAACAGACTGGGTGTTTCTGCCCCTCCCCCAAGTCACACACTAACACCTAACCCCCAGGGCTATTGCAAAACAAGTCTGACCTTTCAGATATGATTGAGCCATTTTTTTCCTCCTGTGGCTTCTCCAAATATTTCTTCTGTGTGACCCGAACAACTCATCTATTCTCTGAGCTGCTCACCGGCTCAACTAGGGACTCACTTCCACAGATGATGCTGAGCACCCACTCCGTACAAGGGCACTGTGTGCAATGTTTGGGACATAAAACAATCCCCTTCTATGGCATTGCATTGGCTAAAGAGAAACCAAGACAGGGCAGGTGCTGGATGAAGGAGCAATGGCACCAAGTGGAGTCTGTCTGAGCAAGCTTGAATGCTTTCCTGACTGGTCCCCAGAATGACAGCTTCTCTGTCTACCAAGGCTCATCACTGTCTCTACAAAGTCTTTCATAACTGCAGGATGGTTAAGAAAGCAGATCTGAGAACAAAGGAATAGTAAAGAGAGGAGGAGAGGGGAGAAAAAGGGAGGGAAGATGAGAGAGAGGATAGAAGAAGAAAGAGAATGAAAGGAACTGGCAAGGAGAAGAGAAGGGAGGAGAGGGGAGGAATTGACAGGGCACATCCTTGGCTTTAGACTTCTTGCAGAGGGTACAGCAACCCTACTGGACCTGTGGGCTTCAGGCCAGTGAACAGGCATGCCCATGTTGACTCCTTGGTATATGGACTTTGAGATTCACACAGAGAGAGAACCTTCTCCAGGCCAGGTTACCTGGGATGTAAACATACAGAAAGGGCTCAGCGGAGGAGAGTGCGTCTACCACAACTCACACAAATACACCATTCTGTTCACAAGAATGGCTCTGTGTCACAAGAAGTGACTGATAGGCACACTCCAGGCACACACACACACACACCCTACACACACATACATACACACTATACACACACACAACACAAACAAGCAATACACACACACACACACACCATACCCGAGTCACTTCTGGTCCCAATGGCAGCCTGTGTGGTGGGTACTGTTCCCTGATCTGATTCTTAGGAAGGGTGTTAAGAGTAGCCACAAGATCCATAAAAATAAAAATAGAAATAAAACAAATAATTCCTGGTCAAAAAGACAGAAATCCCATAGCATAGCATTCCAGTGTGTCAGGGTAAATCTGGCCAAGAGCCCACCCATAGGAAGGTGGGCCACCTTCAGCCCTACTAAAGAAACAGGCAGAATTGAAAACTGCAAATTAATTAATTAATGTAGTTATTAGTAAGTATAAACTGTAATATTAGGCCAGCAGAGTAGCCGACAGAATAGCCGGTGGCTTGGCAGAGGACCAGGCGGCCTGGCCTGAGTGCCTTAATCGGTTGCCTAACTTATCCTGGAGAAAGAGCCCTGGGACCAAAGGTGGCCTACACCACCTATAACCTAAACTCTGTTAATTAATATAAGTTGTTATATTAGGCCAGTAGAGTTACCGGTGGCTTGGCGGGAGATTTGCCTGGGCTCAAGGGGAGTCTGGGAATCCAACAGCCTGGGACTGCTTGGACTGAGGGCCTATAAACTGCCGCAGTCTTTTCCCCAATAATTAAACACACCAAGACCTTTTAATGGGCAGACTCTCAATTAGCTACTCTAAGTTAACCCAGATCGGATCACCTAATTCCAAACCACCATGTGCCTGAGAGTACCTTCCAGCAATTCTCCAGATGTCTATCTCCTTCTGTGTCTCCAGGTGGAAAGAGAGAGAGTCTCTGTGTGTGCCGAGTTCCTGTGCTGATCTGAGGAAGTCCCGCCTTCCTAAACTCTTTCTGCCCAGCTAATTAGGCATAAGTGACTTTTATTAACCAATCAAGAGAATGCCTCAGAAGGGGCGGTAACCAGATCTCAGCATTGAATTCAGTGTATCAGAAACAATATTAGACCTTCCCTCAACACAGAATAATCTTTGCTTTAATGAGACACTGTTCCCGAAATTCACTGTCCGCAGTCTCCAAGTCACCATGAGGCTTACCTGGTTCTGCCTGCCTACCTAAGGCCTGATTCAGGAAGGCAAGACTTGCTTTGTCTTTTCTCTTCCTCTCAACTGCTAGCGAGGACTTGCATGTTTTTCTGGCACCCTGGGCTTTCTTTCTCCTTCTTCAAAGCCTCCCCACTACATGGCTGCTTGTCTGCCATGTGCCTGGTGTCCATACCAGCTCAAATGGCATGGCTTCCTTTCTTTCTTCCTCTAACCTCCCGCTGTAAGGAGTTAGATTAATATAAATTAGATTTAGTAAATATCTAGGGGTTTCTGAAACAGTCTCTTAATCTGGGGCATGAAGATCAACTTGGCTGTGGGCAATTAGCTTATCAGCTTATGGACTAAAAACAAAGATGAAGTCAGGTGAAATGAGAGGAGTCTCTATGGACTAAACAAGGAGGAAGCCAGGTGAAACAAGGAGAGACTCTATGGACTAAAACCAAAGTTTATGGCCTGGCATTATTTTCAGCTGCTAAGTGGGCAGAACCCAGATCAAGCTGAAGCAGGTGGAACAAGAAGAGATCCTATTTAAGGACAAGTGGATGGAGGAGGGGGCATGCTAGCAAGCTCTGATGCTAGTGAGTCCTCACGCTAGAAAGGGCAATGATAGTTTGCATCCTCTGATGGAGAAAGTGCTGGTGGATTGATGGCCAGATCTCCCTGAGGCAGAAAGAAGCTGGTGAGCAGAGAAAGCCTTAGCAAGACAGCAAAAGGCCAAGGACTAAACCCTGTGGCTCAGCTTTTGCCTAGAGGGGTTTGACCTGTCTGAACAGTGACCTGAATGAAACTCTGGCCAGCTTTAAAGATAGAGGCAGAGCAGCAGAGTTGCTGATACAAAGGAAATAAGTTGGCCTACAGACGGCTGAGGTCTCCCAGAGAGAAGAAAGCCTCAAGTTTTATTTAAGGTGGAGTTGCCATAGCCAATTTACCCTGACAGATCTACATCTAAGATATTCCAGAAGAAAGACTACTAAGTGCCTTAAAGAGTCTACCCCAGAGACTGTGTTCCTGACTACTAAGGACCTGCCCCAGAGACTGTGTCCTTCTAAAAGGTTATGAAAATAGTTGTAATAGTTATCAATAGGTTTAGTAGTTAGGTAATAGGGGTTATAGTTATTTATAGGGTTAGAAGTTAAGTAAGTGTTTATATTTGTTATAAGTGAATATAGTTGCTAATAAGTAATTGTTGAATAATTTTAAAAAGTTTGGTTTCATCCTGTTCTGGTCAGCTACTGAGATTTGTAGCTTGCTTGTCCTGGAGTTGTTCTTTTAAATGCTAATAAAGTTGTCCACCAACTTAAATCACTGTCATTTTGCTTTTTTCTCTCTGCCTCCTCTGTTATTTCTCCCAGATCATCCCCGTCTCTCTTGGTCCTCTCTTGGGTTAGCTGAGAGTTTTCACTGTTCCATCTTCTTGCTGACTTTGAACATGTATCTGACTTTGCTCAGTTTGGCGTGAATTCCAGTAGTTGCTTGATGGTTCATGGTACAGCATCACCCATGATGAGGCCCTCAGCATGGTGTGCCTTCATTTCCCCTACTGAGGCCTCCATGTTGTTGCTATACACATTTGTATTCTACATGTGTGATGAAGGTGTGCTAGCTTGCTGTTCTGCCTTGAAAATAAACTTTCTGTTAAAGATTGGTGGGGAGGAGCAGAGTTAACATCAAGTATTGTCCTCTGTCCCTCCCCACATTATGTTTTGAGGCAAGGTCTCTCACTGGACCCGAAGTCACAGTCTCAGCCAGAGTGGCTGACCAACCAGTAATTCCCAGTGATCCTTCTGTCTCTGTACCACTCCCATTCTCAGCACTGGAGTTAAGGGTACACACTGCCCTGCCCAGCTTCACAGTTGTTGGGAGTCCAAATTCAGGTCTTCATGCAAGCACAGCAGGTGTTTTGACCCACTGATCCATCCCATCAGTCGCCCTTAAAGGATTTTTTTTTTTAGCATTTCATATCTCTCATGCATTTACCATTTCCTGTGCTCTTTATTCTTCCATGTAGATCGAGATATTGGTCTGATACAGTTTTCTTTCTGCAGGATGCCAGGAGTCTTGTTTAATTATGTTCTTCCTTATTACTTTACACTGAGGTTCAGCCAGTAATAAATTTGTGGAGCTTTTGAAAGGCTGAAAGTTGCTGCTGTACTGTTTGGAGGGTATTTTTGCTGGGTATAGAATTCTCCCAGTTGCCACCCCACTGTCCTCCATCTGCCTTGTTGAGTCAGAAATCACCCATCACTATTAGTCCCACATACTTGCCCTTCTAGACAGCTTGAGATCTGTGGCCTTATCACTGGCTTTGACCCACCTGACAGGGACATGTCCTGGTCTTCATGTCTTATGAGCATATGAGGTGATACTTATGGCGATTTTTTAATTCTGTATTTTGTGCTTATGTGATAGTTAACGCATTTCATTATGACATTTCCACATATGTACCTAAAGTATATTCACCTTATCTGCTACTCTTCCTTTTAAAAGAATTTACTTTTAAGATAATTTTATTTTCTTTCATAGTTTCTGAGATGTCAGATGTGTGTGTTTATGTATCTATGTGTCTGTGACTTATGCATGGGTGTGCAGGTGTGAACTCAGAAGCCAGAAGAGGACATCCAGTGTACTGATCTGTCACTGTCCATCTTATTCCCTTTAGACAAAGTCCCTCATGGCACCTGAAGCAAAGCTGGCAGCCAGGAGTGCCCAATGATCCTTGGGTCTCTGCAGCATACAGTGCTAGGTTACATGCACACACTGGCCAGCCTTGATAATCTTTTCATGTGGGGACTAGGATCAAGATTTAAGTATTTGTGCTTGCAGAACAGGCATGTTAAGCACTGAGCCACCTGCAGTCCCTCCATAATCCATTCTTTTAATAACTAATTCTGTGTCTTTGGGGTTATCTACCCTTTCTTCCTCAGCCTCCTCTGATGCTGCTGATCCTGTCTAGTGTATGCTGCATTCCAGACATGTACCTTTCTTCTCCCAACATTTGAGCTGGGTCTCTGCCTCTCTTAGCATAAGTAAGCTTCCTTTTACCTTCATTTTTTGTTAGTTCCTTTGGTTTGGTTTGGTTTGGTTTGGGAATTTGGGAGTTTGTTGTTGTTTTATTGTTTTGAGGCATTTTAATATTTATTTTTATTCATGAGGGTGTGTCTCCCATGTGAGTGCAGAGGCCTGTAGAGATCAGAAGAAGCCATCAGATTCCTTGGAACTAGAGTTACAAAGCAATTGCGAGCCATCTGATGTGGGTGATGGAATCTAACTGGAGTCTTCTGGAAGAGAGGCAAGTCCTCATAATTGCTCAGCCCTTGCTCCAGCATTGTTTTATTTTTGTGAGACAGAGTCTCTCATAGCCTAGGCTGGTCTCAACCTTGCTATATGGTCGAGTGACATTGAACTCATGATCCTCCTGCCTCTACTGCAGGGATTAGGAGAACAACCATGTGCCACATGTTCTTCTCCCTCTACCTTCTTGATATGGAATAGTGTCATTATGGTAACTGTTCAAAATTCCTAGGCTTCTGATTCTAATATGGTAGTCATTGTAGTGTCTCTGTTGATCCACTTTTATTCTCACTGTAGACTGCATTATTCTTTGCATAGCTGGTAATTTGGAGTGGCTGTGATGGTGTGAACCATACCTGATCGTGTGTTGGATGTGTGCATTACTACTAATATTGTTTAGCTTCATTCCAAGTCATAGTTGCATTATCTGGAAAGATTTTAGCTCCTTGAAGACTTTCTTTAAGCCCATTTAAGTGGGCCAGGAGAAGCCTCCTGGGACTTACCTTTTACTCTACTGAAGCAGCTGTTCTCTGAGGACTCAGTCCAGAGTTCTGGGAAGTACAGGTTGAAAATCTCTTAAGTTTCCTGGATTAGGCATTTCAATTTTTGTATGGTTTCTTTGGTATGGTTGGTTGGTTTGGTTTTTTTAGGGAGAGGTTGTTTTTTTTGTTTTGTTTTGTTTTTTAGTTTGAAACATCTGCATCTCCATGGTAGGACAGAAACTGATCTGTGTGCAGAAGTTATTCATGCTTTCTAGGGACCTTGTACTTACAGCTTGAAGATAAACTGTATACTGCGTGTGTGTGTGTGTGTGTGTGTGTGTGTGTGTGTGTGTGTGTGCATGTGGAGGTCAGATGTCATGTATCCTTCTCTATCAATCTCCCCTTTAGTTTAGGTGTCTTGGAGAAGCAGAAATCATTGAATTGGCTACACTGGCTGACCAGAGAGGTCCAGGAACCTACCTGCCTCTAACTCCTGAGTGCTGGGATTAAAGGTGCATGCCACCATGTCTAGCTTTTTTTTAACGTGCTGGGGATCATACTTGAGTCCCCGTGTTCCTTTTGGTCCTAAAGTGTGCAAGCATGTTACCAACAGAGCATCAGTCCATTCCTGCATACAATTTTCTTTAACAATTTTGTGTATAGAACAAGATTTCATCACATGGTTGAAAAAAATCCAATTGTAGCAACATGTCAGTGGTTAAATCCTTTCAAAATCTGAAACATCTTCAATTTCAGGTTGTTAGGGGGTAAAAGTGCTCAAATTTGTAAGATTTTCTCACTGTTGCTGGTAGGAATTCCAATAGAAATTCTGTGGGTTCTGTGGGAGCTAGAGCTTTACTCATTCTCTTCCTGTCCCTGGTCTTACTTCACACATGTGTGTACCACTATCCAGCTGGAAGTTGGAAGGGGCATCTGGCATGCATACACACACACACACACACACACACACACACACACACACACACACACACGTCATGCTCAGGGTCCCCTCCTTGGAGCTAGACTGACCTTGCCTGTTCTCCCCAGATCCCAGCTCTATCTGCTCAATTCAAGAGCACTCCAGAGCTCTAGTTTGGCCTTCCCTCCCTGGACTGTGGTCTGGACACATAAGATCAGGCCCCATGCTCTTCATAGTCTATGACTGTCCCTCAGTCCTGCCTTGGAGGTTTCATCCCTCTTGAGGAACAGATGGAAACTGTCGTCTGCACTTTCCAATCCTGTACACTATCAACGCTTGCTGGATGTCCTGAAAATACTGCTTAATAAGTTACCCATCACTCATTCCTAGCAGGAGTCCCACATCATTAACTAACGCCAGACCTTCCTGTCATCCCAAAGGTGCTGAGCTAAGTCTGTTCAAGGCACCATTAGTAACTCAGACCTGAACATCTAGCAATTACAGCAGTGGCAAGGTCCTCAGAGCAGCTTTCCAGCAAGGCAGCTGCTATTAGAGAGGATCTTAGGGGGACTGCCCTCAGCTGTCCTTTTGCGCATCCCAAGTCTGGTCCAGAGGGTGTCATAATAATGCATAAATTGAGTGTGATAATTTTTCAGACCCTCTCCCTTAGTGGCTATAATTACCCACTTCTTTCCAGGGGAATCAAATCTGTTCTTTCTGATTCACCCCTGAGTTAACGGAAAGGAGGTGGAGCATCTTGAATCAGACCTATTCCTGGAAGGTGCTAGACGGCTCTTGAGATTAAATAATGACCTCCGATACATGTTTAATATCTGTTACTGGTAAAATTAATACCCTGTTTAATATTAATAGCAGAGACGTATGTCTCTGGGGCTGTTAATCTTCTACCTCCCCACAAATCAGGTGTAAAAATAGCTCCCCATGATTAGATAGGTGAGCACAGAGGGACAGGTACAGTGAGGAAGGAGGAGGGGGACAGAGGGTAGATATCATCACTGGGGCGTATCTTAAACTCATTGTGTTGTGGTTCATTGAGATGTTGGAGGGAGAATGTTTTCCTCCAGATGCAGATGTTTTCACACTTTACTCAGTGTTCATTCCTATTCGATAGATACTGACTGAAGACCTTCCACATGCCAGCCAGTTGCCACACCACACCCCCTTGCCAACCTCGCTGGTGATGAGAGCACAGTCACAGTGACATGTGAAGGAGGACACTCACTGGGACTTCTGGCCCAATGGTCAAGAAGAAGGCAGAGACAGTGCCGGGGGACCTTGTCTGGAGAGAGGCCAAAGAGGTCACTTTTAACTGTGGTCTCTTTGAACCTAGTCACCCAAGGTTTCTGAAGTTCCACCATCACAGAAAAATGACAGGAAATAGGTTGGAAGGTGGGAGAGACTGTGAGAAAGCCAAAATACAGAAAGCAAGCCCTGGGCCCTCAGTCCGTATCCCAAGGAACGACCTAAGGAGGTTTCCTCATTGGCAGCAACTGGGGGGTTTATCACATTCATAATACTCAGGGGAGAACCCACAACACACCGGACACTGTGCCAGATGCTGAGACGAGAGACTGGCTCAACTCTGCCTCAGATATTCTATACACTGCTAGGACTGACAGACCAAGAGCAGGCCTACAGACAGGTCACCCACAGAAACTAAACTAGCAATGAGCTGACAGAAAACAGTGTGTAGATGGCTGTGGAGGAGCCAACAGGAACTGAGCAGGTGAGGACAACACAGAACTCACCTAGCACTCCCTGACAAGGTCTACCTGTGGGTCCTTGTCAAGGGAAGCCAGCCCCTGGTCCTCATGCAGTGGGAAGAGCTGTGGGTGACTGAGAATGAGTGAGGGTTGGAGATGAGAGGAAATTTGGAGTGGGATCCCCAGGTGTAATGAGAATTAGTTCTCTTTAGTGAATTAATATGCAGATCAACCCAGCACCTGGAAGCATATAAGGAGGAGCTTGGTGCTGCTTGGATGAGATGGGCGAAGCCCAGTTGAGGCCACAGCTCCATGAGAAACATGGACATGCCTTGTTAAAGGGGCATGGCTAAGAAACCCTACAAGCCACAGATGGCGTCATTTGCCTGGAGAAGCCACGAGGACCACTAAATGCCACGAGAGAGCTCAGGAGCCTGTGACACCCCAGGAAAGACCAAGAGACGACGCCCTATATAACCAGAGAACTCCACATGGCTCTCTCTTGCCCCCACTGACAGGGAAAAAGAAGCACATGAGGGAGAAGTGTACAGCAAGGTATGCCATTTGCCAATCTTTAGGCCACAACAGCCTGAGGCAAATCCCGTAAGCCGGCCTAAGAAGGCTGGCAGAGAAGGCGTGGCAGAGAACCTGCTGAGAGAAAGTCCTTGAACACTGGACACTAAAGATGTCTGTCTGTCCAGGGGCCTGAGAGTGCTGGGAGAGTGAGCTAAGTGGGTGGAGTTCAGATGACACAGTGAGAAAAATTAGACTGTGGGGTGCACATGGGCTGAGAAGACTGTGAAAGTGAGTCTCGGCTGATGGAGGAAACTGACCTCAAATTTGGCGGCTAAAACAGGCTGGACTCATAAGCCAGCCACAAGCTATCAGTTAAAATAAACTGACTGCAAGAACCTGCAAAACTAGGCCCAGAAAAAGCCTCAGACCTAAGCTGAAGACAGGACTGCCTGCCATGACTGCCATAGCCAGACTGCTAATTACTGTAAGGGTGTGCCTGCAGATAGAAGACTGACTGCAAACCAAGGTGCCCTGAGGACCCATGGCCTAATATCCTTTAAGAGGGTTAAATAGTATTGGTTAGGTGTTCTTAGGTATTAAGTGTTTTAGGTATTGGATTATAGATATTAGGTTATAGGATATAGGTGTTTGTTAATTATTAATAAATATAAATGTTTCAAATAAAAATCTTCTGTTACAACCAGGTGCCGGTCAGAAGGCATCCCTCCTGGGGAAGCCACACACTTCCATCCTTTTTTCCTTCAGCTCAAGACTAAAACCTGGGGAGTAGATGATGAATAGGGAGGCCAATTGCCGCACTAGGGCTGAACTCTCATTTCTTGCCCATGTAACCACAGAGTTTCTTAAGTTTTGCTACCCCACAAAACAGACACACTCACATACAAGGTGGGAGGGGGGCTTTGGAAAGGACAGTGCACAGCCACAAGAAGAGAGACCCACTAGAATTGAGGCAGAAGGGTAAATAGTACCCAGACACTGGAGAGAACAGCAGAGAAAGATATCAGGAAATAGGACAGTGCCACAGGCCCCTGCCATGAGAGTGTACGTCTTCCCAGAAGTGAATCTCACAAAGTAGAGGATAGGAAGCTGATGCTAACATAAAAACACACAAATAGAGTGACGTCACAGAACGGCCCCATGTGTGAGGCTGGCCACCAGAAGCAGAAGGTACTAAATGACCAAAAGAAGAAGCAGACATCTTTAGGAACACACTGAGTGCAATGTTAAGGATGTGTCTCAGGAAGGGCAGGAGGATCCTGCATCCTGGGAGGAGGACAGGTTCGGTTGATAAGCTGATAGGGTGGACTGTGGGCTTTCTTCAAAATAGTTTACTTGCCAGGTACCAGTTGAAGAAGAGTACCAGGTGGTATAAAATATTTGAATGACAGTACAAGAACTTTGCTTGTATTGTGGGATTTGAAATGCGTATGATGGAGTTGGTTGACAGTACAAGAACTTTGTTTGTATTGTGGGATTTGAAATGCGTATGATGGAATTGGCACACACAATATTGGGTGCCACCAAGATGGCTACAGTGAAAGAAAACAGGATTTGTTTGTTTGTTGAGACAAGGTTTCTCTTTGTGACCCTGGCTGTCTTAGAACTCTGGAGACCAGGCTGGCCTGGAACTCAGAGATCTGACTGTCTCTGCCTCCCAAGTGCTATGATTAAAGATGTGCTCCACCACTGCCCAGCTGAAAACAGTCCTCTTTAAACTAAACTATGTGTAGAGTGGATAGACTATAATAAATATTTAGGTAGATGGGTAGTTAAGTAGGTAGGTGGGTGGGTGGGTGGATTGATGTATAGACAGGCAGGTAGACAGACTGATGGAAATATGGAGAAATAGAGAGGTAAAAGGATGGAAATATAAGCTTCATGAAATAAGTAGGTGAGGGTGTGTAGATGGACGGATGGATGATGGATGGATGGATGGATGGGTAGATGGATGGATGATGGATGTGTGGGTGGGTGGGTGGATGGGTGGATGGATGATGGATGTATGATGGATGGGTGGGTGGATGGATGGATCGATGTATAGGTGGATGGATGGATAGATGGATGAATGAATGGGTGGATGGATGATGGATGGATGGATAGGTGGATGGATGGATGATGGATGGATGGTGGGTGGATGGATGATGGATGGATGGGTAGATGGATGAATGATGGATGGATGGATGGATGGATGG